>CM067217.1:92646572-92983457 GCA_034190945.1 Octodonta nipae | reverse complement strand
ACGTGTTCCGCGTCCTCTATCACGTCCGTACACTGTGGGCAGTTTGGAGTTTTGCCCTCCTGAACTGTGCAGGTATGCTCGAAGAATCCATGTCCAGTCAGGAGTTGAGTGATGTAGAACCCAACCTCCCCATGCTGGCGGTTGACCAACGACTGATGTTTAGGTATCAATCGATATGTCCACCGGCCTTTAGTAGAGCTGTCCCACCTCTCCTGCCATTGCCCTAGACTCAGGCTCTTTCATCGCTGTTTCTGTCGGTTGGTTTTCTCTAACTTTCTGCGATAAAGCCCGTGTCCCCTTCTGCAGCCAGGATGTCGATTGGTAGGGTCGAGGCAATCACACTCCCGCCTCGTAAGACACCAGTGCGGAGGATGATGCCACTCGAATCGCTGAGAGCCGCTGGACTGGTTTCATTTTCTGGCGGTACGATGGTAGCTCGAGCGATTCTCCCATACCGGTGCCCCGTATAAACAAAACAGAAAGTAGTAACTGTTGCCAGTAGCTGTCTTCTTATCTGTCTAGGGCCTAGACTTCGGCATTATTCTAGATAAATGCCCCCTGTACCCAGCTGCTTTCTTGCTGGCCCGCGATTATGTGCTTTTGAAGTTGAGCCTTGTGTCCAGGAGCACCCCCAAATTAGCTGATGAAGGGCTGCGACTGCATGTAAGTGTCGCCTATTTTGAGGGTGATGGTTTCCCTTGCCTTTCGACTGCTAACAAGAAGTGTTTCGGTCTTTTGCTCTGCTAAACGCAGTCCGCTGAGAGCATCCAATGCTGAATTGTGGCTATAGCGAATGAGAAGGTTGTTTGTATCTCCTCTATGTGCTTGCGCACTATGATCAATGCCACATGATCTGCGAATGCCACTAGCCTCACGCCCTCAGGCAGACCGAGCAGGAGCAGGTCGTTGTTACATTACGTTCCATAAGAGGGGGCCCAGAACAGAGCCTGAGGTACACCTCCTGTGATCTTATAATCTACTTGCCCATTTCAGTTTGGTACAACAAGATGCGGTCCTTGAAATACGCTGAATAAATTCTGCGCAAGTACTGAGGAACCTCCATCCTGGCAAGAGCCTCCAAAATGCGGTCCCAGCGGGCCGAGTTAAAGGCGTTCTTGATATCCAGGGTGGCTATTAGACAGTACTTTTTCCACCTCTTCTCCATCTCTTTCCGAGAGATAGCCTCTGTGGCGATGTGGTAACGAGTGTCACGGCATCGATGGTTGATCTCTCCACTTTCTGAACCCGAATTGGTTGGTGGAAAAGTTTCGGCTCAACGTAGGGCTCCAGCCTATCTGCTATTATCCTCTCAAGGAGTTACCCGCAGAGTCCAACATACAGAGGGGACGATATGATGACGGTTCGTCGGGAGGTTTCTTTCCCCTTTAGGAGGAGCACAAGCTGTTTTTTCCACTTTTAGGGAAAAACCCCTGCTTTAGGCAGGTCTCATACATGCGTAGAAACATGTCAGGCCTATTGGCTATGGCGCATTTTAGCGCGATGTTAGGTATGCAATCTGGACCGGGAGCCTTACCGTTTTGGAGCCGGTTGCACGCGCCCTCAGCTCATTCATAGTCAGATGGTATATCTTCGTCCCTCACCTGCCACGCAGGATAAGCGGGTAGCTCAGGGTTCGCAGAAAAGTGAGTGACAATGCATGCTGGTGCAATGATTCGGGGCAGTTCGTTGTTGTCATGGGGGGGCCTTAATTTTATGCATCACGATTTTATACGGTTTTCCCCATGGATCTTGATCAACTTCGTCACACAACTCATTCCAGTAGATCTTTTGCTTGAGAGAATGGCTCTTCGTAGTGTTTCTTTTGATCTCATAGTCGAGATTAGTTCTTCTGTTGACCTGTCGGGTCTCCGTGCTCGTTGATGCAGCCTTCGTGCTTTGAGACACTCTGTCGGTGTTGTGAGATCGTGTCGTTCAACCAGTAAAATGTGGGCGGCTGTTGTCTGCCGTCTCCTTGGCATGGAAGCATCGCAGGACTTGACAACGCTTGTCATTACCTCTTGCAGTGGCTTCTGCGCTTGTTGCTATTGACAATGGTTCTGCTCCATAACCAAGGCGAATGAATCAGCATCGAAAGCATTTTTGTTCCAGCCGACTGGCTGTGACCTCGCACGACTGACACACAATCTTCGTTTGGGATTGGTGTTGATTTCCCAAATAATAGCTTGGTGGTCGCTATTAGTAAACTCCTCATCGACCCGCCACTCACAGCCCCCTTTAATTAGGGTTGCTGCTAACGAATGTTACGTCGATAATGGAGCTGGCAGTGCCTTTGCGATATGTGCTTACGGCTCCTGTGTTGAGGAGTACCAGGTTGAGCGAAGACACTGGTCTCGAGGAGAGCTCGTCCTCTCGCGCTCGTTTCCCGGCATCCCCAATCAATTGCCAGGCGTTGAAATCACCTGCGATGGCGACCGATTCACGCTTTCCGTACATCCTCCGCCAAGGTGTCCAAGAATAACTCGACTCCTCGAGTGTGCACTAGGAGGTGCATAGCAGCTATAGAAGTGGACCCTCCCACTTTGGCTCTCACAAGCCATGGTTCGGGGGTATTTGGGAGTTGTTGGAACGGAAGTTTACCGCAAGCCCATATCGCTGCTCTGTCCGTTGTGTCATTTACCCAGGACAGGGTGTCGAAGTTTTTGTACTGCTCGCAGATTTGGCTACGTCGCAATCCAATTCCCGCACCCGCTGTACCAGTAGGTCTTGGGCTGCTTCGCAATGGTTGAGGTGAGTTGCAGTACTTTCATTTACGGGCTTGTGCTGCTCTCATCGCTGTTGGTAGATCGGACATTTCCAACTACCCGCAACGTGCCGGCAGTCTGACTTACTATCTTTCTCTTTGCAGAGTAAGCACTTGGCAGGTTGTTGACAAGCCGAGGCATTGTGACCAGCGCCTCCGCATCTGTGACAACAACTGCTTCGGTCAGTCTTGCCTCTGCACGCCTGGGGCGTTGTGCCCAAAGTGCCAGCATTTGAAGCACCGTCGAAGGCTGATCCTCTCGCGAACACGTACTGTGCCCCACGCAAGTTTCAGCTTTCCAAGTGCGATGGCTTCTTGGCCTGGACCTCTGGGAGACAAACAACTGCCGTTTGTGTTGATCTATATGCCCGTCGAAGTGATTTCACTGCCTCCTCAGTGATCTCTGCCAGGCCGTCGATATTATCTTTGAGCAGGTTTACTACCTCTTCCTGGTACTGATCTCGTCCAGGTCTTTAATTTCAATCTCGATTTGGGGTATTCGAAATTGTACAGTGGCCCCGCTGGGAGTTTATTCTTGATGGCGGCAATAGCTCATCTCTGAGCTGAGCGTCTGCCTTCGCGAATAACAAGAGGAGATCTCCCTTAGCTGTTCGTCGGATCTTATTGACTTTTTTGCCTATATCCTGCAAGGTGGGATCATCTTGATACCTCGCAAGATATCTGCATGGGAGCTCTTCTCGCCTTTCTTTATAAGCAGGTACAATGTTGGGCTGGTTTTTGCTTATTGGTCCTCGGGGCCTTTTTTCTCTTACCACTTGCCAGTCAGTCGACTGGTTTGAAGGTTGTTTTTTGGTCTGCGGTTTAAACTTGGGTTTTAATCCATTGTTTCTCTCCGCTTCTGAATTGACCACCTACTTGTTGTTGCTGGGTGGTTTGCCCGATGTTCTGGCAACCTTCTTCACCGGGCTTTAGCTTGCTAGGTAGCACCGGTTTAAGAGTTTAACTAGTGGTGCCTTACTTGATGGGGCTACTGAAGGCGAGGGCCTTCGGTGGCGAGGTCCTTGCTACTGAGGCTACTTTATTGAAGCCGCCTGCTTTGGGGCCGCCAGTGTTGATGCAGTCGGTTTGAGTTGGCTGCTTTGAGGCAGCCGCTTTTGGGACCTCCTTTTGCTTTTCACCTTGTGTCTGAGTGTTTGACACCTTTACTGGCGATGTCTGTGTTGTAGCAGGTTTCGCTACAGGAGGTGGCCGCGTCGTTGACGTCTGATATTTGTCATATTCTGACTTAATGGCGTGTGCCAGTTTCTTGATCTCATGATGTACATTGTGCTAGGCCCAATGAACTTCAAGAGCTCATCGATCTTGTCTCTAATTTGTTTGGAGCGCCACTCTCAGTTGTGGCCCTTTGGAGGCGTCACATGCACTATCCGCCTTTTGGAGGACTTGGCTGAATAGTGTCTTGCTGCCAGCTCTAGTTTTAATGGTCGATGTGTACCATTAGCAGTGTTCTTATTCTTCTTGTCACCATGTGACGGAACCAGTGATAATTCGCTCCCCCAGAATCGTGGAGCGTGCACCGGCCACCGAGGCTTTCACTCGATCGGAACCGGTGGTGGGATTACTCTGCAGAGGTACCCACCTGGGGTATTAGTTGACCTTATCACCATATCCAGAATGGGTTATTTTCGGGGTTCCTTCCACCTCTGGGTTTTGGTCCGCCCTGAGGAAATCCTCAGTACTCTCCCATTGCTGGAGAGCGTTCCCCTATCCGCCACCTGGGGAGGCGCCCGGTAGTGGACCAACAACCACCCCGTGGTAGTAGGTATGTGTGGTGTGTACATTTGTTAGTGTTGTATAATTTCTGCGGCATACCTAAATAAATTGAAAGTTTGTTACGAACGAACATACAATTTTAATTGGTTTTGTGGACAATGCCATCTGTAAGTATTCATAAGAAACACCTACAGTTGAATAAATGGACTATAATCCTTGTAACCTAGTATTGCTACTCGACGCTAGATGGCACTTGTTCAATGAACTCTTGGAATTTGGAAGCAGTTACTAGACCAGGTAGAATGTTACCGTACATTCTAGTATGATGTTCGTTTGGGCGTTTGGGTATATAAAGACGTGAGCCGCTGCGAGCGAGTCACTTTTTAATTGGAAGCGATCAACGAAACAAGCTAAACAAGCGAATTGGAAAGCGAATATAAGACTTCCGGCTTGCCTGTGTTAGTCAATTTATTAAATTTATGAAATCATGAAATCTAAGTGTTGAGTGTGAAGTTTGAGTGTGTCCCCATTCATCTATTTATCAAAATGGACATCAGAAAGTTTTTTGGTAAGGTATGTACTGCTTTAATTTTTGACTTGGAGCTAGTATTTTTTATTTCATTTTATCTGGCATAGTTTTGGTGTGAAAAGAAAGGATCAATGTATGGAAGGAAAATGTTAACAAAACTATTATTGTATAAAAACGAGTTTATGATTCAATCTCTATGAATTTAACGTTAACTAAACAGTGTTTTCGTTTTGAGTAAATAATTATGAAAAAAAACATAAAATTATTTGTGGTTTAATTATAATACATTAAAACAGATCTGATATAAATAAAGCTAAAAAATACAACTGAGTATTTATAATATTTATAAGTAATGAGCAAAACTTCCCTCCCGTAAAAATTTAATTAACTACATAAAGTTTTATCAAAGCGTTTTGTTTTACAGGAAGTTTGAAACGAAAAAAAAAAAAACTGATGGATCAAGTAGCGACAGCGATGAACAGGACAAAGTAACGACAATATCGCATGTGTCTTCATCGGTCACCACAATCAAACAGGTTATATTCAGCCGCAGGAACTACCTAGACCAAGTTCCTCTAGATATCTGGCGCCAAATCCTGATTCATTGATGTATGACTCAGACGACTGCAATGAAAATGATATCGGACGATATGTTGGACGGGCACAAATGTTATGAACCGAAAAGAAGAATGATTGATTGAAAACTGTTGGTCCCCTTCCGTGACCTATAACTTGCGGAAGATGCAAAACATTTAAAGAGAAAATTTAATTATTCTTGGTTGGAAACATACTGTCCATGGTTGATATTCCAGGCGCCAAAAAGGAGCATTTTGTAAATATTGTACGTTGTTTACCAAATCCAAATATTTAGAGGCATATTGGGATCATTTACTATAAGGCCTTTTTGTAAGTTCAAAGATATTCACGAGCAGTGCAAAAAGCACATTGAAACCCACTTCCATAAGGAGGCATTGAAAGCTGATAAATCTTTTCGAAAGTGTGCCTGTCGATTGCAACTGAACAAAATTCCCAGGGAATTATTGAGAAAATCGCAAAATATTAAAATTTATTACTTCCTGCATTACGTTTTGCGGATCACACGACTTAGCACTGAGAGGTAAATATTATGGTAAACATTATTCTCGAGGATTTATACAGGCTGCGAATTGACGCGGGAGATTTGATTTTAAAGAAACACATTAAGCAAGGGAAAAAGAATGCAAGCTACCGTTTAGTGGATATTCAAAATGAAATTATTGGTGTTTGTGGAAGCGTTATTAAGGCTGATATTATAAAAAAGTGAAAGAAGCAGCAGCATATAGTGTGCTAGCAGACGAAACAGCTGATATTTCTGGCACTGAACAACTATGGATTGGGATGCGATATTGATGAAGAAACACAGGAAGTCAAGAAATGTTGGCGGATTCATTGCGCTAAAAGATTTGGATGCGAAATCGATTGCACATGGCTTAGATGAATTTTGGCAGAAGATCTGAATTAAATAAATGCGTTGGTTTTGGTTTTGATGTTGTTCAACGATGTCAGGAAAAGACGGAGGGGTACAAGCGATCTTACGCAAAAGTACACCAAAGCCCCTCTCATTGCTTCCCACCCAAACTGAATCCAGTTATCAATGATCTAAATTCACTCCTGAAATTAGAAATGCTATGGGACCAGCAAAGATACTATAAAAAAACATTTTTTTCGGAATCAATTTTGAGGAGAAAGTTGATACCCAATATTTCCAGACTGCGAGGCAAGTGAGCGAGAAAACACAAAACCATCAGAGTTTTTAAAGAAAATCTTCCAGTAATTCTGGAAGCCTTACAAACATCTCAGAAAGGAAATAGTGCAACTCGGAAAAGTGCCTTCCAACTGCATGCGGACTTCCAGAATTTCTTTCATTCTCGGGATATGTTGGTAGCCAAATACTCGGCTTTGATGCCCGTTGTCAACGTACTCCATCTCAAGCTTTGGACGTGGAAGCCTCGGAACACGTTGAAAGGATTTTACTTTAATTAAAAACCCCGTGACAATCCGGAAAAAGTGACAGACGAAATTATAAGGAAGCTACTGCTGTTGCGGAGAACAACTTACATCAATGCGGGTATTACGGGAAACAACGTTCTCATAGAAGCAATCACCAGCAGAATGACATTCAGAATACTGAAGAGGTCTTTAGTAATACCATACTTGGATTCAATCATCCCCCCTTGAAGTACGTTTTGCTGAAGAACACACGCATCATTCGCATTATCTAAGTTACACCGGCGCAGATGCAAAAGATGACAACTGAAAATCTGAAACACAACTTGTAAATCTATTGCCCAGTTTTATGATTTAGCGAACATAAAGAATGAAATCGAACTTTGGCAGCAAGTGTCACGATAGGCTTAATCTAATCTAATCCTTCTTTCCCGAAACGGAATAAGCATTGAAAATTTTGATCGCTTTTAACCATGCACGACCTGCACAGTAGAGAGAACCTTTAGCAGCCTCAGAGACTAAAAAATGGCTAAGAAGCACCATGGCAGAAGATCGCTTAATGGTTGGGCATGATGAGGGTACACAGAAGTATAGTAAATAAAAACCTAAATAATTTAATGATAAAGTGGTTGAAAGTTACAACAAACCTCCGCAGGTATGTTTTAATTAAATATTACTTTATAAAATAAAAATTTACGTACTAGGTCCAAACCCACAATCTTTGAATAATTTATTATCGACGACTGTTTCGGGGATATTAATTACATCCATTATCAAGTCCAAAACAAAAGTAAATATTGTCACAAAACTTAACCACAAAACGACAGAAGTTGTTAAAAAAAACTAATCGAATTTAAATTAAAATTAAAATCTTTTCTTAGAAGTTAAGCGACAAAGATATGTATGCCTTCAAATAATTCTAAATTGCATTAGCAAGAATAAAAAAATATAATTAGAAAAGAATTTTATCCTCCTTAATATTGCCCCCCACTCTTAGTCATAAGCTGGCAACGCCCTTGCAAACTTTATAATAATCACTTTAATTTTGGAAAATGTCTTTTTATGTAATATGCCTTATGAAACCAAGGACATAGCTGTCAGGGCATTTTTTAAATCGCTCCCACTATACACTGATGATTCGAGACGGATTAAACGATGGCCGACTGCCTGTATATTTTGCGCATTTGCCAATGAATACACAAACTTACAAGCTGAAGCTGATAATTTCAGATGAAAGGTGACACTGATTTAATTTCAGCAGCATCTTGTGGATTTATTATCTGACAGCTCGATGGATATCCATGATGACTTGCAAGACAATATACAAGAGGAGTTTCACAAGTTGCTACTTCTTATTTGTGCAACACTCTCTGCAATATTGTTACTTAAATTAATTATGAAATGAAAAAAATGAATAATAAAAAAACACATACTTGTATACAATGTTCTATTTCTTTATGTAAAACACTATTCATAAGTCAATGATAACTTACAACACCATTCTTCCTAGCACATCATACTGGGTCAGTGCAGCAATAGTGGAAAACGCAAGGAGAGTCGGAAGGTTTCAGGTAAACAGTGCGTTTGAAGTTTTCCAGATTTAAGTAAGTTTTCTCACATTGTGAATTTTCAGCTCTTCGATCAACATTTTACACGGATCGGTCACCCTGCACTTCTACAAGTTTAAATACAAAGAGGTATCATGTGATACCCCTTTTTATAGGTCTCTTTTAGCCAATATTTTGACACATCACTTTTCTTAAGTCCGATTAGTTTTTACAATTTAAACATTTAAATTAAAATAATTATTATTCACATTGTATTTACATTATTAATATTGTATTAACGTTAGAATTACCTTCAATTACATGTTCAAAATGCCCGCCATTGTTGGTAAGACAATGGTAAAGTCGCAGCTCGAATTCCTCCTGTACTTTTTGAACCGACTCTGGTGTAATCCGATCACACTCCTTCACTATACTATGTCTAAGTTCAGAAATATCGCGAGGTTGAGTTTTATATATCACAGTTTTTAAATGTCCCCATTTTATAGCACCCCTTTTTCCAATCCATTTATCTAGAAATGTCTCATTAAGCCAATTTCGTACAGGCAAGGCATAATGTGGAGGTGCTCCGTCTTGTAGAGAAAATATGTTTTCTTCGTCTAGCAACAAAGTTGCATCTTGATTTAGTTGGTTTTCTAAAGATTCGGTTATAAGGGAATTTATCACATTTCTAATAAGTTCAAATACAATTCCCCAGTTAAATTTTCTTCAACTAATAAAGGACTAATATTTTTTCCGAGAATTCCGGCCCATACGTTGACTTTCTGAGGATGTTGGGTTTGTTCTTCCCAAAACACTTCTGAATTGCTATTGTCCCAGTTTGTTTATTGACAAATCCATTTAAAAAAAATCAGAAAAACAAATATTTTTAATAAAATTAGGCCTTGTATTTGCCCTTTGAGTCATTAATTCGCAGAATTTTCACCTCCTGTCACAATCCTCATTAGCAAGATGTTGTAAAAGCTGTATTTTGTAGGGAAATAATTTATTTAGGCGTAACATTTTATGCACAGAGCCATGGAGACTTTTGGTATTGATGTTTGAGGATCCATGGCAAAATGACCTAAATGAATCTGAATGAATGAATGATACTTTTGAGGCCAAATGACAAAAGTATCATCAACTTACCTAAGCCAACAGGAAGGTTTTAAATTAGACGACTTTATTTTGTATGTTTGTATGGTTGGTTGCAAACCTACGAATTGTTAATATGTATGGTTAGTTGCAAATCTATGAATAAAAATGTAGAGTAGAGTAGTAACTGTGGTAGTAACGGCAAAAATGCAAGACGATTTCAGTTGTAAAAGTTGTATTAATTAATGTTTTCAGTTGTTTAATAAATAGTACAAAATTATAAGCCTGCTTATTTAAATTTTAATCATAACACAAGCTCTGGAGAAAGAGGTGAACCCATCGAGCACCATGGACTGTGTTTACGTGTTAAATTTTAATCATAACATTGGTTATGGGCCCAGATATGCTAGCAAGCAGGCAAATGGCGGCAACTGAAAATAGACATGGAATTGTACCATTTGATGGAAATGGGTTCGATAATTGGAAATTTAGATTATGTTCAGTATTGAAGACTATGGATTTGAGCGACATATTAAATAAAGTTAATGTGACTAACCGAGATGAAAATTGAATGAAGAAAAATAATAAGGCATGTATGATTATCATACAGAGTGTAGGTATGTGAAGAAATAGAAGTTGCCTTTGATATATAAGTAAGCTAGAAGGAATATTTAGTAAAAAGGGCACCTGCTCAAAATTTTATTTGTTGAAAGAATTAATTACTTTAAAATATCAGGTAATACAGATATGCAAGAACATTTTGCTAAATCTGATCCTATCTTTCGAGAATCAAAAAATTGGGAACAGGTGTGTGTTGTTTCTTATTATTATCTATGCCTCAAGAATATGAAAGTGTAGTAACAGCCATTAGAACTTTATCTGAAACAGATTTGAAAGTGGAATATGTCAAAAGTAAATTGTTAGAATTTGATATGAACAAGAATTCAAGCAAGAAACAAAACTGGAAATACCATCTTCTTTTAGTGCCTTTCAAAAGCAAATTAAGTGCTTTAAATGCGGAAAAATTGGCCATACAAAAGGAAATTGTGGCATAAAGTGTTATATTTGTAATAAATTTGGACATAAAGTCAATAAGTGTAACCAGAATAAAGATAATAAGGGTGTAAAAGCAAATTCTGCTGAGGTTGACAGTAAAAGTATGAGAGATATCCAAGTACAAGAAAAAGATAAAGGTCATGTTGCATTTTATTTTACAATCCAAAATCCGAGTCAAGCAGAATTCACCCATATTCAGGAGCGACACATATCATTATACAAATGATGCAAACAAGTATAAAAAAATAAAATAAGGTTCACAGAGCCACGACAAATACAGTTAGCAGTGAGATCGATAATCGTCAGGTAACAATTGTATTAAAAGATGTATTATGTACTCCATATTTAAGGGTAAATTTATTGTCAATTTCAACAATTGAAAACGCTGGATTTAAAGTTATATATTATAATGGTAAAATTGTAATTAAGAAGGGTAAATGTGTCTATGCTGAAGGTACTAGACTGAACAGTTTGTATAAAATAGTGTTTAAATATTGTAAAAATGAATGTGCAAATTTGGCAAGTAATATTAAAGATATAGAACTTTGGCATCGCAGATATGGACACTTAAATTTTAATTCATTACAGAAGATTAAAAATTGTAACCTAGTTAATGGTCTACAGTTTATTAACACAATTAATAATAAAAATTGTGAAACATGTTTAAAAAGTAAGCAAAAATGTCTTCCTTATTATTAAAAGACCTCAAGGTATAGTAGAGTTCTAGAAATGATACACACAGATGTATGTGGTCCCATAACACTTGTTTCAAGAAATCGTAATAGGTATTTTGATTTGCAATGTTATATATAATTGAAATCAAAATGAGGTATATGATTGTTTTGTAGATTATGAAGCTAAGGTGACATCTTTGATTTGTGATAAGAAAATATGTAAGCTTAAATGTGACAATGGAGGTTTGTATTGCTCAAAGAGATTATTAGATTTTTGTTCAAATAAAGGAATTCAAATTTGTTATACTCCTCCTTACACACCACAACTTAATGGAATAGCAGAAAGAATGAATCAAACATTAATGGACAAAGCAAAGTTAATAATTATGCAGGCAGAATTAAATAAAAGTTTTTGGGAAGATGCTGTCGTCACAGCTGCTTATATAACAAACAGAACCCAGTCATGTATAATAAAAGAAAAAAACACATTATGAATTGTGGTTAAATAAAAAACCAAATGTGTCAAATATGAAAGTTTTTGGTTATATAGCTTATGCAAGAATTCCCGATTATTTGAGAAGTAAATTAAATGATAAAGGGCTGAAATTTAGGTTTATTGGATATACAGAAAATGGTTATGATTATGGCAAGAAGAAGAACAGAAATTAATTCATTGTAGAAATGTAATTTTTGATGAACATAATTGTAACTATACTAGGAATGATAATAAATTAGAGGATAATATTAATAAGCATGTAAAAAAGTTCAATGAGTATGACAGTGAAGAAAGTGAAACCGAAACTAATGATGCAAGCAAAGGAGAGGTTCAACATGAAGAATAAAAGAAAACAAGAACACAAAGAAAGTTACCATCAAAGTTTGATGATTATGAAATGGATATAACCTGTTTGGTATTGTTAGCAGAATTTTCGAAAGTTCCAAAATCATAATCTGGAAGCAATAGAAAGCTCAGATCACAACTTATGGGAAAGAAGCTATAAAAGACGAATTAGATGCACTGGATAAAATGGAAAATGGAAATTAGTTGAAAAGCCAGATAATGAAGAAATAATAAGTAATCGATGGTTATTCAAAAACCAAAAAAGATGAAAAAGGTAATTATTTATACAAAGTTCGACCAGTAGCAAGAGGATATGAACAAAACAATTTTAGTGAGCTTGGACAAATACATGACCAGTTGCAAGGCTTTCAACTTTAAGAATCTTATTAGCAATCAGTAATAGTTATGGTTTAATCATACAGCAGTTAGATGTTAAAAATGCGTTTTTGCACAGCCAGATCAAGAGAAAAGTTTATATGAAAATACCAGAAGGACTCAAAGTATCAGAAAGTGACAAGGGTAAAGTTTGTCTGTTAAAAAGGGCAATATATGGACTGAAGCAATCACCTACAGCATGGAATGAAAAATTTAATGATGTCAAGATAAGTTTGAAGTTTAAAAGATCAAAGTCAAATTATTGTCTGTAGATTTTTCTTGAACAAAACATAGATGTTACTTACTTATTTATGTTGATGATAAATTGATAGCATGTAATGATGAGCATAAGACCTGATATTTGTTTTAGTTTTAGTTATTTTGGTCAATTTCAGGAATGTGCAACAGCTGAACATTTCACTCATTTATTAAGAGTTTAAAAATATCTTAAACCTACATTCAATTACAAATTGTATTTTTATGTGTCTAATGACAGTTTAATTGGTTATACTGATGCAGATTGGGGCAATGACATAGAAGACAGAAAATCTGTAAGTAGTTATTGTTTTAAATTAATGAATAATCTTATTTCTTGGAGTTCTAGAAAACAAACGTTTGTGACATTGTCCAGTACTGAATCTGAGTTTGTTGCAGTATGTGTAGCATGATTTGAACTGCTATATATTAAAAATGTATTATATGATTTAGGATTAGTTCCACCCTTACCAATTAGGTTATACGAAGATAATCAAAATACCATTAGGTTACTTGAAAATTTTGAAAACAATAAACGATGTAAACACATTGATGTAAAGCTGCATTTTGTTTTAGATTTGATAAGAAATGGAACAGTAAGTTTGTATTAATGTTAGGTTTAAAATAGAAAGTAAGAGTTTATTTTTATTCATAGGTTTGAGGGGAGGTGTTAATATGTATGGTTGGTTGCAAACCTACGAATTGTTAATATGTATGGTTAGTTGCAAACCAAATGTAGAGTAGAGTAGTAACGGCAAAAATGCAAGACGCGTTCAGTTGTAAAAGTTTAAGTTGTAATAATTAATGCTGTTCAGTTGTTAATAAATAGTGCAAAATTATAAGGCCTGCTTATTTAAGTTTTAATAATAACAAGCAAGCACTGGAGAAAGAGGTGAACACATCGGGGCTCCATGGACTTGTTTTTGAGTCACTGTTTTCTGTTGTGCCAAGTGTTCAGCTTAATCGCTCGAAATGCGATCAAAATTTCGTAACTTGCGTTGTTAAGAATACTGGAAACTGAACGTGAAGAGATGTGATGTTTTAGTTTGAAAGCGTTTGGAATGATGTTATAACTTCTGCAAGAATTAAGGAAAGCAACATCTTGCTTGCTTTGTTAAACAGGAAAGAAGAATCGGACTCGATTTACATTGTAAATTGAACGTTAGAACGTATACCATTGAGGTGTGGACGATAGAAGTCTAATGGCATGAGACCAATGACGAAACTATCATCAACATATCTTAGCCAACAGGAAGGTTTTAAATTAGACGAGTTTGCATCTACTTATGGGCTACGAAGTAAATAATTTTTAAATCAGTGTACAGTGAACAGCTACAATTCAACTCCAGCATATCTTTCAACTATCCTGTACATGAATTCGTGTCCACATGATAGAACATTTCTTCCATATTCCAAGAATCCTGAAAATTCAACTACTAATGGACTACCCTATAGGTACACATTATTTTAAAATTTTGAACCATCCTGTATAACAATTATTCTACTCCGCCCTATATTTCACTATCACATATTCAACTGCATATGGGCTATAGGATACAATTATTTTTCTAATCATCCTCCACACTATATAGCAACTTCGGCTACGCAAAACAGAATTTTTAAATTATATTGTATAAGTGTAATTGCAACCATCCTGTATATAAACTTGGCAATTGCCAGCCAATATAACTTTTCTAATACCTCTGTATAACTATAATTCTATTGCACCCTAAATTCTAAGCAGGTTGTAAATGCAACTGCTAATGGCCTACCTTATAGGTATAAAATTATTTTAACACATTTTAACAACCCTGTTTAACAATTATTCTACTCCGCTATATTATATATATTCAACTACTGAAGGCTACCCTATATAATTATTTTTCCTGTATGTATATGTATGTATACCTTGTGTTAGTCAATCATAACAGTTGACTAAATCGACAGAATTTCGTTTTTTCAAAATATCTAGTAAGCCATGACTTTTACAAAAATCCGAAAGTGTCATTAAATTGGGTCAGTAAAACTGCAAATCTTTCCCAATTTAACTTTTACTCTATCTCCGCTAGTTTCCGAGATCCCCATACTGATCATCAAAAAAACACCCTATATATCAACTAGCTGAGCGAGAGACAAATGGGCGTATTTGACGAACTTGAAAATTTTTCATTTGGTAATTTTCACATTCCATACATTATATGACTACAACGGCCTCTAAAAATAAATTACTTTGGCATATAAAATGGAGATAAAAAAATATTTGGGGTGTTTGAGATTTTTTATATTTGATATTATGGTTTTCCCGTTTTCGATATCGCTGACATTTTTAATATCTTTGGCGTTCTTAACATTTTTGACATTTTCAACGTTTGGCAGTTAGACAGTTTTAAGATTTCTTATATTTTTGTCTTTTTTGAAATTTATTTTCATTTTGTAAGTTTATATCACTTAACATTTTTTTATTTTCGCCATTTTCTAATTTTTTAAAGATTTACCTGCTATTAATCAGGTATTCAACACTTTTCAGTCCACATCCCTTCCATAAATTCAGTATTGGCGAAATGACGAATAATGTCTTCATTCATTTAAAGAAACAGTCAGTTTATCTCTCTTCCAATGAATATCTGGTACACCTGCATCATTTTTTGTTCTCTAAAAATTATCGAAACCTACTCAGTAATAAAGTTTTTGTAAAATTTCACATCAATTTTCTATTAATTTAAAAAATTAAATCATAATTCTCACATCTGAATTAGTTTCGGTTTCCGACAAGTAGTGATTTTGTGTTAAAAAATACCCAACTTACCCCTATTGGAAAATATATTTCGAAGAAATTAAATTCTCTTTAAAACAATAGTGACGCCATTTAATTCTCAATTTCTCCACTATTCTCTGTGGACAGTCTCATTACCGATATGTATTTGGTATGAAAATGACATTAATGTGTCAAAACTTACAGAAGCGAAACGTTAACACTCCACATAGCTATATGCATACGAACACACATATACACACACACGCACACACACACACACACATATATATATATATATATATATATATATATATATATATATATTTTTTTGATTGAGAAGTCTTGGGTTTTTGGGACCATTGAAATAATTCTAATTTAGTTTTTCGTGGTAATTATTATATTTTACGTATGTTTCGACCAATTCTTGGTCTTTTTCAAACATTTTCTTTTTTGTAAAATTAATGAGAACCTATGACATGTATAAATAAACAAAAAACTAGTCAAATAATAAAATACTGTTACTTACATAATTTTACACACACTTAACCACTGTAAATAAAATTAACATATTTGAAAAGTATTGCGCCACTACAACCAAATTTATCTGTCTGTCTCATGATACTCAATATGCAAGTTGTGTTCGCCTCTTCGGGCCGCAAAGAAATAAATCACTCGTTCGTTTGCAGTTTTAAGTGTTTGGTCATATACAAGGGCGGTATAATTATTTATCAGTTTGTTTCTTTAAATGATAAATGATAAATAATTATACCGCCCTTGTATATGACCAAACACTTAAAACTGCAAACGAATGAGTGATTTATTTCTTTGCGGCCCGAAGAGGCGAACACAACTTGCATATTGACTATCATGAGGCAGACAGAAAAATTTGGTTGTAGTGGCGCAATACTTTTCAAATATGTTAATTTTATTTACAGTGGTTAAGTGTGTGTAAAATTATGTAAGTAACAGTATTTTATTATTTGACTAGTTTTTTATTTATTATACATTTCATAGGTTGTCATTAATTTTACAAAAAAGAAAATTTTTGAAAAAGACCAAGAATTGGTCGAAACGTACGTAAAATATAATAATTACCACGAAAAACTAAATTAGAATTATTTCAATGGTCCCAAAAACCCAAGACCTCTCAATCAAAAATATATAAACCGAGGACCGAGAACCATTTGGAAGGATAAAACAATTGTTCCCTTTCCACATAAATATATTTGTTTTTAAGTTTTCGCGGGCACTAAATGTTTTAGATGGTTTCCGGGAATTCATCCGCGTAGTTGATAACTGATCCCTGCCGGGATCGATGGTAAAATGACGACGTTTCGGCAGAGTCACATCTGCCCTCTTCAGTCGGTTCGCATAATTCTCGTAGCCTTCTGCTTTCGCTTCTAGTTACTCGAATACTACAGTATGAATCAGATGAATCAGATATATCACACTTCAATTAATTAACTTTTTAAAAAAGATTTTTTTTTAAATAAATAAAATAATATCTTTTAAAATAGAAATGAAAAAATTAACAATATAACTGACAAAAGTTCTGAGTAATAGTGACATGGCGATTCTCACGGATGTCGGCGGTGCGGTAATATGACACCGCACGTGTCGCTGTGTCAGCTGGAATGTTGAATTGTCGTTGCGATATAAGTTCGTGCTAAGTTTATAGTATAAACTTATATAACAACTCCCATCCATATAAAAAAGTTGATGGTACAGCATCAATTTTTACAAGTTCTGGAGTTCTGTATCGTCGGTTGGATTCAGGAGGCTGTGTAGCTTTCCTTTGGGCTTAGGGTTTGATGGTGCTGTCGGTGGCGTGTGCTGGACAGCGGAGCTTGGTGTAGTGATATTCTTGAACCTCTTCTGGATTGACTTCATTGTGAGGAGTATAATCACAATTACTACTAAGGTGGTCGTTGTGATTGTGAGCCAGGACGTATGCTTTTCTAAGGGTGGTTGTTCCATCAGCTTTTCCAGTTCCTTGTACATCTAATTCTTGTAGCTGTAGGGGTGTCAGTTTTGGCATCTCATTGGCGACTGACATGCCGTTGCAGCAGTTGAAAGGAATGTCCACTGGGTGGTTTCTGTATGTGATGTTGTGGACATATTTAGAAGTTCTTGTAGCATGGACCCTTGTGTTGTCGATAAAGGCATTGCAGTCGTGTTGGATTTGCAACACTGAATTTGTCGATATGGTTTGTGTCACGACATCTTGCCCTTTGTATTTGATGGTGATGGTCAGTAGTCTTGAAATCGATATCAACCAAAAGTTTACGTCAATCTCTTGGATATTATAGTCTGCTGCATATAATATCAAACTTTTGCAGGTTGTTGGAAGTGTGGCTGGCTGTCTGAGAAGCTGACCTTCGCAGATGGTATCTTTGTCTATTGGATGTGATATGCTTTGGAACAAATCTTATGATATTTAGTTAAAGGCTTACAGTCGCCCAGGTCTTCGAAGGAGGTGTATAGTAACGAATCGTCATCTCTCGCGATAAATTTTGTCTTAATTGAAAGTATATGACGGAACCCTGTTCGATCAACCAAAATAGGGATCGGATAAAGGTGGTAAAGGGTGTAAATCTCAGGATCAACTAAAGGGATTTTGAGTACAAAAATGATTCTATCAGATCAATGTACTGAGCAACATTATCGACTCGGTTTTATATAGTTGAACAAATCGATTAAACGCTGTTGTCATTCTTTCGTCATGTTCATCGGGTTCTTGATCATTGTCGGAGTCTGGTTGTTCTGGGTCGGTTTCGTTATTTGCAAAGATGTTGATTTTGGAAATAAAGTCAGTGCATTGTTTAAAGTGGTTGATTTTAATTCGGGAAAGAACGTCAGCGTTCTGATTTACCTTGTCAGGTTTGTATTCTATCTTATAATTATACTCTTCTAGCTTAAGGCGCCATCTGGCTAGACGACTGCCAGGATCTTTGATGGAAAAAAGCCAAGTAAGCGGACGGTGGTCACACAGAAGTGTAAATTTTCTCCCAAAAAGATAAGGTCTGTAGTGCTTGACCGCCCAAACGATGGCTAGCAGTTCCCGTTCGATAGTGGAATATCGAGTTTCTGCAGCGCAGAGTGTACGGGAAGCATATGCTATAGGAAGATCTTTTCCTACGGGGCCTTGTGAGAGAACCGCTCCAATTGCGAAAGCACTAGCATCAGTAGTGAGCAGGAATGGTTCTTCGAAATTTGGGTATATCAAGATAGGGTCAGATACAAGAGCTTGCTTCAGTTCGTTGAAGGAAGACTTGCAATCTGCGTCGAAGATGAATTTGACGTCTTTTTGCAGGAGTTTCGTGAGAGGCTTTGAGATTTTAGCAAAGTTGGGGATAAAACGTCGGTAATATCCGGCGAGACCAAGAAAAGATTTAACATCTTTAGGAGTTTGGGGCTGAGGAAAATTCTGGATGCATTCAACCTTTGAAGGGTTTGGTTTCACTCCTTCTTGGGTGATAAGATGATCTAGGTAAGCAACTTCCTTGCGGAGAAACTCACACTTGTCAGGTTGAATTTTCAAGTTTGAATGTCTAAGACGCTTAAAGACTTCTGTCAAACGGGACATATGCTCATGGATGGTTGGTGACTAAACGATAATGTCATCCATGTAAACAAGGCAACGTTCATTCTAGATGCCCAAAAGAATGTTGTCCATGACCCTCTGAAAGGTACAAGGTGCATTTTTCAGACCAAATGGCATACGAACGAATTCGTAATGGCCATTGTCAACAGAGAAACCGGTCTTGGGAATGTCTTCCTCAAGGATTTCCAATTGGAGATCAGAAATGTTGGGCAGAGGATATTTATCGTCTACAGTTAGTTCGTTTAACTTCCTATAGTCGATAACAACTGGCGACTTTTGCTTACCAGAAGCATCGAGTTTCTTAGGGACGACCCATACGGGGGAGGACCAAGGGGAAGAAGAGTGCCTGATTATGCCTTGATCAAGCATTTTGGCAATTTCGAGTTTTCACTTCCTCCTTATGGACTTGAGGATATCTAAGATTTCGTGAAAACGGGCTTGGTATTATTGGTATCAATTGAATGTTTTACTGCGTTGGTAAAGGACAAAACATCGCCTTCAAGATAGAAAATATCTTCGAATTCTAAACAGAGGTTCGTGATAAGTTCTCGCTCTTCGTCATTAAGGTGTTCTGTACGAATTTGTTCCCTGATAGTTAAGTTTCTGTCCAAGTTTAGAGAGTCTGTGTATTCTTGTGTATTTAAATTTAGGAGAGGGTGTGAATGGTCAAGAGGTTCTAAGTGAAGATCGGAAAAATTAACAGTTTTAGGCATCGCGTAAAATTGCATCAGAATTAAAAAGGTCCCACCTGAGTTTGAAAATTTGTTCGGTTCTTCTTCAAATTGCTACTTTAGTATTGGGAATGTCTGTCGGTTGTGTTTTAGGTTGATCGTGATCGGGGACTTTATGTAGAGGAATAGTTTTGAAGTTCGTTATTAACTGTTTTGATTTTAAGTCAACAATACATTCGTAATGCTCAAGCAAATCAAGACCTAATATTCCATCAAACTCAATATCTAGATTGTAGATAAAAACCTTATGAGGGTTACCTATGGCAAATGGAATAAGAGTTGATTCAGAAATAGGGATTTTCTCGTGAGTAATACCTTGGATTGTCACTTTTTCGGGAAATCTTTGACGGAAATTTTGAACGGTATTTTCTTTAAAAATGGAGATACCAGCTTCGGTATCGTGAATGTAATATACATTTTTGGAGTTGACAGTTAGAAGAGGACTTAGAGAAATGCTTGTTCCGGGAAATTTGCATTTGGGTTGAAATCTTCCAGATTCAAATTCTGGATTTGGGTTTGGACTTCGGAAATAGTTGTTGAATCGGGGGGTGATCTAGGCTCGGAGAGCTAGAAAATCCTGGTATTCGTGACTATTCAAAGGTGTTACGGAGTTATCTTCTAAAGTTTGCTCTGTGTCATATTCAACAGGATTTTGACTGAAATCTTCATAAATGTATGAGCTATTGTCAGAACTATGGCCGTAGTCGTTTTCTGAATATTCGTGATAATCAGTATTTAGGTGTTCGTTGAAATGATGTGCCCATTCTGGACGATAGTGTGGGTTTGTCTGTATTACAGACGGTCGGAATTGATTTGGTTTAAACGGGGGTCTTTGGAAATTTGTCGGTCGAAATGGTGGACCTTGGTGGTTGGTATTATTTGGGGGTGGATTTGGCCTCGAAGTTTGATTTGGCCCTGTAAAATTAGGTCTAAAATTTTGGTTGTAAGACTGAGGGTTGTTTTGCTGTCGCAACCGACAATCTACTGCAATGTGGCCTAATCGACCACAATTTAAACATTTCGGTGGTTGAATGGGTTTTCGGACCTGAAATGTGGGTTTAGGAGGAGCAGATTTGTGAATTTTTTGCTCTTCAAAATATGACAACTGAAGTTCTCGTCTGATTCGAGAGTGTGCCTCCAGAAGGTCTTTGGGATTGCTGGCACGAATTATTTGGCCTAGACGTGGTTCTAATCCTGTAAGAAGTGTATTTAGGACCATCGTATCTACAAGCGTTGTCTGAGCGTCTTTTTGTTCATTGGTTAGCCCAGAGCATTTTTGGATGCAAGAGGGGACTCATTAGAAAGTTGTTTGAGGTGTTGGAGATCGTGGATCAAAGAAGACAGATCGCGTGAATCTCCGAAATGTAGTGTCGAAAGCTGTTTGATTTCTAAATATGAAGCGGGGTTTCTCGAGTTAACCAACTGAGCCGCTTTGCCTCTAAGTTTATTTTTAATATGAATGACTAGCAGATATTTTTGATCTGCAGTCGACATATTGTACGCACAATTACATGCGTGTATGAAGGTGGCCAAGGAGATCTGGTCGCCTTCAAATTCCGGAATGATAGAAAATATTTCCGATAACCGGTACTTTTCGGTTTCATCAGAAACTACATTATTTGTTGCTTGTGCCACTTCGTGTTAGAATTAAAAGTATACACAAGTTGAAAAATAATAACAAAATAAAATAAACGACGGATTGTAAAATGGGTTTCAATTAAAATATAGTATAAAAATTATTAAGGGAATGTATATAAATGGGGAATAAACGATATTTTGGATAATAGAACGGTAAAGAATGAAATAATAAAATAAATATGTAAACGTAAATCAAAATATATCAAATAAATATTTCAATTCAAATAAATCAAGTAATATCTCAATCCAAATCAATATAATCAAATAAATCAAATAATCAATCAAATAATAAAAATATTAAATAATCAAATATTTTAAAATAATCAAATAATTCAATTCTTTAAAACCTTAAACGTTAGACGATTCACTACTCCTCACATCAACAGGAACATTGGAAGATCCGTGTTCTCCTGATAGAATCCCTAGCTACCAGTTGGAAGTAAGCTCGTGTTGTAGTAATGTTGACGGATCCTACTGACTGCGCCAATTTGTTATATCACACTTCAATTAATTAACTTTAAAAAAATATATTTAAACAAACACAATAATAACTTTTAAAATAGAAAGGAAAAAATTAACAATATAACTGACAAAAGTTCTGAGTAATAATGAATACAGTAGAAGAGAAATTTTACAATATATAAGTTTAAAGATGCTGAATAGGCATAGTTGACATGGCGATTCTCACGGATGTCGGCGGTGCCGTAATATGACACCGCACGTGTCGCTGTGTCAGCTGGAATGTTGAATTGTCGTTGCGATATAAGTTCGTGCTAAGTTCATAGTATAAATTTATATATATATATATGTAAACTAATCTAGATTCCGGGTGAGAACCGCGTCTGAATTTATTAAATACTCGACGTTTCGACTCCTGCTTTAGTTGCTGCTGGTACGATCGATGTAGCTTTGTTGGCAATCGCGACATGAAATTTCGTAAACTCCTCGATCCTCGTTAGGTACTTTGTCTTTGGGGTTACCGGTTAAGTTGCCTATAGTTTGAATGGTGTTGAAGACAATCTTTATTGGATGTCGTTGTAAAATCCGCGCATACGCGCAATGTGGTCAGGATGATAACCGTTTTGTCGAAGGATTTGTTGAAAATTATTAAGTTCGTTTTGTTTATTGTCAATATCTTTTAAATGAATAGATCTAAGAGTCAAAGATTTCATTACAGAACTCAATTGGGTAGGGTGGTGGTGTAATTGGGCATTTAGGTATCGATTGGTATGGGTTGGTTTCCTATAGTCGGTATGTGAGAATCTGTCATTGTTGGTTTTTGTTATGAGGACATCAAGAACCGGGAGAGAAGAATCGGACTCGATTTCCATTGTAAATTGTATATTAGAATGTATACCATTGAGCTCTTGTAGAAATAAGTCTAATGAATCTCTGGGAAATAATAGTTTTGAAGAGCTTTCGAAATACATTTATTTCTTCATTTCTAAAAGTTACACAAAATTATAAAAATAGAATAACCTATACTATTATAAAATTGTAGTTGTCTGTTTGTTTGTTACCTCATCACGTAATTGAACTGTTTTTGCTGAATCGTTTTTTTTTGCAAAGTTTATAGTTTGACTTAAAATCTGGTATACATTCTATTTCCCTACATTGACAGAAACGGTAGATATAGCCAAAAAACTAATACCATGGAAAAAATGTTAGAAGCAGTAGTTTATTCTGGTTGGTTGGAATATAAGATGGAGTGGAATTACAGTTTATAGGGTGGTTAAAAAATTGTTTTATATACACAAGTAGTTCACAAGTTTTGACTAGCATATTATAGGATGGTTGAAATATGTAGCAATGTATGATTACAGTTATACAGAAAGGTTTAAAAAATATTATAAAGGAATGTTATGATCCACAAGCTGTTTCATCTACCGGATAGATGAAATATAGGGTGAACTAGAATTCTAAGTATACAGAGTGGTGAAAAAATGTTATATTGGGTGGCCTATAAGTAGTGGCATATACAAGGTTGTTGAAATATAGCTTGGAGTATAATAATAATTATACAGTGTGGGTAAAAAGAATTTTGTTATATAGGGTAGAGCATGAACTGTTGCATATATGGAGTACCTTAAATATAGGGCGACGTCAAGTTATCGTTATACAGTGTGTTTCAATAAAGGTTAGAAACAGTTGCAAATGAAGGATGGATTAAAAGAAGAGAAATTATATTTCATACTGTGCTTAAAAAAATATCATCAAAAAATGTGAAATAGCATAGCTCATAATCAGTCGCACAGATAGGATATTTGAAATATAGGGAGGAGTAGAGTTAAGTAGTTTAATCTCTAAAAATGTTACAAAGGGTGCTCCATAAGCAGTTGCAGTTTTGGTGAAATAAATTGGGAATTGATGGATTTATATTTACACAGGGTGGTACAAAAAATCTCACACTGGGTGGCCGATAAGTAGTTGCACATACAAGGTGGTTGAAATAGAGGGTGGTGTTGAATTTTAGTTAAATAGTGTGGATAAAAAATTGTGCTATTTTTTTAACATGGAACATGAGCTGTTGCATATATGCAATATCTGAAACATGGGGCGATGTAAAATTATAGCTATATAGTGTGATTAAACATGTTAGAAAAAGTTGCAAATACGGGGTAGTTGACATATAAGGTGGAGACAAAATATATTTTCCAGGAGGGTTAAAAAATATCTCAGAAATGGTTATATAGCGTAGTTATACAGGATGGTTCAAAAACCGATAGACCAGTAAGTTATAATGGGTGACTAATTGGCAGCAGTATATACAAAATATTTTAAATATAGATGGAAGTTATAGCTATAGAAGGCAGTTCTTAAAAATATTGAATAAAATTGTTATATAACGTGATCATCAATACTTGCGGTTTCGGTGAAATGGGTTGGGATTGGTGAATTTAGTTATACAGAGTGGTACAAAAAATGTTATATTGGGTGGCCCATAAGTAGTTGTAAATATATGGTGGTTAAGATCGGGGCATAGTAGAATTATAGTATTACCGGGTGGATGCACTATAGGGTGAAGCAGAGTTACAACTATACAAGGTGGTTCCAAAAAAATATTGAATAAAATTGTTATATAATGTGGCCTATAAGCACTTGTAGTTTGCGTGAAATGTATTTGGGATTGGTAGATTTATAGTTACGTTAAGTGGTTCAACAAAATTAGAAGAAACTGTCATATTGGATAGCCCATATGTTTCATAATCTATTTCTTTTTGCAAAGAATTCTACTTTCCATACGCGGGTGAAACCGCGGGTTACGGCTAGTATATAATAAAATATAAAGACAACTTACTGTAAGGGAGGTTTAAATATTAAAACCAAACATTTCAAAGGATTGAATATTAATATATAATATAATTTAAAAACCATCTTCAGGAAAAAAATACAATACATTACGTCAACTTTACAATTAACTCATAGGTAAGTTAACTGAACAATTATTTTATGATGTGAAAGATGTATTAATTTTACAGCTTTTTTGATGTCCTTACTAATTCAAATAGTCTTGTCGTAATTGAATTAATAAAAGTTACAAAAGAGTAAATTCCTCAAAGAAGTTTTATGCATATTGTAATGTTTTTATTTTCACACACGGGATCAGTTCAGTTCTTGGATTTATTTAAAAACACAGTCCAACTCACTCTAATTTATTTCCACTACTTGAACACAATTTATATTCACAAGAACTATTTACAATTTATCTTAACTTAACAACAGCACCGTCGAATACTGAATGACTCCCATCGTCAGCTGCCCGTATTTATATATTTCTCTCAGAATTATTCTGGCAAGTTCATGTGTTCTGGAAGCTTCAAGGGAATTCGGTCGGTCTTTTGAGAGACAAAACATTTAGGATTCCCAGAAGTATCGGAATAATGTCCCTTCCACGAATTGGTTGATGGCCGATTGCACCAGCTGTCGGATGAATTCTCGTAACAATATTCTTGGTTTGAATTAAATAAGTTGAATTATGGTAAAAAGAGAATTTACAGTTTTAATAGATTTTTGTTCAAATGTAATGTTGTCTTCAGTTTTGAAAATATTTTAACTTTATCATATGACAAAAATAATGACTATTACATAGAAAATTCAAGTACATTTTCAAAATTATATAACAAATTCAAATTACCACCTAATTACGTGATTGTTAGTCTTGATGTTAAATCTTTGTTCACAAATATTTCTATTGATGTCATATAAAGTATGAAGACATTGGAACACCATCTCATCTCATACTAACTTATCAAATTTGTTTTCGATTCAATAGTATTTTCTTACAATGGCGTCTAGTACAAACAGATTTTTGGTTCCCCTATCGGTTCAAAATTGTCACCCATTATCTCACCTTGTCCATCAATGTCTGTCAAAATTAAGTTATAATATTTATTTTCTGAAGAAGTACGTTGACGACATCATTTGTTGTATTCCTAATAGTCAAAATATATGTATACAATTTACCAAAGAAGAAGACAAGCATTTTAGCGCTCCTTACCTGGATACAAGAGTAGTTTGAGATTTGAACGACTGTGTAAAATGGGATTGGTATATGAAACCATCTAGCGCTGGAAGATATATTCATTTCCACTCATATCATCCAATTCAAATAAAAATTCGCCTTAATTGTTAATGGTATGAAAAGAAGAATTATCAATATTTGTCACCTAACTTTCAGAGATAAAAATTTGCAAATTCTATATCAGCTCTTTCTCAATAACTCTTACCCACCTAAACTCTTAAAAAACTTAATTTTTAATAACCCACAAGTCATTACCATTGATGGACTACGAGCACAAAGTACTGTAGATATTAATTCTTATTCAACAAATTTTAAACACAATTATGTCTCCATTCCTTACATTAAAAAATATTGCGCCTAAAATCCGACACATTTTTAAAACTGAAGACAACATTACATCTGCACAAAAATCTAACAAAACTGTAAATTCTCTTTTTAGCAAAATAAAAGACAAAACTCCAACTAATCTTAAATCTAATGTAATTTACAAAATTGACTGTAAAAATTGTCAAGCCTCTTATATTGGCCAAACATCTAGAAAACACAGAATCACGTCCCACGGAAGTGACATTAGACTTAATAAAGAAAGTTGTGCACTTGCAACTCATAGTTTAAACAAAAATCATCAGATTTTGAAAATGCTCGAGTTTTGGCTTGTGAAAGGAATAGTTTCAAAACAAATTTCTTATAGATGGTTCACATTAACAACCAACAGAATAATATCAATAAAAAGACAGATCTACAAAATTTAAAAATACTTTATTGTAATTTATTAGAAATTGAAAACAATCTAAATTCTAAATTATCTATCTAATAATTTAACGAAGTATATATTTGAATCCATTTGTTACTGCTGTATTTTATTAGCACTTTTCTATAAGATATATTTTGTACATACATATTCAATATACCATAATTCAACATAATTTAATTTAAACAATGGATATGCATAAAACTTCTTTGAGGAATTTACTCTTTTGTAACTCTTCTTAATTCAATTAAGACAAGACTATTCAAATTAGTTTCAACATATCAAAAATTATGTAAAATCAATACATCATTCACATCATAAAATAATTCTTCAGTAAACTTACCTATAAATTAATTGTTAAGTTGATGTATGGTGTTTTTTCTTCAAGATCTTTTATTAAATTACATTATATATTAATATTAAATCCTCTGAAATGTTTGGTTTTAATATTTAAACCTCACTTACAGTAAATTTTCTTTATATTATATTATATTTTTATAATTTAGTGTAACTTTTAGAAATGAACTGATGAAGAAATAAATGTATTTCGAAAGCTCTTCATAAGTAAAAGGAGTACTCTTGTTATTATATATATATATATATATATATATATATATATATATATATATTTGTTATTAAGTTTTCGCGGGCACTAAATGTTTTAGGTGGTTTCCGGGAATTCATCCGCGTAGTTGATAACTGATCCCTGCCGGGATCGATGGTAAAATGACGACGTTTCGGCAGAGTCACATCTGCCCTCTTCAGGTCGGTTCGCATAATTCTCGTAGCCTTCTGCTTTCGCTTCTAGTTAGTAGTATTCGAGTAAGTAAGTGTGTTACGTTGAATATACGTATATGATGCAAAGGCATCACTGGTAGCTACCTGATACTTCGGTGTAAACTTGGAAACGCTTCGTGTGAACGTCTTTTCCCTGACTACAGCTTTTATTAAGTTATAAATACGAGCTAACCGATCCCATGGTGGTCATTATAACATTTTATTTTTTCCAGTTATTTTTATATATTCAGTTTACATGTAAGTATTTTTCAAGTCTTCAAGAATTAATTTTTTGAATTTTTATGTTTGAAAGAAAACATTTTTTTAGAAAAGTTAAAAGTGAAATCAAACATAAAATTGTCGCAGTTAGTAGGATTGACAATACAATTAGAACAGCGGAGATTTCCTAATTGTGGACAAGACCTACCTGTCTAATTTTGATTCATTTATCAATTGATTCGATTTTTATATTTATTGTTATATTTTACATAACAGTTCTCTTGTTTAGTATTTCCACATATTTATTATTTTCTTGAGCCATATTTTTAAGCTGTTGAATAATTTTTGAAACGTATTTTGATTCGTTTTTTTATTTGCAAACTATTCAATTTATTTTCTTTAGCCAATTTACTGATACTATAATTTTGAACTTTGAATTTTTTGTGTGACTGCTTACTTCATTTTTACTGCTTTATTTGATTTGTATTTCGTATCACTTGAATATTAGAAATTGCAACTACAAGGCGAGGTGCTGCCACTCCTACTGTAGAGCCATACAAAATCTCTGAAATTTTCGCAATAATTCCGTAATATTACGGAAACCCTATATTATTAAACACTTTCCTTTCTTCATACGTCCAACTGCACTTAGTATGGCTACTGACTACCAACAACGCTGTTAATATTATATATCAAAAATAATAAATTCTCGCAACCCAACTTCAGACCGAAATTCAGACACTTTTGGAGAAACATTTTGGAGATCCTACAGACCTCTCAGCCTTAATTCAAGACCTTCAGCGAATGAGACAATTAACTACCGAATTTCCTATACCCTTTTCTGTTCGACTACAAATCCACCAAGCAAAAATGCTTGCAGCGGTTAACAAACCACATTTTATTTAGAAAAAAAAACGGGCACAAATCAATTTGATCGAAATCACCGCACTAAATAGCCTACTACCAAGTTTAGAGTCGAAGATAGGACAACTAGTTCGTGTTAGTGTTCCTAAAGACATTTTGACCGCTGGTTCATGTATAAAACGAGAACTCTAACTGCATCATTTAGAAACTCACAAATTTTCCAATTTTAGAAATCAAGGTACATTTTCTCGATAACCCAACCAATTCCCGACACACACACACACACACACACAATGTTTATTCTGTAAAAGAATAGGACACACAGTAAATTAATGTCTCACAAAGTAGAGAAAAATGCATCACCAAAACTTTTCGAATATACGTCCTAACCCGTTTTTACAAAAATGAGGCCAGCCAATTCTAGTATCGGCCACAATTTCAACCCACTTCCAACAAAGCAGAAACTTTCACTTATCACTTATCATTCACAAACGAAATTAAACAGCTCGACACCAATCATACCGTTATCCCAAAGTTCATAGCGATGAAGGCATAATACGACCCTCTAATTCACCTTGGTTCTCTCCCGTATGGGTATTGCCGAAAAAATTAGAGGCCTCTGGGAACAAAAGTGGTGTGTTGTCTTAGGCTATCGCAAACTTAGCGAACTTATAGTCGATGACTAATACCCTTTACCTAACATCTCAGACCTACTAGACTAACCAGGCAAATACGCCAGTACTTGACGACGCTTGACCTCGTCTCGGGTTTCCATCAAATAGAAATATACTCAAAAACAAGCCAAAACTGCACTTACCGTCGAGAACGGACATTTTTAATTCGTCCGCATGCCCTTCGGATTAAGGAATGCTCCGCCTACCTTTCAAAAGGTGATGGATAACATTCTTATGGGAATTCAGAATGAAAGATGTCTGGTTTACATGGATGATATAATCATTTACTCGCCTACAGTACACGATCACCTATCACGACTTGTCAGCCGTCTGTCGACTCAGAGAGACTAACCTCAAAATACAATCTGACAAATGCGAATTTCACCACAAGGTGGTCGCTTACTTAGATTTTAATTTTCCAATCATCCAATCTTCAGAAATTACATCTCTGATTTCGAAACATTTAAAATTAACGTATTCGCCAGCAAAACAGAAAGTAGACGACAATACTTCATTATTTCACTTCCTAACGATCCCGACATCCTAAACGAAGTTCTTTTTGCACCAACATACAAAAATCAAGATAGTTTATCTCTGTCCAAAACATACTGTGTCTAGAACAATCTCAATCTTCCCATTTTAGATATGCTCTCTTTAATTTTTGCTGAAAAGGAAATCAATTCAAAGATTTGTCAAGACCGCCGGCGAATCAAAGAAATGAACACCTGGTCAAGTTTCAAGACATTGAAAATTTCATTAAAAACTGAAATTTTTCAAAAACTTAGACAATTCCCTCGTTATAACGGAACCCCGAAAACACCATCCGAAAGCATTAATATTGACATCTTCGAAATATCTAACAGGAACTACATTTTATCTACGCGAAACGAACTGACGAAATATAGGTTATGCTTTGTCAGACAAATATGCCAAATCTGTTGTCAGTACTATAATGTTATAATGTCTTTTTCTTAAAGTACTTTTTGGGAAATAACACCACAGTTAAGAAAATTGCTGTATATTCCAAACGTTTCGGGGTCTACGTCAGACCCCGTTATCAATGGTTAAGAAACTTGTATAAAAAAGGCACAATTCTAAGATGTAAATTAAAATCTTTGACAATATGTATTATTTAATATAATACATATTGTCATAACCATTGATAACGGGGTCTGACCTAAACGTTTGGAATATACAGCAATTTTCTTAACTGTGGTGTTATTTCCCAAGAAGTACTTAGACATTGAAGAATATGCCACAAATATCATTCAGGAAACAACTATAATGTTATACTTTCAACATTTTGGTACGCCATTGTGACTATGGTAGGGAATTTGACAAGACCATATTCAAACTGTACGACATTAAACTGGCTCTGTAGAAAGATTTAATTTTACTTTGTTAAAAATGATTGAACATCCCCTAAATGTACTCCCGTACGCAGTTATTGCTTACAGTAACTTAACAAACAAAACTCATGACTTTTCTCGTTAGTTTGAGGACATACTTTCAGCAGACCACCAAAAACTACTTACAACCTAGACTTGAACGAACACGTTTCCTATTATTACAAAGTTACCCGTCAAAAAATGACTTCCAAAAGCAAAAAGCTAAGGAACGTTTTGATAAACACGTTTCCGACAAACTTTCAGAATTTAAAATTAGTCACAGAGTTTACGTCAAGGAATTCTAATTTAAAGACAAACTCCATAACAAATTCAACGGACATTCTAAATTTTAATTAATACTAACAATAATTCAGCTACACTCTAAAATCTGTGACAGAATGAAACAATATTCTGAAAATTAACTTCTTTTTCAGGTTTCTACTGCTGTTCGGATCAGCAGTCTCACATTTCAACATCAAACCACTTAACAACACTCATCTCCAACTATAAATGGACATTACTAGTTCATCTTAACTTGACGATACTTAAAGAAATCGTCCAAAACAACAACAAAATTTTAGAAAACGCTGTCAATCCCATCCAAGGATTCAAATTTCATGAGACAAGCACATTCCCTATTGATGTACAAACTGGCATCAGTCTGTTATCCCGAATTACAGATTCAATCAAAAGTAAATTCTCAGAAGTATTTATGGACACTAGAACATCCAAACGATGACTAATTAACAGTGTAGGGACTATTATCAAAACTTTTAAAGAAACCATTCGGAAACTCTAAATCGTCGAAGCAACCTTTAACGAAAACATTGACGCAATCAATCTGTAAATACATACTCTAAACGACAAAATGCGAAAAACTAATATGAAGATCACCTCAATGATATTTTAAATTCCATCACATTTGGTCCCTTAAAAATAATTCATTATTCAATAATCACGCCTGATGATTTGATTCTACACTCTACACCGCCCACCACTTATAGCCTATTCTGATTTTAGATGACAGAACTGGTTTTCATCATATTCTTTTATTCACACAAAAATATCGCGGAACACCGTGATTCTTTCATGTACATACCCATTAAAAAACTATGTTCTGAATTATATGCTACCCCATCGACTCCAACGCACCAAGTGAAGCGCAACTTCTGAAGAACATCCGTAGTGAACCGGAAAGTTGTCAAAACTTCATAGTATTTAGTAAAGGATACAATGTCCAGAGAAAAGATATTTATAGTGTTTCAACACTTGCGTATGACAATTAAGTGTGCGGGAATAGATACCAATACTCCCTTCGAGGTGTCATTCTTTTGTACACAAGACAATATATATTATATATTGCTTCTGGTCGGGAACCTTCATCAGTTGCGCTTCCCACAATAGAATGTCCTTTCGAACACTAGATGTCAAATAGAAACCAAGATAATAGTTCCTATAAACAATTCCATTATTCGCTTACAAACATATTGTAGTGCTTTCATGGGAATCACAAAAATCCAAATAGAACCTCAAAAATGTATAAACATTTCTGACAATTCACTGTTGCAGTTTTCACCCGGAAAACTGATATCTCAGTACTCAAGCCCCTAAAACTGGACGACTTGAATATGGCAGAACTCTCCATATCTAGTCATAAATTAGAACAATACTCCAGGGATCTCGACGACCTTATCAACCAGCCATTCGTAAACAGGAACATATCCTTGTTTACATAAGCTACGATTACAATAATTACTATCTTTGTTCTTGCATACGTTTCAGTTAAAATCGTAAAACACGTCAAGAAGCCACCAGGGGATGAAAACGTTTCACCGATCTAGCATTTGACATTTACAAATGTGAAATTCTGAAAGTACTTTCTGAATTTTGTTTGTGAAAGTATAAATGAGATTAAAGGTGTTACTATTGATTGATGAGGATGAAGTTGAATCTGATGCTGACTCTGGTAGTAGTAGACATGGTGACAGTGATACCCTAGAACTTTTAACCGGACATTTTTTTGAAATGAGATCCAGTCAAGATATTTCCTTTTCTCAACTTAAATATCTCATCCGGTATATTTGGAAGATTTGTTGTTTAAAATGACTATACAATTTCAGACAAGAATATATTTCAACAAATTTTAAAAAAATAGTAAAAATCTAATATTATAGTTACTTTAGAAAGTTCATGACGTTATATTGGGATTAACCTGCTATCATATTAAACTGCTCTCATAAATTTTCAAATAAACTATAACCGTATGAGAAACACACAAAGTCGGCAAAATAAAAAAAAACAGTTTGGGGTGTTGCCTATGTACTCTGTGAAATACCCTGGGATTTGAATCGTCCTAGAACCGATAATTGTAACGAATAATAAAACATTTTAAATAAAAAATTAGCGTTATTCATTGATTCTACAGCAAATGAATGTTACATTAAATTAACTATAAACACGTTCGAACACGTATTTTGCTCTGGCCTCTTTTGATTGCGAACAAAACAGTTTTACGTACGATTTTACCGGAAACATATCTGTCAGCATGCGATTGATCAAATACCTCTGCATCTTTGTGCTTCCCTGAAATATTATTAAAATAAAAGGCAATCATAGCCACATTTTCAGGAATAATGTGTATCATTACTTATTTTTTTTAAGTTTATTTCCCCAACTCAAAGAGTTTGCAACCTAAACACACGATTTATTACCCTTCAAGAACAATTAACGAGACCAGAGAAAAATTATTCATCCAAAGGAATACTGTTCAACATTTTTTAACTTGAATGGTACGGTAACTTTTTAACTATAGTAAAAATGTTTTTTAGAGGCAGAAAAATTTAATTTGAAATAAAATACAGAAAATTGTTTCTAATTTTCAAGAAATGGCAGTATTTGAAAAATAATTTTATGGCATTAATGTCTGAATATGATTTCGGACATATGACTGCCTCGGGCGTGCACGGCATAATCTGGAGGTCCAACTTCTACACAATGTTATAAATACTCAGTTGTTAATCAATAATCTAATGGCGTCAAATCGCACGACCGAGGTGGAAAGTTAACAAGCCCATTTCGTGAAAGTAATTGTTTGCCAAATAGTTCTTCCAATAAATTAATTGTATTGCACACTGTCTGCCCTCCAAATAACAAACGAAAAAGTTAGAAGTTCGGTTCATCATTTTTAAGATAAAATTTATTTGCTTCATTAACATACTTTATACAGAACTACATTTAATTAAAATGACTGATATCTTATATAAATATAGCTAATCAACTGTAAATTAAAACCTCTCATTTTTCTGAAGTAACTGAAAATTCATAGCATGTAGGTTTTCACAAGCGCTGTTAACTGATATGTTTTTTTTGGGCTGTTTTACAGTCGTCTAGTGAAATTACCACTGCAACTATGGCATCTCCAACATGCTATTTATCCTGACTGTGGGAACTAGCGTGAGTCGGACCACTGCAGGTATGATAAATTGGAGTAGGGGATATCAAATTCTGTTAATTTTTATTTATACCTTCTTTTCATTTACAATTGTTGTGATGAGTGTTGACTTCCCTGCTGTAGTCAAGGATGGTAGGTCATATGGTAACAACATATCAATGTGTTTGCACTGTCTGACGTTATCCGTTGAGTAGTGCAAAATACGATTGTTCAGATTTACACTATGGTATAGTCAATCTCTTCAAAAACCACAAAAGTGGTTTTTAATAAATTTATTATACTTTTTACAGTATGTTACAGGTAGAAAATGTTATAACAATGAAAAATATCTTAATATAATACATTTAATCAACATACAAAGGTTATTTACTTTAAGATTGAATTTGAATTGCTTAAAGCGATAAAACAATACGTGGGTAAATTGTGAATGAAATATTACATTTTTATATAACAATTAAATTCAGTACATAGGCAGGGGCATAAACTTTATTCCTTTGAAAATTCTGAAAAGTAAATGGTAACAGTTGTCACTTTGATGGACTGGCTACTTCATGTCCTGTAAAAAAAGTAATTGTTAATAAATCAAGAATAATTAAGGGGTAAGTAACATTAAATTTTTGCTATGATGATATGGCAATTTGATATCTTCCCAGTCCTAGCTAACTTCAATCTTGTAAACGTTGACTAAGTATAAACAAGCTATTATACATAATGAAATCATCGTGAATCCATTTTAAACATAATTTGGATGGTATTGGCGGTTACTTGGTGAGAGATGAAAGTCATGGTGAATTAGTAATAAACAGTATTACACTCTTACACTTCATTCAAACTAAAACTTGTTACATATGTTTCGCTGGCTTCTTCGAAAACGTACCACAAACCATGACGGCTAGCAAAATATTTTGCCGCAAAATTCCTGAATTACGTATGTTTTTGCGAGTGGAGCAATTTTTGACACAAGAAGTATAGTCCACTGTGTACCTACCGTCCTAAGAGGGGTTCTCATCTCCAAAATTATTGAAATGAGAAAGTCATACTTCATTAAAAAATCACGAGTTAAAAAACTAAAACCCGATTACTGAAAACAACAAAAAAAAACACCACAACACAGACAAAAATATGCAATTGTAGTAGTGAAATGAATAAAAAGTTAATGTTAACAGTCTTTCAGCAAAATAAAATTTTTTAATTTGTCGCTTGCCCCAATTATCCTGCTTAAATACTTGCACTACTTTCTAATGTAATAAATAACTTACACCGCCTAAGACCCAACAAAAAATTTTAAATAAATCACGAGTTAAAAAACTAAAACCCGGCTACTGAAACAACAAAAAAAAAACACCGAAAAAACACATCTAAGTTGTGGGGAAAGATTGTTTTATTTTCCTGGAGTGCTGCTGTTGATGTACAATTAAAGTAAAATCAAACTCCTACGGTCCTCCTCGCTGCGATGTAAGTAAATAATAGTAGTTAATCGTTGACATATACAGGGTGTAAATGGTTTGAGTGCAACGATTTTGAGGATCAATACTTCAGGTTAAAAGAAATCAAAAAGCTTCATAACATTTTCAGAAATAAACTATAAGTTTGTTTTTAGTTAGAACTTACGTAGCCTTTATTAGCGTGAATATTAATTAAAATATTATTAATACTTAAACTCTAAACATTCTGTTATAATTTGCCATACGTTTCTCCGAATAGATGTGGCAACATAGCATATACACGTACTTAAAAATTTTCGTTATACGTATGTTACTTCTTTGAATACGAAAATAGAAAGTATTTTTTAGGTAGGAGCAAATTTGAAAATACATAATTCGTTCAGAAAATTTCATGAAACGAAACCTTAAACTAAGTCGTGCATTATTTTCTTTGTCAGCAATTTATTTCACTCAGTAATTATGTTAATTATAAAGGTAAAGCAGACACTAATCGGTTATAATAATAATATAAATATACAAAACAAGAAAACAAAAAGCCCCATCAATTTAATAGACACCATAAACTAAATTTTACTTGAGTAATATTTACTTTGGCATTTACTGATTTTTGCCTTTTTTATTTCCTGAAAAGTAGTATATTTTACCTTATAGAAAAATACATTTTATTCTTTGTATTTTCAACTTTTTTATCAACAATATTTTATTATTTGGACCTCCTTGTATAAGTATAGCTCTGATTCACACTGTATTTGTCTATCATTTCCTGAACAACCCTGTATAATTAAAATTCCACAGATATTGCAACCGCCCTGATGTTTTTTAAAACACCCTGAATAGATATAATTGTTTTCCACCCTACTGGCTATTTCTGATATTGTTTCAATCACACTATGTAACCACAATTTTGCTTCGACCCATATTTCAAGTATTCCTTCCATATATGCAACAGTTCATGGTTTACCTTATAATAACTAAATTTTTCAGATTTTTGCACCACACTATATAAATTTAATTTTTCGCTACCCTTTATTCCAACCATCCTATATGTGCAAGTTCAACCTATCTGCATAACTATAATTCTACTCCACCCTTATTTCAACCACCTTGTATAAGCAACTTATGTGCCACTCAATACAACATTTTTCGAGCAACTTTGTATAACTGTAAATCTCCACTTATATTTTTTAACCATCCTCTATATGCGACTGCATATAGACCACCCAATGTAGCATTTTCTTAAGATTTATTAAATCCAACTGTATAGGCGTAATTCTAGTCCGCCGTATATTTCAACCGCGCACAATCTTTGCTACTCGAATCTCGATACTTCCACGCACACCCACACACCACACATACAACCGTCAACCATTTATAATCGGAAAAAGTGCTTGGAGGGGACATAATTATTTCTTGTTACGGTACACTGATAGAATTTTTTTCTACGTTTTCACTCTATTGTAATAGGACTTCTTTTCTAAAAGAACTGACTTCAAATAATCAAAATGAAAACCGTTACAAACACCCTGTACAATAAATATACTTTTATGGTATTTCCTGACAGGAGCGTACCCAGCTTTTAGTTTAGAGAGGGCCAAATCAGGAAAAAAATTGTCCTATATTGAGGCAAATCAGAAATTTGTTTAGCTTGGAAGGGGGGGGGGGCAGCAAATTTATAAAGAAGTATTGAAGACTGACTGCTAATTTTCGTGTCCAGAGGGCATCTTGGCATTTAATTTCTGAGATTTGGGTAGAAAATGTAACTGTCATTTAGTTTGACGTTTACCGTCTTGCATATTTTCTTTCCGAATTCCTGGGAACGATATATTTGACGATATGAAAAAATATACAAAATCAAGTCAGACTATAACATTGTAGAATAAAATTTAACACGCAACCAGGCCGGTATAACTTACCGGCGCAGATTTTCAAATATAATTCTTAGGGTTAAGAATGTCACCCCACCTTTGTCGATCGCAGTATCTTTAAATTGATATATTCAGATAATACTAGTAAGATTTCGTCGATTAAAGTAGGTTCTTGTACAAATTATGACACCTGATACCGGCATAGTTTAAACATTACACATTACATCCATCTCTATATCCCGATGATATCGCTTTTCAGGAATAAAAAAAATATGGATGAAAACTATGAAAGGTTTAGCGATGCTGGTGAGGCAGTTTAGTTCTGACAATGGAATGCAAAGCATTGGCGAGGAAAACCATTACAAATCCAACTAAATGGAATTGTTTAAACAATTAAATAATAATTTAATATATTGATTATTATAATTATAGGTCACAAACACCACAAGCTAATTCTGTGATGAATAGAGATGAATATAACTATTAGATTATCTAATTTTTTATATAGCACTTTTCAGTATATAGTTATTTACTATAGCCAATAGTGTTAAACAACGCATTAGTTTTGGAGTAATCAGTGAAGATACATTGAAGTGTAGTCCCTTAATAACTATTTGTTCTGATTGTGGTAAACAATAAATTTTCCTTGAAACAGTGCAGTTAAATTATCAAAATTGCTTAACCAGTTTTTGTGAAATCACAAAGAATGCAAATAAAAAAGATGCCGACGAATTGGTATCCTCCTACGTTTTGTGAGTCGATTAAATACTATAAAATTCACAATTTTTGTTTGCTTACAAAATGCTCAAGCTCAATATATTACAGCAGCACGTAAATAAAATACTAAGCAAAATATTTTTTTTTCACCCGCCGACTTTGTTATAATTGTTCAAAATGATAAGCTAATTGTTTAAAAGCTAATGAGGCAATAATTTTTTTATAATAACCATAGGCTTGTGAAAAATATTGAAAAAATAATCAACATCAATTACACAATTTTGTGGGGCCATCTTACACGTGGTAGCTAAATTATAATAAAACAGTATCATCCAATGTAAATATTACAGCTATCAGTCGATAGATGTGACATTAAAGCATTGCATTAAAGACGAATTATTTGATTGATTTTATTATTTCAACATAACTGGAACACTATAACTACATGGCGTAATAAAAAATTATTAAACTGTTATTATAATTACCTATCTGCATCTGCCATCTTCCAATGAACACCAATCTCGATGGCCAAAGTTATAATAAAAAATATTTTGAGTTTTTGAGTTTTTCTAATTTCCACGAGCTACAATGAATTTGGAATAAAAATATATGGCCTATGACAATCGCACAATATAGACGAATCGATTGACATATCATTTGTTAAAATCGATTCACTAGGAGGGACGCTATATCGGAACATCTATACATACATACATAGAGTGTTAAAATCATTACCATTCCTTTGCTTCGCCGTAGTTGGGTAAAAAGAGGTTACGATTTCATAAATACTGCTGATGTTTTTGGAATTCAGTCCAGGCGTTCACAAGGTATTAACTATTTAAATGTTGCAAATACATTTCTCTTAAAAGGCTCGACTTTACTTACCACATTATTGAAGTAAATGTTGCAATAATACATACAATAACAATTCCAAAGGAAGGGATGATCAAGGAAGTTACTCAATTCAAAGTTTTCGGCCTATCGATAGACATATAGACATGGAAAAGTATCGTATAAATAATCATGCACATTCATGTTGGAATACAAATTCCTCTTTAATGTATGTATGGTCGGTCTCTATGGTATTAATTAAACCTGGATCAGTGGCATTTTATCATGGCATGTTATCTGTCGAAATTTTATGAAAACAAGTATCTTAGAGGAGGGTAAATCGGCAGTTTTTTGCTTTGGGGAAATAGAAATTTACTGTTGTGAAAAAAAATGCGCGTTTAATGCATTAGGTACCTTATTGTTCTTCTATAAACATATCGCGTTTCCAGAATTTCTCTATCTCTGATATGACATGTTTTTCGCTTTTTGTTCACAGTCATATGAAATTTTTGACATGAAGTCATAGAATGGTTACCAAATATGTTGATGTTTAAATGTTTTATCATTTCAGGCGACATATTCCTACATCTGAGCCCAGATTAATTCAATGGGGATAAGTTCACAGTGATAAAGTGGGGATCGAACATGTTAACTATATTTGAAGACGCGAGATGTAAGACCGACATCTAGGATTTTCGAGAGAATTAGCACACAGAGGTTCCGAATCTGGAGCCGTTCCGTGTAATTGCTGTTCTCATAAAGAAGTGTTCGAGAGGACATTCAATTATGGGAAGCGCAACTGATGAAGGTTTCCGAACCAGAAACAATATATATATTATATATATATATATATATATATATATATATATATATATATATTGTCTTGTGTACAAAGGAATGACACCTCGAAGAGAGTATTCAATATCTCTGACAGGTGAAGTAACCTGAAAATTTTATCGTGACATTCTGTCCTAGGAGTTAAGAGAGAACAGCAATTACACGGAACCGCTTCAGATTCGGAACCTCTGTGTGCTAATTCCCTCGAAAATCCTAGATGTCCGTCTTACATCTCGGGTCTTCAAATTTATCGAAATGTATCAAATATATAAAGAAGTGTTCGAGAGGACATTCAATTGTGGGAAGCGCAACTGATGAAGGTTCCCTAACCAGAAACAATATATATACTGTCTTGCGTACAAAGGAATGACACCTCGAAGAGAGTATATTAAATATATATATTTTTTTGCTATTTCATATGCAGCATACTTTTCAAATTTTGATGAATGTAATTTTCATAAGCGCGAAACTGTTCATTGCTTAGTTTTTTATGACCTATTAATGCAAAATTTAAAAAAATTGTATTAGACTCAGAGAATCATGCAGACAGAAATGTTAATTTTAACTGAAATAATTCACAATCTGTACAAATATTTATGGCTCATTGCAATTTTCAATCTTTCCTAAGAAAATTAAGTGCAATAAAAACTGTTAGTTTATTATTTTTAACCGACTTCCAAAAAGGAGGAGGTTATCAATTCGTAGCGTTTTTTTTGTATGTTACCTGATTTCTTCTCCTGTGGTGAACCGTTTTGAATAAATATGGTCTTGTTTAATAGAGTATATATCCGGATTGGTGAAACTTCAAATTTGGGAAAAGAAATCTATTGGTAAAGTGATGAAATTTGTGAATGAACAAATGCGTGCATGGAAATTGACCAATATCCCTAACATATTGGTCGATATTTCGAAAACTCCTTATGGATGTGTATAGTTTTTTAACGTTTAATCTATTAAGGAAGATTCCTAGGTGATCTCATATACTTTTCTGCGACGTGCAACTTGCAGTTTTGCAGAAAATCGCCGAAAAATCCAATATTCTTATCAAAAATTTCATCGAAGTGACGTAATTTTCTCATGAATATTTTAATTTCAACGTAATGGTGCGGGAATTGTAGGCACTGGAAGTTTTAATTGCGAATTTGAAAATTTTCTATGTACATCTCAAGCATATAGGTAGTAAAGCATAGTATTTTCAGCTCCTTAAATCAATGAGTACCAAGCTCGTTTTGTTTGTATACCAGGCAAATACCTATTTAAATGAAAATTTTTCCATTTTGCGAAGCCGTTGCTTTTGGTGTCACATTCTCCCGGCCTAATAGAAAATTCAGTGACAACACATGTCAAACTCTAAACTGCTATTTGGTGCGTTTATACACAGGGTGTTTAGTTATAGCAAACAAAATCACAAAGTAAAGTGATAGAAGGAGTTGCATTTATATGCTGATTGAAATATAGGACGCAGTAGAATGATAGTGGTCCATAGGCAGCCGTATATACAGGATGGTTGGAATATAGGGTGGAGTGGACGTTTGGAGGTATAAAAATGTTGAAAAAAAAGTGCGAATTAAAATTATATAGGGTGATTAAAAAACTGTTAGATGATGTGGACGTAAACAAATCATATAGAGGATGGTTGAAATATATGCTAGAATTGAATTATATTTATACAGTGTGATTAAAAAAATATTTAATTCATAGCCCATAAGAAGTTGCATAAAGTGTGGAGAGGAATTAATGTTACACAGGGCGATAACATAACATAATTTATGGTGTAGCCCACAAGGAGTTATATACGATGGTTGAAATATAGTAAATATATGTACAGGATGGTTGGTAGATAGGATGGAGTGGAATTATCTATAGTTATGTTATACAGGGTTGTCAAAAAAAGTTGTTAAAGGTTACATGGCGTGGTCCACAGGGCATAAATATATTTAGTACATTTTGTTCGTAAACATTTACGTCAATTTAAATGAAAATGTATCATTGTGTAATGTTGGGGCTTTCGATGTTACCTGGTCCTGTCTATTAAGGTTATGCATACCTGAGTACAAAAAAACAAAGAAGTTGAAAATAAAATATTGAAATATAAATATATATAAATATATATATATATATATATATATATATATATATATATATATATAACCGCCTTCCACCTATAACTAAAAAGATGAAAATAATTATAACAAAATACAACTCTAGCAAATAAATAACACATTCAATGTTGCTAGGTACCTACTCAGGAAGGAAAAAATGTAAACATTAAAATTAATTACTTACCAATCTAGTATATTTTTGAAGTCGGTGCCAAGCAACAATCAAGTTTGATGAAGTAGTAGATAAGTACGCAATGCAGGATTTTAGACATGCTTCAAAAATATACTAGATTGGTAGGTAATTAATTTGTACAGAATGAGCACCTTTTAATGTTTACATTTTTTACTTTCTGAATAGGTACCTAACAACATTGAATGTGTTATTTAATTGCTAGAGTTGTATTTTATAATTATTTTCAGCGTTTCAGTTATAGGTGGAACTCGGTTATATATATATATATATATATATATATATATATATATATATATATATATATATAGGTATATATTTTAAACATTTTCTTCTTTCAAAACTCAAATAAATTGAAGACAAATTATTGTTTTTAAAAAAACAATTCCAGTCGCAAAAGGTCACTTCTTATTCAGACTGATGAAATCCAATTTAGTTATTCCTTGTCTCAAGATAAATGCCCCATCCGGTAAATCTAGAATATTTGTTGATTAAAATGACAAGTGATGACTGTGCCTACAATTTGATACAAGAATATATTTCAATAAATTTAAAAAAAGATTTGTATTAAAATTTTAGGTAAAATCAAAACATTTGATTTTATAAAGTTTATGTTGACGTTATATTGGAGTTAACCTGTCTTCATAAAAACTGCTCTCATTAATTTTCAGGTAGACACCAAGCCTGGTGTTTAGAGGAAGCAGCTACCTTTTTGGCTCCTCCGCTCGGCAGGTACATGCCAACACGGCAATCTCCAAAAATTTCAGCCCAAACATTTAATGTTTGAGGGTGTTGCGTATGTACCTCCAAAAACACTCTGGCATTTGAGCTGTCCCAGGACCGATATTGTCACAATATAAGAAAAGATAAACTCAACTGAAAAACATTTTAAATAAAGAAATAGCGTTATCCACTGTTCCAGCACCAAAATACTCATTTGTTAAGGTTACGTTCAAAACAATTAAACGCACAGTTATCGAGCAACAATTTTTCTTGACTAGACATTTTTGCAAGCAAAACACAAGACTTATTACTCAGTCAAGAGCAATCAATGAGCCACACCTGTAAACCAACAAAACCAGGAAAAAAAACGATTAGTACAAGTTTTCGTTAGTCAGGAAGAATTAGAGAATTAGAGCTCTCACTTGAGGAAGTACTATCCCAAATTAACAAAATGACCAAATATTGCACTACTCCTATCACTCAAGAAGAGAGGAGCACCAGACCACGATGGGACGAGGTAGCTATCATGTGATTTGGCGTTTGGCTCCCTGGAAGAACCATCCCATGAAGTTAACGATTATGTCGACCTACTCGGAAAACGCATGTTGGCCACAGAAGAACTAGCAAATTCGGTCGGGTTCCAACAGGGAGGAAAAGTTTAGTTGTACAACTCCCAGAGCAGTAAAGGCAACTCTCCAAATATCACACCAGTCTGAGATGGTTCATAGGAAGTGGTCCAGAAGATCAATGACGTCTATAGCATTCATTGGAATCGAATTAGAATTAAAAAGGGGGAAGTGTTATAACATTTCATGTAACGCTGCCCAAATAACTAATTTTGCGAATAAATAAACTGGCAGTAAAAACCATTCAGAAGAAACATCCCAACAAAAAACGATATTTCCCAAACGTAGAATTGCTAGTATAAAAAACAAAGATTCAGAATTTCGCATTTGTTTGGAAACTAAAGACGTTGAAAGTGGAAAATAAAGACGTTGAAACTGAAAAGTTGTAAATTTTTGAACCCACAGAATCTATTGTAGTATGTAGGTTTTCACGGGCGCTGTTAATCCCACGAGGATTCCGTAGATAATACATTCGAGTCGAGGAAAAATCTGTTGTATTTCAACATATAGGTAGTTTGGAAACTGCTCGTGAAGTCATTGAGTTACTTTATAAAGTTAGGAAGGAAACAACTGAGAACCTAGATTTCACCGATTCCAGTAGGCAAATTTAGGCTATCCTCAGAAAACTTGGAGCTGCAGCTCCCATCAGAAATAACCATTTATACTACCCCAAGCTTATTACCCATCGACTCCAAAATATCACCAAGAATGTTCCCCTGGACAAAAAATTTTCATTATACATCAAAAGTGAGGTGAAAATAATTTCAGTCGGTTACCCAAACAACCGATTTGCTCTCAGCCCTTTTGCATTGAAGAAGTGGATGCAGCTTTAAAGAAAATTAAAGTGCGGAAAACACCTGGACTGGATAACATTTTCCCCGAATTTCTTAAAAATCTGGGCATAAACGCAAGGATCCGACTCACTAGCTTTTTTACCAGTAACATCCCTAATAACTAAGTGAAAGAACTGAGTGGGTATGGCTTGCTCCTACCCACAACTGAACTTTATAAAGCTAGGGAGGAAAAATGGAAGGAAACAACTGAGAACCTAGATTCCACCAACCAGTAGACAAAGTTGGCCTATCCTCAGAAAACTTGGAGGTGCTGTTCTCCCATTAGAAAGAACTATTAATACTGACCCCAAGCTTATTGCCTATCGACTCCAACATCACCAAGAATGTTTCCCTGGATAAACAATTTGCATTACACATCAAAGTGAGGTGAAAAATAATTTCAGAAAATAACCCAAACAATTGAACTGGTCTCGGCCCTTTTCCTTAACCCTCCGGCAGGCGCGCCTCTCAATTTTTCATAAGAGGGCAGGTGGTGGAACTGAGTACCGCATTTCATCTTCCAATGAAAAACGTTTCTGCATTTGTTCTTGCGGAACAAAATACAATATTAAATATAAAGAAAAAACTTTATAATTAAAAAAAATTCCAACAATAAAAGTAACATTAATATTCTATAAAAAAACTTAAAATACCCCATTGATATGAACTAATTAAAACTAATAAAAAACACAATTTGCACCCTAAAACCAGACCTTTATTTTAAACACTCAACGCCGTTTCAACAACTCTAAGTTGTCATAATTAAGGAGTAACCCAAACTGTGTTTTTCATTTGCGACAAACCAAAGGTTCCCACAACATTCGGACTTCAGAATCAGCCCTATCCTTATAAGTGTTACAAATGTTACAATTTATAATAAACCATTTGCAGATAATGTATTTTTGATACAAATTTCGAGCAAAAAATTCAGACAACAGTAGTTTTATTATTTTTGGTGCATCATAAATAACAAGTTCCAACTAGTTTTTCAATAACAGGATGATTTGGGGCTTTTTGAATCCGGTTCATACATAGCAAACTGCATAAATATTTAGGTATGACTTTTATTTGAGCTTTTTCCGTCATTAAAATTTTACATTACGTCGAATGCGAAAGCAAAATAAATTTTTCTTCTTTGATGATTTTCCACGGATTGTTAGCTTTATGTATTATTTGGGATTTTTTTCAGCTATATCCAGCATCGTAAAAAATGTCCCTAGTTGCCACCTTCTAGTTATACTTTGCATTCTACACAAAGTAGTGAGTGAATATAAATCTCTTAATAACATCAGATATACTTACATGACCGAGCGCATGGCGGTAAGCAATAATAATAATAACCGACCAATCACTTGCCTTCCAACCTTATACAAATTTATAACATCGTGCATTAATCATCGCATTTTCAGTAATTCTGAGCTGAACAACATAACTACTCAACAACAAAAGGGATGCGCTAAAAATTCGATGGGGTGCAAAGAACAACTGATAATTGATTCCGTTGCCTGCAATCAAGCCCACGCCAAACGACGAAATCTCTTCATGGCATATGTGGACTACAAAAAGGGCTTTGATTCAGTTCCACATGATTGGCTCATTAAGGTGCCAATATGCCATGTCCACCTTGCAAACCAAAATCTCACTGAATGAAGCCCACTGTTCGATACAAATTGACCGCATTCCAATCAGAAGGGGTATATTCCAGGAAGACTCTCTTAGCCCGCTGTGGTTCTGCCTTACCATGAACCCTCTCTCAAACAAACTGAACTCAACTAATTTTGTGATCAGTCTCAAACACAACAACGTACAAGCATTAAAGAGAAACCATTTGTTATATTGTATGCTTAAAAGAAGGGTGAATACCATTCGAAATAAAATATATATATTTTTTAATTTTCTGTGTACATTCCCTAAGGCTTGATTATGAACCTCATACAGTGGACACCAAACTACCGAACAGTATTCCAACTTAGATAGAACGTAGGCAAAGAATAGAGTTTTTAGGGCAATAATATTAGTGAAAGACCTGCAATTTCGTATGATAAAGCCCGACATTTTCAAAGCTTCGCTATAAATCTTAATGAAATGGTTAGAATTTTAATCATACAATTCATCCAAATCTTTTATAACTTCACAGCGTTCTAGAATATTCTGATTTATAAAATAATCATGCGCAATTTTTATTATTTTCTTTGTGAACGTTATTACTTCTTTTAGGACGAGGTTGTTATATTCACATCACCAGGCAAAGCGGTTTAAATGAAGTTGAAGACTTGAACAATCAGCCATTGTTTGAATTTTATTATACAATTTAAGATCGTCAGCCTACATGCTCACAGTCCAATATTTTATTTAGATCGTCGATATATAAGAGAAAAAATAGTGGACCGAGGATGGATCCTTGCGGTACACCGCAGGTTAGCTCCTTATGCCAGAAGTCAAGGCGGCGAAGTTGACCAAGCCCAAGTCCGCAGCATCCAACCACCCGATGACGAGATGGCATTCGATAAGTTTATGGCACTGTACTCGGATGGGCAGAAAGTGCAGCACGATGTGACCAGAGGGGAACCACGAGACTTGTTTGAGGTGCCGATAGAATATGCCCTGGCTCATTGTATGGTTCAAGATCTCCGGATTTCCAGAGGTGTTTCAAGAAGTACGGCCAGTTCCAGAAACTAAGGGAGCTAGATCCAGTGGTAGGGAAGGTCTTTCATCTCGAAGATAAAGAACGAGAGACATCTTCTATTTGGTAACGAAAACATTCTCACAGGACAAGTTAACATATAGCGATCTTTGGAAAACTCAGGTAGAATTGCGGACTATGATGATGGAGAAGAATTTAACGAAATTAGCCGTCCCAAAGATAGCCTGTGGGTTGGATGGACTGAACTGGAGGGTGGTGAGAAGTATGATGGAAATTATCTTTTGATTTAGTGACATCGACATCCTTGTATGCTGTCTCAATATTCGCAGCCCAGATTCGAAGACCGTTGACTGGTATTTCCACCAAACTTCCCGTTGTCGAAATGGAGAATCCTGCAAATATCGCCACACCAGGAAGGATTCTGGGACATTCTGGGACGAAATGGTCTTAAGGAGGGGGCAATGTGACTGGAATTCATCCAATAATACATGAAATCGGCATTCATCCGATATTTCGGGGAATTCGAAATGTCGGTTTATCGAGCCGAGGCCGGAAGCTGGCGCTAACACAAATTCGTCGAATTTCCTCGAATCTTCGAGAACACATGAAGGAAATATCCTGACGGCTCCTTGACCTTCTGGAGAATTCGGAGAAGAAATATATAAATACAGACAACTGGCGACAGGATTCATTTAGTATTCGACTGCTGTATAGGAAAGATAAATTGTAAATAGTTTTGTGAATATAAATTAAAGTAGTGGAAATAAATTATAGTGAGTTAGACTGTGTTTTTAAATAAATCCAAGAACCCGATTTCTATTCGTAAAATGATGAAATTTGCGAATGACACATGCCTGCATGGAAATAGACTTAATATATTTGTCGATTTCTCCAAACCCTTTAACGATTTGTACAGTTTTTTAAATGTATTCTATTAAGGAAGATTCCGAGGTGGTCTAATATATTTTCATGCGAGTTGTAACATGAAGTTTCAGTGCTAGTTATTGGTGCAGATTTTTGCCACAGCATCGCGTCGTTCCTTGTATTCAGTTGCAGCGAATGCTTGACAACCTCCTGTGATGTGCTGGATAGTTTCAGATGTTTGGCAACCATATCTGTATCTGTCATACTTGATAGAAGAGTCTTTAATCAGGGTGGATCTAGGATTGTCATTGGAGGGGGGGGGTTGACGTCACTGAAGGTTGATTGTAGCACAATAAACACTAAAAAAACATATCACTCAGGACCCGCCAGTGTCTTTAACGATGTATTTAGATAGTTCTTAGTTGGAATTACTTGATGTTGGATTGCCAAAATAAAGCCTTCCGTGTCAGGAAACATGTGACCAGAGATTAACCAGTAGTTCGACGCTAAACTGTTCGAGCTTTTCTCAGTATGACTCGAACTTTCCTTAGTAATTGTTCAATGTCAGTCTTGCACCAATTAATTATACCGAACGAGTAACTGAGCACTAAACACGCGTAGGTGTTAATAACAGTCGTCTAGCCTTCTATACAACTCTCTTGTTAGGCCCTTTTTCATGGTGGAGTGAGCAATATGTTGAGTCTGCTTTATTCCAAGGTATTTATAATTATGACATGCCATGGATTCAACTGAGGTGCCACCTCCCATTTCATAGGAGCCCTTGCTGTATTTTGCCTTTAACTATATCAATAATTCGCCATTTGTCTATGTCAAATTGCATGTGGATGTCACTAGAGAACCCTTCTACTATTTTAAGGATATCATGCAGCTGTTGCTTCGTAGCTGTCATCAACTTTTAAGTCGCCCATGTATAACAAATGGTTTTTTAATGCTTGTAAATTGTTGTGATTAAGACTGAACCCAAAGTTAGTCGAGTTCAGTTTGTGTGAGAGGCGGTTCATGATAAGGCAGAACCACAGCGGGCTAAGAGAGTCTCCCTGGAGTATACTCCTTCTGATTGGGATAGGGTCGGTTTGTATCGAACATTCATCTTCATTCAAAAAGATTTTGGTTTGCCAGGTGGACATGACGTATTCTAAGTTAACAATACAATTATTTACCTTATAGAGTTTCAGTACCTGAATGAGCCAATCATGTGGAACTGAATCAAAGGCTTTTTGTAGTCCACATATGCCATGTTTGGCATGGACTTGAATGCAGGCAAAGGAATGAATTATTAGTTGTTCTTTGCAAGATTCAAAGGAGAACGAATTCCAATTTTTTCCCCGTGTGCCAAAATAAACAATTCGGGAGGTCCGGGATTCAACAGCAGATTTATATACAGGGTGGTTGAAATAATTGCCTAGTAGAATTATTGTTATACAGTGTGCTTTAAAAATGGTATATTGGGTAGCAGAAGTTGCAATATATGATGGAAAGGAATTATTTTTATCTTCTTCTTAAAGTTCTTCTAAATCGTTCTCTGTCTTGTGCTATCCGTAATAAATGTGAATTTAGACCAGTCCAGTTTTTTAACCATGAACATTGACTTCTGCCCGGCTCCCTTCTTCCTTCGATTTTGCCTTCCATTATTAGTCGAAGGAATTCGTATTTTCTACCTCTATAGATATGTCCTAGGTAACTTGTTTTTCGTTTTTTAACAGTTCCTAAGATTTCTCTGTCCACATTCATTCTTTTTAAAACAGTTTCATTGGGAATATGATCTGTTCATGGTATTCTGAGCATTCTCCGCATGATCCACATTTCAAAGGCTTCCAAACGTCGCATCGCACGGGCTCCCAACGTCCAGGCTTCAGTTCCATACAAGAGGATCGAGTATATATTCAAATCTTCTGTAAACCAACACCCTAGATATTTGAACGTGTTGACTTGTTCTATTTGTTATTTATACACAAATATTCTAGTATTCACATTTGTGTTTTTGGAAACAACCATTGTTTTGGTTGTTAAGGTGTTTATTTTAAGTTTATTGTTATACAGGCTGATAATAAAAAGCGGTAGAAAAAGGAATCATTTATAAGGCGCCCCTCAAAGAGTAGCATATATATGATGGTTGAAATACAGGGTTTTTAAGAAATGTTGTATTGGGTGGTCATAAGCAGATTCGTATACAGGGTGGTTGAAATATATGCTGGGGAAGAATTATAGTTATACAGTGTGATTTACAAATGTTACATTGCGTAGCCTACATTAAAACATATGGGGGAGAGAAATTATTGTTATTGGGGTGATAATAAAACAGGTTAGAGGAAGGAATGATTTATAAGGAGGAATAAAATAATAGTCACAGAATGCAGTTAAAAAAGATGTGACCCATAGGCAGCCCTATATACAGGATGGTGTGAATATAGGATGGAGTGGAATTTTAGTTATACAGGGTAGTCAAAAAATGTTTAAAAATTTTTATAAAGCATGGTCCATGAGCAGTTCTAAATACATGGTGGTTGAAATATACCCAAGAGTAGAATTATAGATATACAGGGTGATTAGAAAAAACAATTGTATAGGGTAGCCCATAAGCAGTTCAATTTATATAATAGTGAAATATAAGGCGGAGAAGATTAATTGTTGTACAGGGTGGTTGAAAAATGTGACAATTCTACACTGTCCTCTATTTACAGGAGGCATTTAAACATGAATGGTTGCCCTTAGACAGTAGTAGATACAGGGGGGTTGGAAAATAGGGTGGAATGGAATTATAGTTACACAGGGTTGTAAACGGTTAGAAAAAATGTTATTTAGCGTGTTCTATGAGCTGTTAGTATATTAGCTATGGGTGTTCTGGAACAAAATTGACCAAAAATACATGTAATTTCCCATAAGAGATTCTAGGGTTAAAATTAGCGACAATTTACCCCGATGACCTTGAAATCGCCTGCGTGAGCGAGCCTGATTTTGTAGTTTAGAGGAGAAAAACGGCGTAATTAACGCCATTTTGGGGTGTAAATGTCATATTTAGGGGTGGTTTCATATTTAAAGCCCTTTTGACATTAGACGGGGGTGAAATTCAATTGAGGGTGTCATTTGTTCCGCGAACGTGGGGGCCGCGTTCTTGAACTATAGCGGACTGCGGGGGGCTCCGACTAGAGCTGTGGTGGCTGAAGGGGGGCCGCGATTTAGGTTATGTTAGTGATAGCTGTCAACGAAGGGGGGCCGCGATTTAGGTTATGCTAGTTACAGCTGTCGAGGGAGGGGGCCGCGATTTAGCTTATGTTAGTGATGGCTGTCAACGAAGGGGGGCCGCGATTTAGATTATGTTAGAAGAGTGACGGTAGTCGGGACTGTGATTTAGGTTATGTTAGTGATGGCTGTCAACGAAGGGGGGCCGCGATTTAGGTTATGTTAGTGGCGGCTGTCAACGAAGGGGGCAGTGATTTAGATTATGTTGGAAGAGTGACGGTAGTCGGGGGGGCGCGACTTAGTTTATGTTGGGGTTCGAGGGGTTTGCTTGACAGGTTACACAGGGGAGTGTTGGCTGCGGTGTCATCTTGCAGCGTTGGTGTGTTGCGTGTGTCGCAGGGGTGCACGCCATCTGTTGATGGTTGTGGTTGGTTAGAAAGAAAAAAAGATGTGGTAGGGTTTTGAGTCCAGGACTCTCGCATGGGAGTGATCGTTCCGAGCATCTAAGCTATATGGTTATTAATATAAGAGTTTCTTCGGGAGAATAATTATCTGAGTGTTGAAGGTAAATTTTTAATATGTTGAAATTCAATCATGCAAATATGTCTTGACATGTGTAGTGATGTTGGCAAAGTGATAGACTTACGCAGTGATGTTATATAACTAATAGACATGCGCAGTAATGTTGTGTGACTGTTAGACATGCGCAGTGATGATGCGTGAGTGATAGACATGCGCAGTGATGTTATGTGACTGTTAGAAATGCGCAGTAATGTTGTGTGACTATTAGACATGTGCAGTGATGTTGTGTGAGTGATAGACTTGCAAAAGGTTAAATTGTATATGAAAATGTATACAAATAAGCTGTCGTCCCATAAATGAACAGAAATTTTGGCGGGAAGCTTAAAAATATGTACGAAAACGGTATTTAGATGTAGGTTATCAGAGTGGTGGTTTAACAGATTCACTATCGAAAATGATAGTTGATATCTTATAGCAGAAATACAAGGAACAGTATAGTAGAAATCGGTTAGTGGGAAACGAGATTATAGGCAACGAGATTGCTGGAACAGGATAGAGGAAACAGTAGGTATATGCTAAGTTGGTTGGCAGAACGCCGGGAACGAAAATGGTTGGAACGATATAGCGGAGCGGGATGTTTGAAGTTGGTTGACTGAACGCTGAAAACGGGGATGGTATGTACGACCTAGTGGGAACGGGAACAAAATAGCTGGAACAGGATAGTGGAAAGGAGCGCGCTGGATGGTTGGACCAGAGAGGAAACAAATGAGAACGTTAGAAATGGTTGAAACCGCTACAAATACTATAAATGGATAAATAGGCACTGCAAATGGTTGAAACGACTGATACAGAACTGATGCAAAGGGTAGAAATGTAACAAATGACTGGAAATGGCTGTTAGAAATGGTTGGAGCCGCTACAAACGGTTGAAATGGCTGGCACAGAACTGATACAAATGATAGAAACTGCAGGAAACGGTTACTAGAAATGGTTGGAACCGCTACAAACGGTTGAAATGATTGGTACAGGAACTTTGCAAATGATTAAAAACGGTACAAATACTGTACATGGATAAATGGTTGGAGGCACTACAAACGGTTGAAACGACTGATACAGAACTGATGCAAAGGGTAGAAATGTAACAAATGGCTGGAAATGGCTGTTAGAAATGGTTGGAGCCACTACAAACGGTTGAAATGGCTGGCACAGAACTGATACAAATGATAGAAACTGCAGGAAACGGTTACTAGAAATGGTTGGAACCGCTACAAACGGTTGAATGATTGGTACAGGAAGTTTGCAAATGATTAAAAACGGTACAAATACTATAAATGGATAAATGGTTAGAGGCACTACAAACGGTTGAAACGACTGATACAGAACTGATGCAAAGGGTAGAAATGTAACAAATGGCTGGAAATGGCTGTCAGAAATGGTTGGAGCCGCTACAAACGGTTGAAATGGCTGGCACAGAACTGATACAAATGATAGAAACTGCAGGAAACGGTTACTAGAAATGGTTGGAACCGCTACAAACGGTTGAACTGACTGGTACAGAAACGTTACAAATGACTAAAAATGATACAAATACTAGAAATGGCTGCCAGAAATGGTCGGAGAAACCACAAACGGTTGAAATGGCTGATACAGAACGTTACAAAGGGTAGAAATGCAACAAATGGCTGGAAATGGCTGCTAAAAATGGTTAGAGACACTACAAACAGATGAAATGAGTGGTACAGGAGCGTTACAAACGGAACAAATACTAGAAATGGTTGGAGCCGCTACAAAGGTTAGAAATGGTAGAAATGACTGCAAAGGGCCTTACAAAGGGTAGAAATGGCTGCAAAGGGCTGTTAGAAATGATTGAAAGGTTGAAGTAGGACCTTACACAGGGTAGAAATGGTAGAAATGACTGTAAAGGGCTGTTAGAAATGATTGAAAGGTAGGACCTTACAAAGGGCAGGAATGGTACAAATGATAGAAAGGGCTGTTAGGCTTGGTAGAAATGAGATAGGGGGAGTGTTAGAAATGCTAGAAAACTGCTACAGATAGTAGAAACGTTATAACAGGAGCAAAAATGATTGAAATGATGAAATGATTAGTAAAGGAACCTTACAAATGTTAGAAATGGGACCCCTGCAAATGCTAGAAATGACAGGTACAGGGACGTTACAAGTGAAGCACTACAAATGTTGGAAATGTTAGGTTAGTTGGAAACGGGAAACAAATGCTAGAAACGGTCGGAAGGTTGAAGCAGGGACGTTAGAAAGGTTATAATGAGAATGCTGACGTAATAGAAAGTAGGAATTGACAGGGTGGTTGGATCAGGAATGTTGGAAAAGACATAAAGTTGGATTGTTGGAACAGGCGCTGTAGAGTTGTGACGGGAATACGAATTCTAGAAACATGAATGCACGATGTTTGAATGGTAATATCTGAAACAAACAGACTGAAGGGTAGTCAGCAGCAACTGTTACTGGATTGTTGGAAGGATAAAAAGTTAGAATGTTGAGAAAATTAGTGGAAATGGCAGGATTCATATTGAATAATTAGAAGGTTGCATGGACAGAGTTACTAGTCAACCACAGCTAAACAGTGTTATTCAATTAATAGTTTTGTCACAGAATTTGTCGCTGAAAAAGGTTACTAGACACAGATGCAACTGCCGTGAACCACAATCAGATCAGTGTTATCAAAATGATTTAGGGCTCAAAGTGATAAAGAGCGTCCTGGGATAGTCGGATAGTTAGATTCAGGGAGGTCGTAATATTCTAAATTTTATTTGATTCGTATTAAAACATAATACCTTTTAACTGACGCTGATATATCATAATATGTTGCTTGTTTGAAAATAATTCAAATTACAACACATTGTTTTACTACCATATATATGTAAGTACTAGAAATTTACTTCTAATTAGAACGCTTGCTAAAACGAACTTTGTTATCTCTGTAGCTTTCAGTTCATATAGTCAAGACCTCTTAAATGGTTCATATGAGATTCCTTATACAGGTTATGTATCTTGTTATTTTATTGGAAAACCTACGGCTTATGAAAAAGAGTGGCAGGCCCTGAAAAGCGGGCCCCCTCCCTTTCTCTGTAACATTATAAGCTGCACTATCATTGGCTGGTTTATCTGCAGACCACCTGCTAACCATTAGTATGTTTACCTTATATGTTTATAATGAATACATATATATATCTATTTAAAAGTTTCCTCACTGGAATTTCATACCTTGCAAGTGTCTTTATAATAGTTATCATAATGAACTAAAGTAGATAAAAGGAACAACTCACCCAAGTGGAAAATTTTCAGAAATATGCCAATGTCCCCTCAAACAGAATCTGATCTCGTTTATCCAGAACGTTGTAAGCTACACTCTCAGTGACAGGTTTATCAGTGGACCACCTGCTAACCATCAGTATATGTAATTTATGTTTATAAAGAATAAAGAAAAAATAATGTGTGATCGATTGGCTGTCCTTTAGAAAGCTACTATGCTAAAGAAAATCACTCGACCTAAGAGAAAACCTAACTTGTTTAAGAAATGTGTCACACCTTGTAGGTAAAGCTGTCAAGTTCCGAGTTAGAAACTTAAAATGGTTCGCTAGAGGTTGAGAAATCAGCTTCATTGTCTTGAGTCATGGAATAATTCCAACCTGGTTGATTATAACGATGCCTAACAAATGATTAACCAAAAATAGAGTGTTTGAATATTGGACATATTTATTATATATTCTAATATCATATGTTTAAATAAAACAACATATTGGTAACTTTGTTTTTTATTTTTAGCATACATATATTTTTAAATCACCTGCAATTTTCCGTCTACATATGCAGCAATGATCTATTTTTAGTGAACAATCAAAGCAACTAGCAAAGTGTCTGCATGGCATAAAAACAATTGTCAGTTCATCAGTTAAGCAAATTTTACAAGTATTATTATTAGAGTCAGTGTGGGGATTAGCTGATCCCTTTTTGTGAAGCTCTGTAATATCATCATAAGGTAAGAGATTCTTGAGCTCTAAGCCACAGCAATGACAAGTGATCCTGTCACCGTAGCCCGTGTAAAAGAAGCCGGCGTTGGCAAGCTCGGTGGTGTCTGCTTCAAGGCAATAGCACAGAATAATCAAACCCAGAAGCGAAACTCTTGTCGGAACGTTTGATGTTTTGGGGTCAAGATTTCGTGACCTTGAATAGAATCGGCCATTACTATGATAGTAACAATATCCGGGGGGTAACTTTAAATTAAATATAAGCACGAATTCCTATTAAAAGAGGAACAACATATTTGAAAAAAAATTTTAGAGGCATTTGAATAAAAAAAAAATAATCAGAAGTGGTGTGAAAATAAAGATTTGTGTTTATATATCGGTGATATACCAAAACTTGTACTACAAATGGTGCGGAAGTAATAGGTCCAACTAACAATCTTATTATGGCATATTTTAATTCTCAAATTTTTTTTGACAAACTGACCTTACTTGAAAGTGAATAACAGGAATTTGTTTGTAAGATGTACGAGTGTTAGATAATAGAAATCACATTCCTATGCACGAGTTTATACATAATAACATTTAAAAAAACGTAACCAACATATTAAACTACACACATACAAATTTAAAATTAGCAACTCACAGAGTTATAATTGTGAACACACTAGAAGCAATATAAGACAAAAGAAAGCTGTAACCAGGCCTCGTGTTATCCAATTATAATTATTTGTCAGCATCGATCTCCATCACACCAAATAACGGAAACATAATCCATAAGTTTATAATCATATTGTATGAAATAGAAAAGTTTACTCCAGACACACACATATATTAAATCAAAAATGTGCTATTGAACAACATTGTCATGAGTATTAATTTCTGTGACGTCATCACTGTCATTGCCTAGTTTATCAGCAGACTACCATTAGTATATATAACTCATATGTCTGCTTTTGGATTATAACATACGAAGCATTTACCACTTAAGATCAAAGCCATAATTTTCCGAGATCTAAGGAAATATGGTAATCCTTTTTTTCTGTGGCGTCATAAGTCGGCCATTTCGTCTATATAACAAGAAACATAACCTGTTCAAAGAATATGATGTGTCACTCTTTCTCTTAAGTATCTATCAAAATGATTCCTTTCTCATAGGCCTTTTCATTTTCAGTGCGCATGCGTTCGCATCAGCCATTTTTTTCGTACTGTTATTTGTAAACAAACGTGTTAAAGTGCCCACGTACTAAAACTTAAAATTAATAAATACTATTATAAATGTGTTTATGATTTAAAAAAGTAATAAAAGTAAAGTAGTAAGTGTCAGGATTCAATACAGCAATTTTGCTGTAAACTATAATTATGTTGTCTGTACGAAAAGGTACAACAAAGCGGTGTTGTTATGGAGTATGCAAAAGTGATACACGGTATAAATCTTTTAAAACAAATACCTATTATTTTATAAACTTTCCAAAGCCTTGCCTGGAATATCGCAAGAAAGTAATTAAGTCATCCAAAAAAATACATATTAAAACATGTCAAAAATGTTCTAAATGTGATTCGTGGGTGAAAAAATGTGGCCGAAGTGACAGAGGATTTAAATCTATTGATGATGTTACTAAGGACACTTATATTTGTTCATTGCATTTTTCTGGAGAAAGTGGTCCAAGTGAACAAAATCCTGATCCTTTATCAACATTTGGATCGACAGGTATATTATTTCTTATACCAATTTTTACCCTGAAAATAATATTTAATATTTTATATTCAACATACTTATTTTTTATTGAATACATCTTCGATTTAATTAATTATAAGATATAACTAATGACAATTATTGAATTTAGCTTGCATATATGAACATTATTTTAGTCTTAGAATTTTCAACTCCTTTTTAAATGTCATGTTGATTTTATAAATATTTTATTATGACATTAGTTATATTTGTTAATTTTTATATTAATTAAGGTGCTTTTACATGCAAATTCGAATGAAATCATGATTTTTATTTATTTTTTCTGATTTTTTACAAGAGTAAATACAAGTATTGATACCTAACCTCTCAACCAGCACACTTTTTTTTCCTTGCTGTGAACGTCCGTGACATTTTAACCATCTTTTTAATTGCTCACAGCTATGTGCTTCCACAGAGTTATAAATAAGTGAAGCACCATCAATTAATTATTCAAGTAATTTATTATTTGGCAGAGATATTATTGCATTCCCAGCCATTGTTAACTAAAACAGTACGAAACTTTTAAATTACGGCTATTTCAAAATGGCTGCAGCGCTTGCGCAATCACCTGATGAAAAGGCCTATTGGTTTATTCAAACAGACCACGAGACCTCAACATATCAACCATTAGGGACGGAATGCGTACATGCGTACTAGGTCTTTAACACACCCTAAGATATAATAACAAACGTTATTCATATAAGGAATACAATATATGGAAAATGACGTCTTTGACGAAACTGTCTTAAAATGATTTAAATCAATGAGAAATACATAAGGCAAATCATTATGAACTGGAACTAAATTATAAAAGCTTTCGATTCAGCTTTCATGCAGTGAAAAGATTTCCATTTAAATAATAAATAATAAAAAAATAGGCAGTTGAGTACTAGTTACCGAGAATAGGTTTATAGCATTATAGAAACAGTGTTTTGTTGGTAAAATTTTGAATACAGTAAAATCATTTTATTTACAATTTAGGTAGTTTGTTGATACCAAACACAAACGTAAATAATTCGCTGGGTCTTTAATAATTATGAAAAACCTTAAAATAAGGCATCTCTCAATGCAACGGAACGTCATCATGTGGTCCTGAACGTTGTTTCTAACAGAATACAGTCTCAGGTAGTGAAACGCTTGAGGAACGAAGTAGTTCATCGTGTAGCTCCCAGGTCCATCAACCGCGAAAAACAGAGATGTATGGTTCTGTTAGCTCTTAGTAATAAGCAACCAACCAATTATGAACATGAGTAGCTTATGACGTCATAGTAAAAGGAGAGGGAGGCCCTTCAAACAGGACGGTTAGATGCTATCAACTGAGGTTAGGTTAGGATCGATTGAACGACTTAAGGTTAGGGTCAGTGTTGCCAACTTAGTGGAATTTCCACTAAAACTGGTGGTTTCGACCCTCCTTTTAGTGGCGAAATATTGCTTTTAGCGGGTAGCGGATTTTTCTAGTGGTTTACCATTATAATTCATTTTTATGTACTGAAAAGGCGAGCGATCACAGTCAACCACTAAGGGACTTACACGCTTCGAAAATATATATATTTTTACTTCACACTTAATTTCAGGAGTATTTACATTTATTGGATAGGCTATTTAATAATGCTTTTAGGCTTTACTAAACACAATATTTGCATGTTTTGTAATGAGTATTAGAAAAGATTTATTAAATAGTTTTATTATATTTCTAAACTCTGTTATAAAATTTATTTAGTTAGGTACAGCTTCCTTTGAGCTTGTAATTTAGGAATTATGTCGATATCATCACTTTGACAAAGGATGAGCAAAACTCATTATCGTTCTTTCAGGGCGTTATATTTACCTAAATATTTAATTGTACTTTAAGGGTAAAATTTAATATTGTTACCGCTGTGTAGCCAAATTATTATTGTGATTGGGCAACTCCCATTCTCCCTATCGTAACTATATCATTGTACTAGTTTTTGTATATTTTTATTTTAAGGTAAAAAGTTCCAAGACGCAAGTTCACTACTTAATTCTTAGATCTTATATCCCTCATCCGTTTAATAAATTCTTATTTGTTAGTTTTCAAAAAATCGTAATTTTATTTCAAATTATGTAATAATAACGGAAACTAATTACTTATATACTTACTGCTTTCTTTCGCAAAAAATGTACTTAGTGGAAAATTTAGCGATTATGAGGTTTTTTGTTAGTGGTTTTCTGGTGGTTTTAGAAGTTGATTCTAGTGGCGAGCGAGTGTAACTGTTGGCAACACTGGTTAGGGTAGGTTAGGATCGACCGAACCTAACCTACCCTAACCTTAAGTTGTTCAATCGATCCTAACCTACATCAACAAACTACCTAAATTGTAAATAATGATTTTACTGTATTCAAAATTTTACAAACAAAACACTGTTTCTATAATGCTATAGACATATTCTCGGTAACTAGTACTCAACTGCCTATTTTTTTATTATTTAAATGGAAATAGAACAACCTCACTTGAATTATTTTAAAGAGTGGAAGTCTTTTCACCACATGAAAGCTGAATCGAAAGCTTTTATAATTTAGTTCCAGTTCATAATGATTTAGCCTTATGTATTTCTCATTTTCTTAAATCATTTTGAGAGAGTTCGTCAAAGATGTCATTTTCCATACACTGTATTCCTTATATGAATAACGTTTGTTATTATATGTTAGGGTGTGTTAGAGACCTAGTACGCATTCCGTCCCTAATGGTTGATATGTTGAGGTCTCGTGGTCTGTTTGAATAAACCAATGAGAGAGGAATCATTTTGATAGATACCTAAGAGAAAGAGTGAGACATCATATTCTTTGAACAGGTTATGTTTCTTGTTATATAGACGAAATGGCCGACTTATGACGCCGCATATGAATAACGTTGGTTATTATATGTTAGGGTGTGTTAGAGACCCAGTACGCATTTCGTCCCTAATGGTTGATATGTTGAGGTCTCGTGGTCTGCTTGAATAAACCAATGACAGAGGAATCATTTTGATAGATACTTAAGAGAAAGAGTGAGACATCATATTCTTTGAACAGGTTATGTTTCTTGTTATATAGACGAAATGGCCGACTTATGACGCCACAGAAAAAAAGGATTAACATATTTCCTTAGATCTCGGAAAATTATGACTTTGATCTTAAGTGGTAAATGCTTCGTATGTTATAATCCAAAAGCAGACATATGAGTTATATATACTAATGGTAGTCTGCTGATAAACTAGGCAATGACAGTGATGACGTCACAGAAATTAATACTCATGACAATGTTGTTCAATAGCACATTTTTGATTTAATATATGTGTGTGTCTGGAGTAAACTTTTCTATTTCATACAATATGATTATAAACTTATGGATTATGTTTCCGTTATTTGGTGTGATGGAGATCGATGCTGACAAATAATTATAATTGGATAACACGAGGCCTGGTTACAGCTTTCTTTTGTCTTATATTGCTTCTAGTGTGTTCACAATTATAACTCTGTGAGTTGCTAATTTTAAATTTGTATGTGTGTAGTTTAATATGTTGGTTACGTTTTTTTAAATGTTATTATGTATAAACTCGTGCATAGGAATGTGATTTCTATTATCTAACACTCGTACATCTTACAAACAAATTCCTGTTATTCACTTTCAAGTAAGGTCAGTTTGTCAAAAAAAATTTGAGAATTAAAATATGCCATAATAAGATTGTTAGTTGGACCTATTACTTCCGCACCATTTGTAGTACAACTTTTGGTATATCACCGATATATAAACACAAATCTTTATTTTCACACCACTTCTGATTATTTTTTTTATTCAAATGCCTCTAAAACTTAATTTTTTTTCAAATATGTTGTTCCTCTTTTAATAGGAATTCGTGCTTATATTTAATTTAAAGTTACCCCCCGGATATTGTTACTATCATAGTAATGGCCGATTCTATTCAAGGTCACGAAATCTTGACCCCAAAACATCAAACGTTCCGACAAGAGTTTCGCTTCTGGGTTTGATTATTCTGTGCTATTGCCTTGAAGCAGACACCACCGAGCTTGCCAACGCCGGCTTCTTTTACACGGGCTACGGTGACAGGATCACTTGTCATTGCTGTGGCTTAGAGCTCAAGAATCTCTTACCTTATGATGATATTACAGAGCTTCACAAAAAGGGATCAGCTAAATGTTTATTGCTTAGAGACTGCTCACCAAATCCCCACACTGACTCTAATAATAATACTTGTAAAATTTGCTTAACTGATGAACTGACAATTGTTTTTATGCCATGCAGACACTTTGCTAGTGCTTTGATTGTTCACTAAAAATAGATCATTGCTGCATATGTAGACGGAAAATTGCAGGTGATTTAAAAATATATGTATGCTAAAAATAAAAAACAAAGTTACCAATATGTTGTTTTATTTAAACATATGATATTAGAATATATAATAAATATGTCCAATATTCAAACACTCTATTTTTGGTTAATCATTTGTTAGGCATCGTTATAATCAACCAGGTTGGAATTATTCCATGACTCAAGACAATGAAGCTGATTTCTCAACCTCTAGCGAACCATTTTAAGTTTCTAACTCGGAACTTGAGAGCTTTACCTACAAGGTGTGACACATTTCTTAAACAAGTTAGGTTTTCTCTTAGGTCGAGTGATTTTCTTTAGCATAGTAGTTTTCTAAAGGACAACCAATCGATCACACATTATTTTTTCTTTATTCTTTATAAACATAAATTACATATACTGATGGTTAGCAGGTGGTCCACTGATAAACCTGTCACTGAGAGTGTAGCTTACAACGTTCTGGATAAACGAGATCAGATTCTGTTTGAGGGGACATTGGCATATTTCTGAAAATTTTCCACTTGGGTGAGTTGTTCCTTTTATCTACTTTAGTTCATTATGATAACTATTATAAAGACACTTGCAAGGTATGAAATTCCAGTGAGGAAACTTTTAAATAGATATATATATGTATTCATTATAAACATATAAGGTAAACATACTAATGGTTAGCAGGTGGTCTGCAGATAAACCAGCCAATGATAGTGCAGCTTATAATGTTACAGAGAAAGGGAGGGGGCCCGCTTTTCAGGGCCTCCCACTCTTTTTCATAAGCCGTAGGTTTTCCAATAAAATAACAAGATACATAACCTGTATAAGGAATCTCATATGAACCATTTAAGAGGTCTTGACTATATGAACTGAAAGCTACAGAGATAACAAGGTTCGTTTTAGCAAGCGTTCTAATTAGAAGTAAATTTCTAGTACTTACATATTTATGGTAGTAAAACAATGTCTTGTAATTTGAATTATTTTCAAACAAGCAACATATTATGATATATCAGTTAAAAGGTATTATGTTTTAATACGAATCAAATAAAATTTAGAATATTACGACCTCCCTGAATCTAACTATCCGACTATCCCAGGACGCTCTTTATCACTTTGAGCCCTAAATCATTTTGATAACACTGATCTGATTGTGGTTCACGACAGTTGCATCTGTACTCTCTTCGAGGTGTCATTCCTTTGTACGCAAGACAATATATATATTATATATAAATATAACAAATATTGTTTCTGGTTAAGGAACCTTCATCAGTTGCGCTTCCCACAATTGAATGTCCTCTCGAACACTTCATTATGCATTTGATGCATTTCGTTAAATTTGAAGACGCGAGATGCAAGACCGACATCTAGGATTTTCGAGAGAATCAGTACACAGAGGTTCCGAATCTGGAGCCGTTCCGTGCAATTGCTGTTCTCCCTTAACTCCTAGGACAGAATTGTCGGAAGTGCAACTGATGAAGGTTCCCTAACCAGAAACAATATATGTTATATTTATATACAATATATATTGTCTAGCGTACAAAGGAATGACACCTCGAAGAGAGTATTCAATATATCTGACAGGTGAAGTAACCTGAAAATTTTATCGTGACATTCTGTCTTAGGAGTTAAGGGAGAACAGCAATTGCACGGAACGGCTCCAGATTCGGAACCTCTGTGTACTGATTATCTTGAAAATCCTAGATGTCGGTCTTACATCTCGCGTCTTCAAATTTAACGAAATGCATCAAATGCATAAAGAAGTGTTCGAGAGGACATTCAATTGTGGGAAGTGCAACTGATGAAGGTTCCCTAACCAGAAACAATATATATTATATTTATATATAATATATATTGTCTTGCGTACAAAGGAATGAATCTCGAAGAGAGTATTCAATATCTCTGACAGGTGAAGTAACCTGAAAATTTTATCGTGACATTCAGTCCTAGGAGTTAAGGGAGAACAGCAATTGCACGGAACGGCTCCAGATTCGGAACCTCTGTGTACTGATTCTCTCGAAAATCCTAGATGTCGGTCTTACATCTCGCGTCTTCAAAGTTGCATCTGTGTCTAGTAACCTTTTTCAGCGACAAATTCTGTGACAAAACTATTAATTGAATAACACTTTTTAGCTGTGGTTGACTAGTAACTCTGTCCATGCAACCTTCTAATCATTCAATATGAATCCTGCCATTTCCACTAATTTTCACAACATTCCAACTTTTTATCCTTCCAACAATCCAGTAACAGTTGCTGCTGACTACCCTTCAGTCTGTTTGTTTCAGATATTTCCATTCAATTATTACGTCGTTCTCAGCATTCTCATTATAACCTTTCTAACGTCCCTGCTTCAACCTTCCGACCGTTTCTACCATTTGTTTCCCGTTTCCAACTAGCCTAACATTTCCAACATTTGTAGTGGTTCCAACTATCCCACCAGTTGTAACGTCCCTGTTTCAACCATCCAACTTACTGCTATGTCATTTCTAAGGATCCCGTTCTAACAACCAACTTCAAACATATACCAACCATTCAACTGCTATTTCTGATATTTGCGCCGGGATTGTACTTAGCATTCATATCTTTTCTATCACTTGTAACGTCCCTGTACCTGTCATTACTAGCATTTGTAACGTTCTTTTACTAATCATTTCATTCTTGCTCCTGTAATAACGTTTCTACTATCTCTATCAGTTTTCTAGCATTTCTAACACTCCCCCTATCTCATTTCTACCAATCCTAACAGCCCTTTCTACCATTTGTACCATTCCTGCCCTTTCAATCATTTATAACAGCCCTTTACAGTCATTTCTACCATTTCTACCCTGTGTAAGGTCCTACTTCAACCTTTCAATCATTTCTAACAGCCCTTTGCAGCCATTTCTACCATTTCTACCCTTTGTAAGGTCCTACCTTTCAATCATTTCTAACAGCCCTTTGCAGTCATTTCTACCATTTCTACCCTTTGTAGCGACCCCAATCATTTCTAGCAGCCATTTCTAGTATTTGTTCCGTTTGTAACGCTCCTGTACCACTCATTTCATCTGTTTGTAGTGTCTCTAACCATTTCTAGCAGCCATTTGTTGCATTTCTACCCTTTGTAAGGTTCTGCATCAGCCATTTCAACCGTTTGTGGTGTCTCCGACCATTTCTGGCAGCCATTTCTAGTATTTGTACCGTTTTTAGTCATTTGTAACGTTTCTGTACCAGCCAGTTCAACCGTTTGTAGCGGTTCCAGCCATTTCTAGTAACCGTTTCCTGCAGTTTCTATCATTTATATCAGTTCTGTGCCAGCCATTTCAACCGTTTGTAGCGGCTCCAACCATTTCTAACAGCCATTTCCTGCCATTTGTTACATTTCTACCCTTTGCATCAGTTCTGTATCAGCCGTTTCAACCGTTTGTAGTGCCTCCAACCATTTATCCATTTATAGTATTTGTACCGTTTTTAATCATTTGCAAACTTCCTGTACCAATCATTTCAACCGTTTGTAGCGGTTCCAACCATTTCTAGTAACCGTTTCCTGCAGTTTCTATCATTTGTATCAGTTCTGGGCCAGCCATTTCAACCGTTTGTAGCGGCTCCAATCATTTCTAACAGCCATTTCCAGCCATTTGTTACATTTCTACCCTTTGCATCAAATCTGTATCAGTCGTTTCAACCGTTTGTAGTGCCTCCAACCATTTATCCATTTATAGTATTTGTACCGTTTTTAATCATTTGCAAAGTTCCTGTACCAATTATTTCAACCGTTTGTAGCGGCTTCAATCATTTCTAACGTTCTCATTTGTTTCGTCTCTGGGACAACCATCCAGCGCGCTCCTTTCCACTATCCTGTTCCAGCTATTTTGTTCCCGTTCCCACTAGGTCGTACATACCATCCCCGTTTTCAGCGTTCAGTCAACCAACTTCAAACATCCCGCTCCGCTATATCGTTCCAACCAATTTCGTTCCCGGCGTTCTGCCAACCAACTTAGCATATACCTACTGTTTCCTCTATCCTGTTCCTGCAATCTCGTTGCCTATAATCTCGTTTCCCACTATTCCATTTCTACTATACTGTTCCTTGTATTTCTGCTATAAGATATCAACTATCATTTTCGATATTTTTAAGCTTCCCGCCAATATTTCTGTTCATTTATGGGACGACAGCTTATTTGTATACGTTTTCATATACAATTTAACCTTCTGCAAGTCTATCACTCACACAACATCACTGCACATGTCTAACAATCACACAGCATTACTGCGCATGTCTATTAGTTATATAACATCACTGCGTAAGTCTATCACTTTGGCCAACATCAATACACATGTCAAGCATACATACAACCTAATAGCATACTCTATTAATTGAATTTCAACATATTAAGAATTTACCTTCAACACTCAGATACCTACCTATTTTCCCGAAGAAACTCTTATATTAATAACCATATAGCTTAGATGCTCGGAACGATCACTCCCATGCGAGAGTCCCGGGCTCAAAATCCTACCACAGCTTTTTTTCTTTCTAACCACCACAACCATCAACAGATGCGTGCACCCCTGCGACACACGCAACACACCAACGCTGCAAGATGGCACCGCAGCCAACACTCCCCTGTGTAACCTGTCAAGCAAACCCCGCGAACCTCTAACATAAACTAAGTCGCGGCCCCTCGACTACCATCACTCTTCCAACATAATCTAAATCGCGGCCCCCTTCGTTGACAGCCGTTACTAACATAACCTAAATCGCGGCCCCCCTTCGTTGACAGCCATCACTAACATAACCTAAATCACAGTCCCGACTACCGTCACTGTTCTAACATAACCTAAATCGCGGCCCCCCCTACGTTGATAGCCATCACTAACATAAGCTAAATCGCGGCCCCCCTTCGTTGACCTCCATCATTAACATAACCTAAATCGCGCCCCTTCAGCCCCCACAGCTCTAGTCGGAGCCTCCCTGCAGTCCGCTATAGTCCAAGAACCCGGCCCCCACGTTCGCGGAACAAATGACACCCTCAATTGAATTTCACCTAATGTCAAAAGGGCCTTAAATATGATGAAAACACCCCTAAATATGACATTTATACCCCAAAATGGCGCTAATTACGCCGTTTCTCGCCTCTAAACTACAAAATCAGGCTCGCTCACGTAGGCGATTTCGCTAATTTTAACCTTAGAATCTCTTATGGGTAATTACATGTATTTTTGGTCGATTTTGTTCCAGAACACCCATAGCTTATATACTGCTGTTGCTTATACAGGGTGGTTGAAATATAGTTCAGAATACAATTAGTTATGAATGGTTGTTAAAATATATATTATGTAATCCATAAGCAGTTTCAATAACCGAGAATTGAAATTAAAATGATTCATTTAGTATTAATGATTAATTAGTTTAGAGAGCAAATGTTGGTTGCATAAATAAACCTGTCATAAAAATAATTTCAGTTTATGCTTCCTTGCTACTAATTAAAACCGTAAGTTTACATTTAACACGTTTAAGCTTATAGTATAAAATAAATAATAATAAAAATAATACACTTTATTGAAATAGAAGAGTCCTAATATAGAAAAACATTAAATAATTACAAATCAAAAACATATACAAACAACACTTAAATGCACATATAATAATGGCAATATTGTCAAACACAGTTCACCCTTATATTCTCAAGTATTTTAAATAATCTTAGGTTAGGACAAAGTTTCAAATATATTGGTAAATGATTATACATTTGCAGGCCTTAAACAAATAATATCTGGGCATTTCTGTTCGTGTTACACCTTGGCACATATAGATTTTCATTTTGTCGGGTATTATTATCATGAATGTCATGTTGGTACCTAATATAATTGTTGAAATAACTGGGTAGCAAATTGTGCAATACCTTATAGATAAATATCATTGACAAATAATAAAGTCTACATTTAACCGACAACCACTGCAATGCGGACAACATCATATTAATTGGCCTAAACGTGTTGCATCTTAGTATGACCCTCATATCCCGATTTTGCAACTTTTGAAGTACATTAATCTTATTTAAATCAAAGGAATGCAACACCGTTGTACATTAATCAAAATGCGGTTCCAAAACAGAATTATACACAGTGAGTCGAGTATCAGGTGTTAGATGTTGACATACCCTTGTAAAGAAGTACACTTTTTTAAAATCTCCTTATGTATATAATCAAAATGAGCAAAAAAGCAAATGGTTGTCTAATATAAAATCCAAATATTTTATATTGGTTACTATTTCAATACTCTGTCCATCAACTTTCAAATCCACTGAGCTAATGTCAATGTTTTTATAGTGGTAAGGAGTTGCAATTATCATGGCTTTTGTTTTGTCTATATTCAATTTGAGCTTATTTATTTTTAAATATCGTGAAATACTTTTTAACTCATTGTTCATCTTATTTATGGCTCTATTGTTTTGCAGACGGCATTGCTATTTTTTATGAAGGTAAAGATTGGAATGAAGTTAATTTTTCCGAAACTAATATGAATAGTTTACTAGAATGCTTCAGTTACCAGAAGCTAACCGTCAATTTTGAAAAGACTTGCTTCATACATTTAAATTGTACAAGTGTAAACAATCCAAAATTCAATAAGTTATCCCTTTTCTCCAACAATTGCGGAATCAACATACACTCCGTTCATGACACAAAATATTTAGGAATGCATATTGATAGATATTTGAGATGGGATATTAATGTTAAGAAAATGGTCATTAAAATATATTATTATATATAAATTTGGGTTCTTCGCAAATATTCTAGATCCAAACCCTCTAAAACCCCTTTATCATGGTTTGGCAGAATGGAGACTATCGTATGGCATAGTCGCTTGGGGAGGAATTGCCACCTCACATTTAAAATTCCTAAAATGTTGTAAAAAAAATTCCTAAAAATAACGTTCAACAAATCTAACCTATATCCCTCTGATGCATTATATTCTGAACATAAAATTCTGGAACTAAGGCAAATATACTTTTTAAAATGTGTTGTACAATTATACAAACATAAATAATATGTTGCAAAAACTAAATTCGCCTCAAAAATGTGGGGCAGAGAGGGTTTAATTATTTTGCTAATAGGCTATATAATTTTATTCCGAAAATGATAAGAGACATAAGAACTATTCACTCATTTAAAAAACAGGTAAAGTTGTCTTTATTATCAACTAGCCGTTACCCGCGGTTTCACCCGCGTACGGAATGTTCAAGCCTTCGCAAAAAGAAACTTATGAAACATATAGGTTATCCTATATAAAAATTTTTCTAACTTGTTTGAACCACCCTACTTAACCATAAATCCACCAATCCCGAATATATTTCACCCAAACTGCAAGTACTTATAGGCCACCCAATATAACAATTTTATTCGGCATTTTTTTAATCACCTTGAATAACTGTAACTCTACTTCAGCCTATATTGCAACCATCCTGTATGCTGCTGTTTATTTGTCACCCAATATAACTTTTTGAACTCTTCTCTACCCTACATTTCAGCTATGCAACTGCTTATGGTCTACGCTGTATACAATTATTTCTGATATTTTTTGAACGACCTTTTAAAGTAAAAGTTCTCTTTGCAGATTTTTCTAACATTTTGTTAAACACACTCCAAAATTATAATCTTGCTTCTAACCATATGGGGAGAACCATATTTCAGATATTCCATATAGTAGAATGCAACTGTTTATGGTCCACCCTATATAACAATTTTTTTTTAACTTTTTTGATCCATCCTAATGGAAATGATGTGGAACCCTTCGTGAGTCACAAATATAAAAACACAGTTTTGCACCTTAACACCAAACTTTTATTTAAACCCTCACCCAAACTGCAACTGCTTATTGGCCACCCTATATAGCAAATTTATCAAAAAAAAAAAAAAAATTAGCCGATTTGTATAACTAACTCTACTTCCATCTACATACATACTGTATGAACTATAATTTTACTTCGATCCATGTTTCAGATATTGCATATGTGCAACAGCTCATGTTCTATCCTACAAAAAACATGCTATTTGACTATAAATCTACTCCACCCATTTTAATCACCTTGTATTTGCAACTAATTATCGGCCACCCAGTATAACATTTTTTCTGCCAGTATAAGTATAATTTCTCTCCACTCTTCATTTACAACTTTTTCTAACCTTGTTTGGATGGCACTGTATAACTATAATATATATATATGCAAGTGCTATATAACAAAATTTTTCTAGCATTTTTTTACCCACCCTGTATAATTCTAACTGTAAGCCACCCTATATTCCAAAAACCTTTTATATGCAACTACTTATTTGCCACTAAATATAACATTTTTGTATGATCCTGTATCCTTAGAACCTTTCCCCACCCTATATTTCAACCATCAGGTGAATGGAACAGTTCATACCATTACTTTAAAATATTTTAAACCCACCTGTATAGCTGTAATATACTCCGCTACATATTTCAACCATCCTATATATGTAACTACTTGTGGCTATAAAACAAGTTTTTAACCACAACACTATAATTCCACTTCATCTTATATTTCAAACATCCTGTATAAACAACTGCTTCTAACATTTCTTCAACCCATTTCATAAGTATAGTATCTTATGAACTTAATTCAAAGATCCTAACTGCTTCCCTAACACATTTTTTAAAGTTTTTTTATTCACTGTATAAATATTCTACCCTTTTTCAACCAATTGGTATATGGAATTGTTTATGGCCAACTCAATATAACTTTTTTGGACCACCCCATATAACTAATTCCACTCATCCGTATTTCCACCAGATCGTATATATCCAGCTGGTTATATGACACTGAATATAACTTTTTTTCGAGTTTTTAAATCCATGTAATTCTACTCCGCTCTAAGTTTCATATATACAGAACACCCTGTAAAATTACGCTTGATATATGTTGATTTTTGTTAAATCGAAACATGTTACATTTTCACATTCCGAATTTTGAATAAAAGCTAAGCTGATGCCAGTATCTAATATTTTGTGCATGCCGTGGAACCAATTGAGTAATTGAATACCCAACATGGTAGAAGTTTTTTCGCTATATCTACCGTTTCTGTCTATTTAGAGAGATAAAATGTCTACCAGGTTTTAAGTCAAACTATAGGCTTCGCAACAAAAAAAGATTCAGCAAAATCAGTTAAGTAGTTCTTACGTGATGGCCGAACAAACAAACAAACAAAGAGACAAACTTACAATTTTATAATAGTATAGATAGATGAAAAGAAGTTGTATGTATGTTCTAATAAATCCAAATAACTCTAATAATGTTTAATAAAATTTAATTGAATTTTACTATTACTCTAACTCTATATTTGTATTTCAAAAGTTAGCTACTTTGTGTTCAATATGAATTATCCGTAATCTCCAAGCACAGGTTTCACCTGCTATGGGTAAACAGAACATTTATCCACTGTATGTCTAACTATAGTTATTTTACTTTAATTTTATTGTACTTATTTATTATTATTGCAGTCAATGTCACTAACAGACATCAAAACATCATCAGCAAATAGATGCAACTGATCACAATTCTAATAATCACTCATATCATTGATATGTATTAAAAAGAGCAGGGGACCTAATATACTTACCGGGGGAACTGCCTATTCAACATCTTTTGTCATTGAAAATGTCTGTACTATTCTTGTTAGTTGTTTCCTATTAGTTAAATAATTACGAACCCTTTTAATATATCACCTCCCACACCATACCAGCTAAGCTTTTTTAGTATTTTTTTATCGATCTATTGTCTCAAAGGCCGTTTTAAGTCTGAAAACACTGCAACCGTAAATAATCCATTATCTAATCTATTTTTCAATTCCACTTTATATTGCATCCACACTGTGTGTATATGCTTCTGTGTACTGGTCACTCCTATATAACTTATTGGTTTATCATTTTGTGAATCACCCTGTACAACTATAATTCAACTCAACACATTACTACAACGGTCCTGATTTTTTAAAACCACCCTATATAACTCTAAAATCCTCTCCACACTATTGACTCTTTCTATTTGTTTACATTATTGTTGTATACCTATGATTTTACTTCGCCCCATATGTCTAGTATTACATTTATGCAACTGCTCATGGTTTACCCTATATAACAAAATTCACCTTTTTGAACCACATTTTATGACTATAATTTTACTCTACCATTTATTTCAACCACCCGGTATATGCAACTGCTTCTAAATTTTTTTGAACCCATGTCTATAATTATACCCCGTCCTAAGTCCTATAATTCAAATATCCTAACTGCTTATGCTTATATAAAAAAAAATGATACACCCTGAATAACAATAATTTTACCCGACCCTTACTTCAAACACCTTGTCTAAGCAACTACTTATGTTCCAAACTATATAACTTTTTTAAGCCGCCCTGTATAATTGTAATTATAGTCCACCTTATATTTCAACCAACCTGTATATTCAACAGCTTCTGACAATTTTTAAAGCCTTTTGTATAACTGTAATTATTCTCCGCCCTATAACGTAAATATCCACTTTGTATAACAATAGTTTTGCCCCACTCTTATTTCAACCACCTTGTCTACACAACTACTTATGTGCCACCCAATACAATATTTTTAGAACCACTCTGTATAACTAATGCAATTCCAACTTATATTTCAACCATCCTATGTAAACAACTGCTTATGTACCACCTAATATTACATGCAAGCACGCAATCACCTACAACCGTATACCAAATAGAAGAGTTCGTCGACATAACAAATTTTCGTTTCGATAAACAAACCTAATATTTTCTGCTATTTCACGCGACTATAAGCCTCCTAACTTAACTTCGTCTCTATAAGAAACGAATTAAAATGAAAATAATTACTTATATACTTTCATGGCATATCTTGACATTTAAACTAGATATTTAGGATGAAAATTTGACATTTACCATGTTACTGAAATCAAGTCCCTTAATTACTTTTTTTCTGATTTACTGGAAAACTGTAAATCTCATGTTATGTAATGTTCCTTAATATAATGCAGTTTAAATCATCAAAATTGCCCAAGCCGTTTTTGAATAATCGCTCGTCATACATAAAAAAACGTGGCAGATGAATTGACAACCTCTTCCTTTTTGGAAATCGGTTAAAAAAAGATGAACAAAAAATGAAATATTCCTTTAGGGCATTTAAATCTTAGAATATTTAATCTTAAAAATTCAAGTATCTATATTTCTAAAAAATGTTATATGATTGAAAAATATGCAAAAGTGACTCTACTACTAGTGTATTATATCTCTATGGAATTTATGAGATGTCTTTAAAAAAAGATATAGGTATATCTGTTAAAAGTATTATCTAATTGGAAGATTATAAATATACTAGCCGTTACCTGCGGTTTCACCCGCGTACGGAATGTTCAAGCCTTCGCAAAAAGAAATAACTTATGAAACATATGGGTTATCCTATACAAAAAAACTTCTAACTTGTTTGAACCATCCTACTTAATCATAAATCCACCAATCCCGAATATATTTCACCCAAACTGCAAGTACTTATGGGCCACCCAATATAATTTTATTCGACATTCTTTTTAATCATCTTGAATAACTTTAACTCTACTTCACCCTATATTGCAACTATCCTATATGCTGTTGTTGATTTGTCACCCAATATAACTTTTTGAACACCTGACTATAACTCTTCTCTACCCTATATTTCAGCTATGCAACTGCTTATGGTCTACGCTGTATACAATTAATTCTGATATTTTTTGAACGACCGTCTAAAGTAAAATTTCTCTTTACTTTATAATTTCATCAACCTTTATATGCAGCTTTTTCAAACATATTGTTAAACACACTCTAAAACTATGATCTTGCTTCTCCCCATATGTCAGATATTCCATATAGTAGAATGCAACTGTTTATGGTCTACCAAATATAACAATTTTTTTACAACTTTTTTGATCCATCCTAATGGAAATGATGTGGAACCCTTCGTGAGTCACAAATATAAAAACACAGTTTTGCACCCTAACACCAAACTTTTATTTAAACCCTCACCCAAACTGCAACTGCATATTGGCCATGCTATATAACAATTTTATTAAAAAAAAAATTAACCGATTTGTATAACTAACTCTACTTCCATCTACATTCAAACCATCCTGTATACACCACTTCCAATTTGTCAAACATTACAAATTATTTTTTAACCACCCTGTATAACCATAATTTTACTGTACAAAATATTTCAACCATCCTTTATGTGCATCTGCTTACGGGCAACCAAATATAAAATTTTTAAATACTTCTATCACTCTGTATGAACTATAATTTTACTTCGATCCAAGTTTCAGATATTTCATATATGCAAGAGTTCATGTTCTATCCAACAAAATAAATTATCCAACCTATTTGACTATAAATCTACTCCACTCGCTATTTCAACCACCTTGTATTTGCAACTACTTATCGGCCACCCATTATAATATTTTTTATACCACCGTGTACAATTATAAATACATCAATATATTTCACCAAAACCGCAACTGCTCATGAGGCACCGAAAATAACAATTTTGTTCAACGTTTTTGAATCACCTTGTATGTATTACAACTATCCTGTATACGCTACTGCTTATTGGTCAACCAATATAACATTTTTTAAATTTTATCATAACACTTCTTCACCATATGTTTCAATTATCTTGTCTTTGCAACTTATTATGAACTACGCTATGTCACATTTTTTCCTTATATTTTTCAAGATATATTAAAGTATAATTTCTCTCCACACTTCATTTAAACCACCCTTCATTTACAACTTTTTCTAACCTTGTTTGAATGACACTGTATAACTATAACTTTAATGCGCACCATACTTCAGTACTCTATATATGCAAGTGCTATATAACAAAATTTTTCTAGCATTTTTTACCCACCCTGTATAATTATATTTCAACAACCTTTTATACGCAACTACTTAATTGCCACCAAATATAACATTCTGTACTACCCTGTATCCTTAGAATCCTACCCCACCCTATATTTCAACCATCCGTAACAGCGTGTAGATCATACCATTACTTTAAAATATTTTTAAACCCACCTGTATAGCTGTAATTATACTCCGCTTTTTTTAACCACAACATTTTATGTTGTAAAATTACGCTTGATATATGTTGATTTTTGTTAAATCGAAACATGCTACATTTGCACATTCGAATTTTGAATATAAGTTAACTGATGCCAGTATCTAATATTTTGTGCGTGCGGTGGACCCAAATGAGTAATTCAATTACCCAACATGGCAGAAGTTTTGTCGCTATATCTACCGTTTCTGTCAATATAGAGAGATAAAATGTCTAAGTCAAACTATAGGCTTCCTAACAAAAAAAGATTCAGCAAAATCAGTTAAGTAGTTCTTACGTGATGCCCGAACAAACAAACAAACAAACAGACAAACTTACAATTTTATAATAGTATAGATGTCTTCATAGGAAACTCGAAGCCATTGGATCCATCCAAATTATAGTCTTATTTCAACACTTCACTGCCATCAAAATTGAAACCAAAAATATCCCAAAACATTTTCAAAACGTGGCAACTTTCAGCTAAACGATTGTATACCATAAACCATCATTAATACACGAAGTATTCCATTACGTAATCAACCAATGAATGGTACCTACTATAATGCAAAATTATTCCATCCACAGATAGTTATATCCCAAAAAGTTAAACTGTTAAATATCTCACTGGATAAATATGCAAGCTCTTCAAATATGACTGATCTAAAAATATTCACGTGGAAGAATAAGGCCCAGCAGAATAAATCATTACACCCAATCCAAAAATACATACGACACCATAATCAAAATGATTACGGCCCAATAGTAAAATACTACTATTCTAAAAAATATTCGGCCTATTCTGGAATATACAGCCTATCCTTGAATGCAACTTTACCGTAAAATATTCCTGCCGTAAAATACTATTTTTACAAAAAATATTAAGCCCGCCCTGAAAATATAAGACCTATCCTTAAATCCTAAAATATTATATTACTTCTTGACAATTTTACTTCAAGATGGCTACACACTTGGTTATAATTACAATCCTAAAAATTCCCTGAACATCGGTTCACAATCGAACTTCTAAACGATACCAGGAAATAAAATGATAGCACAACTACACTTACGACCAATATTTGTTCAGTCGGCTTCCAAAAATTCAGGTCTTACTACACTTTGTTCTACATATACAATTTTTAAATACTTATCTGTTACAGGAAAAAATTTGGAGGAGAGAAAACTCAATGAATAGACAAAATAATTCAAGACCTCCTCAACAAACTTTTCGAAATTACTTAATTCAGGCAAGATTGAACTTATTTGCATACAATGGACTAACACGTTTCGATTACACTGTAAAACATAATTAAACCCTATATTGGAAGCATGGGAGAGAGGAACTTTATTTAAATTTGAAATAACATGCAGGATTTGCTATTAAAAAAGGATATTTGCTTCACCTTGGTAATAATGTGTATTTTAAGTTGTCTATAATTTTTGTAAATATCTTTTTTGATGTCATTATCTGAGATATCGTACGTCGAGTCTGACGCAATAATGCCGCACTTTATACGTCATTGTAGAGTTTGGTGACCCATTATTTTGTTTCTTTTCGTTAATCTGATGTCCTTTTCATTACAATTCTATTTATGGCATTGCTTGTCTTCTCTCAATTATTAGTGCTTTATTAGCGATCTAATAATTCTTGAAATTTTAAGTGCAGATTACACCAGTTTTCCTTGTAATATCTGATGTCCTCCGAATCTTCTTGCTAAGTGTTTTGCACAGTTCGATGTTCTCTAAATGCTGGATATAGTCCCTTTCAATTCCCTTCTTTTCTGTAGCGACGCTTTTGTATTCAAGGTTGTTTCATCAGTATTCCGTTCATAAGTTGCGTTATTATTATAATTTTGTTCCTCTGTACTACTTGATATTGTTTGGAGCTTTTGTTATCAATAAGATGTTGGAGAACGTTTTTCTGATATGTTTGAATCCTTCCACTTTCGTATTAAACACAACTCTAATCTATCAAGCCTATGATAGCTTCTTATTTTGAATATTTAACATCTTTGATGTTTGTCATTATATTTGTTAGGTCAAAGACAATTTAATTTTTGATTGATCAATTTGGATCTTCCCAGGTCTACATCAAATTAGAGTTATTGTCGAAGAAAGATTAGCACACTTTCTTAGCATAGTACTAATTTCCCTGCTCTTTTTCAAGTATGTAGTGCATTTTTGATTTCTTTGTATAGTTGTATAATTTCTTCGTGAGAGTGACTCATTTTCGAATGAACTTGTATTATTTAAATAACTTTAAGCATCTCTATCAGATGAACAGGAAATTCCACTGATTTTAGGGGTCGATCTTTTAGGCTAAGGAATCCTAGTCCCCTAGATATTCAGTGATGTTTTTGGTGGTATAGGAGGTCGCCGGACTCAAATACGTGCGTGCAAGTTTTAATGCAATCGACCATGAAATTTACGTTCAGTAATTTTTTTACCCAGACGGCAAAAACTAAGATTAGTTTAAATTAAATTGTTTGTTTTTTACGAAGGAAGCAGATTAGTTTTGAAAAATAACTGTTTTAGCCCAGCCAATGACCATTTTCCCAGGTAATTTGTCCAAGCAGTACCGATTTTCCTAAAAATTTGGATATGAGTACTACTTACCCTCTGTTTCAAAGTTGACCCTGTGCCGGAGATTGCTTTTTTCCCTTCCCTTCTTGCCTTCTTGGGGGTGAAAAAAATATATGAAAAAAAAAACGGGAATGAATAAATTAAATAATTTTAAGCAACTTTTGTTCCATAAAGTTTTTTCTGAAAGTCAATTCTTTTCGAGTTAATCGCGAGTGAAATTACAGATTTTTCAACCAAAAAACATGTTGTCAGAAAAAAATCATTTGGATCAAAATTGTAGCTTATAAAAACAAAAAAAAAGTTGGCTTTGTGGTTTCTGCAGAATCAATACAAACGGAGTTATAGCTTGTTGAAATTTTGTTTTCATTTGTCAAATCAAAAATTTAAAGGTTTATCGTGAAATAACTGAAAAACAATAAATTTTTGGGAAAAGTTTATAAATCTTTTAATTTGGTTTTTTATAAAAAAATATATAATAATTAAGCGAGTTATGACATAAATAAGGTTGTTTTTTTGTTTTTTGACAAAAAAATGTACAAATTACCCCCTAAATACCACCCCAGTTGAAATTAATTGCTACCACTTCACAAATAACTTGACTTACTTATTTCAAATAGGCTCAGAAAGTCTGACCGGTTTAGAGTAAGTAGTTTTGAAAAAGTCGAGTGTCAAGAGAATATTGTATTTTTGTAATTATTAAACAGTTTTTTTTGATAGGATAAAAATTAAGTTAGATATGACCGTTTAAAGTTTGTACAAGTTCGTAAATAGTACTATTAGGCCTCCATTTCAGTTTCAAGCCCTTTCAAAAATAAGTGTTAAATACATTTTCAGTTTACCTGAGCTTTTAGCTTCTAAAAAAACATACAAATGGGTGATTTGTGAAGTGGTAGCAATTAACGTCAACTGGGGTGGTATTTAGTGGGTAATTTGTATTTTTTTGTCAAAAAACAAAAAAAAAACAATCTTATTTATGTGATAACTCGCTTAATTTTCATTTTTATAAAAAAAAACAAATCAAAGGATTTTTTAAGCACTTTAAAAAAGTATTTATAAACTTTTCCCGAAAAATGGATTGTTCTTCAGTTATTTCACGACAAACCTTTCAATTTGTGTTTTGACAAATAAAAACAAAATTTCAACACGCTTCAACTTATTTTGTTCTACAGAAACCACAAATCAAACTTATTTTTTCTTTATATATATATATATATATATATATATATATATATATTTATTTATTTATTTATTTATTTATTTAAAGAGTACGGCCCCCTACAGGCAGTCGCAGCTGCCCTATTACAGGGTGGCACAAGTTAACAATAACTGTAACATGAGATCAAGCAAGTACATTAAATGAAATTACAAAAGGGAAAAAAAAAAGAAAAACGTAAGGTACAAATTCAAAACTAACTGACTGATCCTTGACATAGGTCAACAGCCTGTGATATGTGTTTCCTGAAAGCCGAGTAACTTAAAAAGAAAATGTCATAACTGGTACTATTATTTTTTTCATCGATCATATTGTACGATCGGTAACATCGTGGCAGCGGCGAGTTAAAATAATAATTGGAGTTAGAGCGTCCAATTGCAAATATTTCTCTATTTCTGAGGGTGTAAGGCCTAGCATTGATTAAGAAATGATTACTTAAATATTCGGAATCAAAAAGATTATTAATTATCTTATATAAGAAAAATATGTCAGAACATTTTCTCCTGAATTCTAGGGATACCATGTTATAAAATTTTAAATTTTCAGTGTATGGATGAAAATGTCTTTCCCTGTTAAAACGATAATTTACAGCACTTATAAATTTTTTTTGGACGTTTTCTATTCTAACAACATATTTATGATAAAAGGGATTCCAAACTGTCGAAGAGTATTCTAATATCGATCTAACAAGACTATAAAATAGGGTGGTGAGCGATCTGGCATTTTTGAAGCCTTTGGTTATTCGCAATAAGAAACCCAACATTTTTTGAGCCTTTTGAACAAGTGATTCAATATGTATTTCAAACGACAGTTTGGAATCTAATACAACCCCCAGATCCCTAACGTGATTTACATACTTTGTCACCCAGTAAATATAGATCACAAGGGGTTCGTGAGTGACTAGGTTTTCTGGTGAACATGATGGAATGACATTTATCACTTTTAACAAAAATTCTGTTTCTTATACAGTAATCAGAGAAACTGTTTAAGTCATTTTGCAACTTTACATAATCAGAGGTGTCCCTGATAGTTCTGAAAATTTTTAGGTCGTCCGCATATAGTAAATGTTAAATATATATACATATACATTTTTGATCGAAATGATTTATTCTTAAAGTGCATATTTTTAAAGTTATTTACGAAAAAACGTATGAAAAAATGTTTTTTTGGTTGAATAATCGATACTTTCATTTGCGATTAACTCGAAAAGAATTGACTTTCAGAAAAAACTTTATGGAACAACAGTTGCTTAAAATTAATTTATTCATTCCTGGACTGTTTTTTATATAAGATTTTTCACCCCCGAGAAGGGGTAACATCCCCATCGGGAAAAAAAGCAACCACCGGGCTCAAGTTTGAAGTAGAGGTAAGGAGTAATTAAATCCAAATTTTTAGGAAAATCTGTGCTGCTTGGACAAATTACCCAGTATTACCGTTTTTTGTCTTAATTGACTGGACTATTTATAAGACGCCTGTTAGTTTCGTAGAAAAAAATGAAAATTAATTGCACCAAGGGCAGTTGGTGTCGGTTACAGTTAGTTGCTGAAACCCGCATGCTCGGAAGGGAGATTACCTGAGACGACTACCTGTCAGATATGTTTCGGGGTATCGAGGCCGAAAAAAATTACTGATTGAGTTATAACACTTAGTATTATAGCATCATGGATTTTGTTAATCCTAGGCCGTTCACGGTTTAGGATATTAATTGCACTAACAAAAGTTTATTTTGCAGATTAGAAAGATGGTAATGATAGAAGATCTTAACGTAGAGGAGCTAAAAAGATTAGTGGTGGAAATAAACAAGAGGATCATTAAACTTTCCAACAGAAAAGGAGTTAAGGCGAATAAGGAGGAGCAAGCGGTCGACATGGAAACAGAATTTCAAACAGGGACCAGGAGAAAGCGGAAAATAAAAACCAAGACAGGTGACTCCTCATCGTATAGTGAGACTGAAAACGAACAGATCCCGCAGAAAAAAACCCAAGAGTAAGAGAGGGAATATACCGACGCCAGCATAACTACAGAAGACCGACGCCATACATACAAGGACCGATGCCCCTACAGTGACAGAACCTGACAGGGAAAATGACTAAGCATCCCTCCCAAGGTCATTCGCGAACAACATAAGTGGACTGATGTGACCAGGTTCATGGAAGAACGGAAGGTAAACGTGCCAAAAGCAAGTAACACACAGGATGGCATAAGGATGTACCTGAGCACAGAAGAGGACTTCAGGACAACCACAAAAATGTTAAACGCAACGAAGATACCGTACCACACGTACGCTCTAGAAGAGGACAAGATGGCTAGAGTGGTGGTAAAGGGCATCCCCGAGTTTATTACAGAAGAACAAATAAAGAAGGAACTCCAAGAGAAGAACATCAAACCCATCAAAGTCACCAGGATGATTAGAACAACCAGGACAGAGAAGGGGGTATCAAAAAAGTCAGGAACTGCAAAATCAAGGTGGAGACACAAAGACCAAGGGCATCGATCGGGCAATGCTACATTTGTCAAAAGTTCGGCCATGGACAGGCACCCAAAATGCCTAAAATGTGAAGGATCACATGCATCCAGAGAATGCAGAAGACCGAGAGAACAGCCACCAAAATGCGTCAATTCATCAAATCTAGACAGCTATAGGGAATGCGAAAAGTTCGCAAAGAAGAGAGACAACGAAGAAGAACCAGCAGCAGCGGCAGCTAGACCAACGGTAGAAGAATCAAAAGAAACACTGGCAAATGGCCAAGACCTACTCACAATGATGGATGAGATGAAGAAAATTTTCCAGTCCTCCATGGGGCTGGCATGGATAAGACGACCCCAACAGCATTGAAAATCATCACGTGGAACGCCAACGGGCTGAAAAACAAGATCGAACTGGAACTACACAGTACACAGAGCGGACAGGCCAGGAGAGAAACCAGGAGGAGGAGTGATAATCGCCGTGAAGAACCGACTAAAACACTAGCAGAATGACCCATCCCATCCCAACATCGAATATATAACTGTAGAAGTGGAAATGAAGGACGGAATGAAGATACAGATAATTAGCGCATATCGACCTCCAAATAAAGAACTTACATATAATAACTAATTGGCCCGTTAATTTATAAAAGAGATGTTCACATAAACTCCATATAAGAAACATAAATTCACAAACAGATAATTAAGAACAATATATGACCCAGTTGAGAACAACGTAGAAAAATGGAACAATTACCCCATTCACTTGGAGAACAAAATGACCCGATATTAGAGTACAGCAAAGCAGCACTATTGACAGCGGTGAGCAATCAGGAATTGGAACAATTGGACAGCACTATTGTTCCTGGTATAATAAGGCAAGTACTGTTGGAAATTGTTCGAGTCGCCTATTTACTTTTTGTAATATTTTTGTTTTCGTTTTTTAATGGACTATAAACACTTGTAGATAGGAGAGAAGATGATTTAAAATTTATTATATACTTAACAGTAACTTGAATTTATATTAACGATTCTATATAAGAATTTAATTTATGTATTAAACCACCGGATTAAAACATATATTATCTCCCATTGGTGTATATTTTAGTTTATTTAATGCACATGAAGAATTATTTCAGTAATAAATATTTATTTTCTCCGACCAAAATGAATTACACATTTTTAATAGCTGTTACAGAAAACAACATTTGAGCCATAGTGTCTTTTCTACTTTTTTTATACAGATAAACTTCGAAGTATGTCTCATTATTATTGTGATAATTTTTCGGACCATTCGTTATGCTCAAAAACAACCAATTATAGCGAATGTATATTTGATTCCAAAGCAGTTGTTTTAAGGTTGCTGACTTGTTTGATCATAGATATAGATTATTAAATATTTTCAATGTTCAGTCATTGTTTTTTCACGTAATTTAGTACTTATTAATTATACCATAATTACAACTAGTTATATATCTACGCCATGTTGATTATTTGCTCAAGTTTATGTTACATGTATAAACTGTCTAGTATTTTAGTTTTACTACTATGATATTTACTGGCAATTCAATAAAATAAAATTATAAGTAGTAACAACCTAGTATGTGTAGCTTGTAAAATGTCAATAGTAAATTCATTATTTTAGCTTCCTAAGTGTACCTACTCATTTCACTATATTTCACCCATGCAGTGTAATTATTAGGATATTGTTACGAAATTTACCAAAGCCGACCCTGTTTCATTTCAGTACGACACCGATCGCTTTAAGAAAAAAAAATGGTTCTCGAAATGACTCGGCAGCTGTAGGATTGATGATTGATTTTACGAGAATTTTCTAGTTAGACAGCGAGGACGAGCGTATATCGTAATGTTATTGTGAATCAGCTGTTCTGTATAATTTGATGTAAATAAAGTTCTAGAAAAGTGAAGGTGAATATTAGTTTTATAATTTTAAATTGAACCCACGGACTATATAACAAAATTTGGTTATCAGAAGTGCAGAATTAAGTGCAGTTAAAATTGTAATTTGATTTATGGAAACCCGTAGCATGGAAAAAATGGACGAAACTACCAAAAAAATAGTCAAGCAGATTATGGAGGGACTAGACGAAAAAATAGCCCAGATTCTAGAAAAACATGAGGAGAAACAACATCAAGAAGAAATTCAACAAAGGTTAGAAAATCTTTTGATGAAAAATGTAAAATAGAATTAGAAAATCTTGTCACTACGATGAAAAGTGAACAACATAATTTAATTGAAGGATTATTCTCGAAAATTGAAGAAAAACAAGAACAAGTTGAATTAACCAGAAAAAATGAATCTCAAATATTAGAAGAAAAACCACAACTGCAATTTGAACAATTAATGCAAATAGTAGATTCAGATATAAAAGAGATAAACGACGACATAAAGATCCTAATAATAATGTGGAGGCTCTTGAAACCAAAGTAGATATCATCGATTCCATACAGAGCCAGGTGAAATTTGAAATCAGTGCTATTCAAAACAAAGTAGAAACAGAAATTTAAAAAATGCAACAGGATTTGCAGAGAGGGAAATACCAGCACACCGGGAGTGCCAAAGGTTCCTTTAGTAAACCACCCACATTTGATGGCAGTTCATCTTGGCCCATGTATAAATGGCAATTTGAGGCCGTGGCTACAGCTAATGGATGGGATAATCAAGAAAAATTTATTTCTCTGGTAATTTTGTTAAGAGGTCCGGCCCTAGAACTCCTCCAAAGTATTCCAGTCGATGAACAAGGCAATTTCGACAAGATCATCGCCATCCTAGACAAACGATACGACAATCAATCCTTGAGCCAGGTATACCAAGTCCAACTGAGTGGAAAAACGCAAAAATCCGGTGAAAGCCTCCAAGAATTCAAGCAGAGATTAGACAGTTAGTTCACTTGTCTTACCCAGATCCTGCCAGAGTTTCATAAACGGCATCCGAGATGTGAAAGTACAACGAAATCTAAGACTAAGTGGCGTCAAGAAAAGTAATGAAGCTTTACTTCGGGCTTTGGAAGTAGAGGCCGTCATGAACATGTCCAAGCCGAGGGTCCGAGCAGTTTCCTTTAACCAGGAAGGGTCAGAATCACCATTTCAAACGCTGCAGGCTGGTCTGAACAAAATATTAGAACGGTCACAAAGAACTTGCACCAGAGAGGCATGTTACCGCTGCGGACGGACAGGACACTTACAAGGTGATTATCGAGTGAGGCCACCTGAACGATCACCGACCAGGGGTAACCAACAGAACAGCCACATGTCCAGGGACCGTCAGCTAGTCAGCATAAGGGGGTAAATGCTGACTAAACCTCCACCAGCCCCCGAAACGTTATCCATCCGGGGATTTTGCAGAGATAGCAGCAGCGTAGTCGTCAGGGGCATCATCAATGGCCGAGCAATTACACTCACCATCGACACCGGCGCGGCTGTGTCCATTGCCAAGTCCAGGGTTTTGAGAGCATCAGAAATTCGGCCAGTTACTAATAACATCCAGCTCAGAACAGTCACCGGCGAGTCCATGTCAATACAGGGTGAGGCAGATGTCGTGCTACAGATAGGGGACAACATGATCCGGCATAGGATCCTGGTAGCGAATATTGAGGACGATTTTATACTGGGTATGGACCTAATTAGCCAGCATGGATTTATGTTCGACCCGAGATATGATGTTCTTCGGTTCCTAAATGAGGAATTTGTATTGACACGGCCCGTCAACAGTTCAGTCACCTCCATGAAAATTGTGGCAAAGTCTTCAGCTAGAATTCCCGGTCGAACGGAACAGATTATTCATGGGCAGCTAGACAGCAATCCTGGGAGCTGCGTTGGAATGGTGGAGCCCATACACTCAGCTCATGACTACTTAGTTGGACGGGCTATAGTTAAAACCGGACGAGATATACCAATCAGAGTCCTGAATTTGTCCAACAACGACATCCGAATTGCCAATGGTCAAGAAATAGCCTGTTTCGAGCCAGTAGAGACCATCATCAATTGCGAAGAAGAGTACCAGACGTCGGTGAAGGAGACAGGGCCCAGTAAAGAGTTCCTACAACGTTTGCTGACCATTTGACACACCTGACATCAGAGAACCAGAAGAAAGCCAAGCAATTTATTACAAAGCACAGTCAAGATGGAACCACCGGTCGCACCAACATCATCCAGCATCGAATAGATACCGGAAAGGCTCAACCCATCAGAATACCACCTAGACGACTACCATTGGGGCAACAACAGACAGTCGTGCTAGTTAAAAATAAGGATGGATTACAGTGGATTACAGAAAGCTGAATGACGTCACGAAGAAAGACAGCTATCCACTACCCCGAATCGATGACACTTTGACCACACTAGCAGGCTCCCGTTGGTTCTCCACACTAGACCTAAAAAGTGGATATTGGCAGGTTGGTCTACACGCAAACGACAGAGAGAAGACAGCGTTTTCCACCAGTAAAGAGCTGTTTCAGTTCACGGTCATGCCCTTTGGGTTATGTAATGCACCCGCTACATTTGAGAGGCTAATGGAGTATGCACTGAGAGGGTTAATATGGAGGACGTGCTTAGTATACCTCGACGACATCCTAGTCATGGGTCAGACATTCGACGACCATCTGAAGAACCTGGGCGAAGTATTCTCCAGAATTAATAACGCCAACCTGAGACTCAACCCGAAGAAGTGTTCCTTGTTCCAAAAAGAAGTAGAGTTTTTGGGCCACGTCGTTTCCGAGTCAGGAATCCGCACCAACGAGGACAAGATAGAAGCGATCCGTGATTGACCAGTAACGAGAGACAAGCATGAACTACGAAGTTTCTTGGGCCTCTGTTCCTACTACAGGCGATTTGTTGGCGGATTTGCCACCATTGCCGCGCCTCTACATCGGCAGACCACTGAGAAAGAGACCTTCCGTTGGAATCAGGATTGCGAAACATCATTCACGCGACTGAAGGCAGCACTATGTTCCAGCCCAATCCTAGCATTTCCTACACAGTCCGGCAAGTTCATCTTAGACACCGACGCCAGCAACACAGGTTTGGGGGCCGTCCTATCCCAGGTGCAAGATGGTGAAGAGAGGGTAATCGAGAATTACAGCCGTGGATTCTCGAAACCGGAAAGAAATTATTGCGTCACCAGAAAAGAACCTCTGGCAATAATGGTCGTCATTTCTTAATCCGGACAGATCATGCTGCCCTCAAATGGCTGCTGGACATGAAGACACCGGAAGGACAACTGGCCAGGTGGATGGAGAAACTACAGCAATACGATTTTAAAGTGGAACACCGTGCCGGCCGTTTGCACAATAATGCCGATGCCCTATCCAGAAGACCCAGTAGAGCAGAATGCGGACATTGTCTGAAGACGGAACAGCGAGAGCGTATCTCCATCAGGCAGATCCGAGTGCAGGCCAATGAAGACTGGACAACGGAACAGTGCATCCAGGACCAAATGGCTGATCCAGACATCGAACCAATCTTGTCAATCAAAACGAGAGGGGCACTCAGGCCACGATGGAACGAAGTAGTTAGATACTCCGGCGTGCTGAAATCGTTATGGGCTCAATGGGACTCTCTAAGAGTAGACAACGGAATGCTCAAGTGAGTTTGGGAAAGCGCTGATGGACGGGAAACCAAGTCCCAACTGGTAGTTCCGAAGAAAAAGGTACCAGCCATCCTGACCGAAGTACAGCGGTACAACTGGGTGAATTATTTCGAAGACGTCAGAGCTTGGTGCCGCAAATGTGCCACCTGTGCCGCCGGTCCGTTTCCCGATTCTGAGAGGGGGAACAAATACATTCTGGTCGCAATGGATTACTTCAGCAGATGGCCTGAGGCATAGGCGATACCCAACCAAGAGGCAACCACAGTAGCGGTGGTGCTAGTAGACCAACTATTCAGAAGGTTTGGCGTCCCGATGGAATTACATTCAGAGCAGGGGCGTAACTTCGAATAGAATGTATTCCAGAAGGTGTGCAGGATGTTGGGGATCAGGAAAACGAGAACAACACCATTACACCCACAGTCAGACAGAATGACGGAAAGATTCAACAAGACCTTGGAACAACACCTATCCAAGGTCGTCAGCAATAACCAGCGTGATTAGGATGAGCATAGTCCGCTTTTCCTTTTGGCATATCGTTCAGCCGTACCTAATAGTACAGGCCTCACTCCAGCCAGGGTCCTATTCGAAAAAGAGCTGCGATTACTCTAAAATTTTGCTTTTGGGTCACCCGAAGAACCTTCCCAAGACATCAACGAATATGCTGACCAGCTCCGACATAACATGCTGACAATACACGACTTAGCCCGAACGCAGATGTTGGCTACAAGTGACCGGATGAAGACGCGATATGACCTCAAGGCCAATTCAGTCGGGTTCCAGGAGAGGGACAAAGTCTGGCTGTACAACCCCCAACAGAGCAAGGGTATATCCCCAAAGCTTACACCCGCCTGGGATGGTCCATACGAGGTGGTCAAGAGGCTTAATGACGTCGTCTACCGCATCCGTCGAAATCCCAATGCTAAGTTGAAGGTGGTCCATTTAGATCGACTCGCTCCCTACCATGGAGAGGATGTTTCTGATCGGGACTATCAGAATTAAAGGGGGGTCAGTGTTAGAAAATTTACCAAAGCCGACCCTGTTTCGTTTCAGTACGACACCGATCGCTTTGAGAAAAAAAAAGGAAAAGAAAGAACTGTATAATAGACGGTACTAACGACCCAGAAGATAGACAAATGTACCGAAGATACTGCTATCTGGTCAGAAAACAAGTCGGGAAAACCAAAAACGCATACTGGGAAAGTAAATGTCATGAAATCAACAGCCAATTAGGGTGCTGCAAATCTAGAGCAGCTTGGAAAACTATAAGAACATTGAAGTCAAATAAAAATGAGAAAGTAAAAATAGACCCTATTGGACAAGAAACATCGAAAAACTATAATAAAACTTTATTGACAGAAGAACGAGAGAATTTGAAAATGTTACGTACGACCTTCAGATATGTCAAACAAAATGTGATCCATTTACAACAGAAGAAATAAAAAAGACATTATCGAGAATGAAAAATAACAAATCACTAGGCCCTGGAGGTACACCTGTGGAATTATTTAAATTTGCCCCGGATGTAGTATTGGAAAATCTAACAGTAACATTTAACAAATGCTTGTATGGGGACGAGATACCATCCGAATGGAAAACTGCTTATATCAGATCGGTATACAAAAAAGGGAATAAACATGACTGTACAAACTACAGAGGACTTAGTGTTATAGCTTTCGCAGGTAGACTGTACAGCAGAGTACCACGAGATCGGATAGAAAGTCAATTTGAAAAGATTGGGAGGAACAAATTGGCTTCAGACCAGGAAGATCATGTATTGATAATCTGTTTTGTATAAAACAACTGATTGAGAAATCATTAGCATATGGAAGTCAATTGCATATAGTATTTATCGATTTAACGAAACACACACACAGTACATAAATGCAGTGAAATACTTTTATCAAGGAAATATCAGTTGCATGAAGACGCGACAATCATACTCAGAATATTTTCAAGTTAATAAAGGTCTAAGGCAAGGATGTTGCCTCTCACCAACACTCCTCAAAATTTACATAAACACAGCTTAGAAACAATGGTTTAAAAAATGTAGTAGAATGGGATTACAACTTGGTAAAACTAACATAACTAATTTATTATTTGCAGACGATCAAGTGGTCCTAGCAGGAGATGTTGAAGATATGACATATATGATTCGAAAACTCGTGGAAGAATATAATAAGTGGGGTCTTGAATTAAATAAAAAAAAACAGAATATATGACAATAGGAGGCGCCCGAGAAGACTTAAACATAGATGTCAAAATTATAAGAAATACCAAAGAATATAAATATATGGGAGTTACATTTATGGAAGTTGGAAATGATGAAAAAGACATATTACAAAAAATAGGTAGAGGGAGAGCCATCACAAGCCAGGTAAACTCAATACTATGGAGTAAAGACGTTCGGGAAAAAAAACAAAAAAAATTATTTACAACGTAGGTAGAAAGCACAGTTACCTATGGCTCAGAAGCCTGGACAATAAATAAGAGATTGCAAAACAGAGTTAATGCTGTCGAAAATAATTTTTGGCGGAGGTGCTGTAGGCTAACACTACAGGACTATGTAAGAACAGATAGAATCAAACAGATGATAAAGATAGAAACAACATTAACAGATACTATAGAGAAAAAACAACTTTCTTGGTACGGACACATGAGATGAATGAGCAATGAGAGATTATCGAGGAAGACTTGGGAATGGGTACCAAAAAGAAGAAGAAAGAAAGGAAGACCAAAGAAGTCTTGGGAAAAAGGAATTAATATAGCCATGAGTAGAAGAGGTATTGAAATAGATTCCTGGCAAAATAAACAAAAATGGCGTTCGAATTGCGATAAACGGCCAAGGCTGTTATATATATATGTGTATATATATATATATATATATATATATATATATATATATATATACCAGGAGGAGACCAAATATAGTGACTGGAATCAGCACAACGAGCGGAACGAAACTACAGGAACACGCAGAAAGAGAGAGATACGACGTAATAGGACCAACGGAACCAACTCATCTCTCGACAAGAGGAGGCCAAGGAGACGTACTGGACGTATTAATTCTACAGAACACGGACATGGATTATGACAAAGAGAGAGAGAGAGAGAGACAGCTGCCAGATGGACAGATAGGCTACAAACCAAGACAGAGACAAGGACCAGCCGAGAGGAATTCAGAACAATATTGGCATCGAGAACCGAAGAAGAAGAGGAACCGGCAGCAAGTATAGATGAGAAAACAAGAAGAATCAGGGTGCAGATTATAGAAGCACACCGAGACAACACAACAACAAAGTGCAGAATCTACACATGGAAGAACAATTCACACTCAATGTAGACCCAAGAGACGACAGAGAATTCGAAGAAGAAATCAAGAAAATAGCACGAACACCACGACTAAACGAAGAGCAAATGAGGGAAACAACGACAGAAGAAATAATGGATATCATAGGAAGACTGAATACGAAGAAAGCACCAGGATGGGATAAGAACACGAACAGGATGTTAAAGAAATTGCCGGTGGAGTACTTAGACAGAATACTGAAGCGCCAACAACATACTAAAGGACCAACGATACCCGAGGGAATGGAAGAAAGCAGAGATCATAGTAATATCAAAGTAAGGAAAGAACAGGAAACTTTCACAAAACTACAGGCCAATAAGTCTACTGAGCAAGACAAGCAAAATATGGACAGAATCATGTTGAAGAGGATCAAGGAAGTGGAACAGCTAAGGATCATACCACACGAACAATGCGGATTCAGAGAAGGACACTCGACAGAGGACCAAGTATGGTTGAGGACGCGATGGATGACAGAGGACAAAAGGTCGGCGTAGAGAAGGCATTCGACAGACACAAGCAATAGCAATAGGAAGAAGAAAAAAGGACAAGCCAACCAGGAAACAACGGTAGGAGGAACACCCATCAACTGACAGGAAGACGTAAAGTACCTAGGGATCCACATCGACAGGAGGCTAACATGGAGAAAACATCAACGCATAAATAGGACGGAGGAGCAAGCTACACCTGAGGATAAAGAAGACGATCTACGAAGCGGCACTTAAACCATTGATGATACGGAGCAAGCATATGGGGCCAGCAGCGGACACACACAAACACACACAAACACACACACACACACACACACACACACACGGAGACGATTGCGAAGTAGTATTGACTAAGAGTGCCGCAGGGGACCATGGTTGTAGGAGAAAGAGGTTAGGGTTTTAGCGGGTATACGGTATAATGGTTTCAATGCAACGATTTACTCTTGCTTTGAAGTCATTGCACCGGGAGTCCCGCACGACGGCCAGCACGTGCTAGCTAAGTACGCAATGTATTTCCCCCCTCTTCGGATAAAAAAAAACACACGGAGACGCGACAGGGTCACAACAGAAGAACTAAGGCTCGACTATGAGATCAAAAGACAACAACTACGAAGAGCCATTCTCTCAAGCAAGAGATCCTACTGGAAGGAGTTGTGTGACGAAGTTAATCAAGATCCATGGGGAAAACCGTATAAAATCGTGATGCATAAAATTAAGGCCCCTCCCATGACATCAACGAACTGCCCCGAATCATTGCACCGCATTGTCACTCACTTGTTTCCTGCGAAGCCTGAGCTACCCGCTAATCCTTCGTGGCAGGTGAGGGACGAAGATATACCATCAGTGACTATGAGTGAGCTGATGGGCGCGTGCAACCGGCTCCAAAAGGGTCCAGATGGCATACTTAACATCGCGCTAAAATGCGCCATAGCCAATAGGCCTGACATGTTTCTACACATGTATGAGACCTGCCTAAAGCAGGGGGTTTTCCCGACTAAGTGGAAAAAGCAGAGGCTTGTGCTCCTCCCTAAAGGGGGAAAGAAACCTCCCGACGAACCGTCATCATATCGTCCCCTCTGTATGTTGGACTCTGCGGGAAAACTCCTTGAAAGGATAATAGCAGATAGGCTGGAGCCCTACGTTGAGCCGAAACTTTCCACCAACCAATTCGGGTTCAGAAAGGGGAGATCAACCATCGATGCCGTGACACTCGTTACCAACATCGCCAGAGAGGCTATCTCGGGAAAGAGATGGAGAAGAGGTGGAAAAAAGTACTGTCTAATAGCCACCCTGGATATCAAGAACGCCTTTAACTCGGCCCGCTGGGACCGCATTTTGGAGGCTCTTGCCAGGATGGAAGTTCCGCAGTACTTGCGCAGAATGGTTTCAGCCTATTTCAAGGACCGCATCTTGTTGTACCAAACTGAAAATGGGCAAGTAGACTATAAGATCACAGGAGGTGTACCTCAGGGCTCTGTTCTTGGCCCCCTCTTATGGAACGTAATGTACAACGACCTGCTCCTGCTCGGTCTGCCTGAGGGCGTCAGGCTAGTGGCATTCGCCGATGATGTGGCATTGATCATAGGCCCGCAAACACATAGAGGAGATACAAACAACCTTCTCATTCGCTATAGCCCCACAATTCAGCATTGGATGCTCGCAGCGGACTTGAGTTTAGCAGAACAAAAGACCGAAACACTTCTTGTTAGCAGTCGAAAGGCAAGGGAAACCATCACCCTCAAAATAGGCGACTCCTACATACAGTCGCAGCCCTTCATCAGCTATTTGGGGGTGCTCCTGGACACACGGCTCAACTTCAAAGAGCACATAATCGCGGCCAGCAAGAAAGCAGCTGGGGTACAGGGGGCATTATCTAGAATAATGCCGAATGTCGGAGGCCCTAGACAGATAAGAAGACAGCTACTGGCAACAGTAACTACTTCTGTTTTGTTGTACGGGGCACCGGTATGGGAGAAATCGCTCGAGCTACCATCGTACCGCCGGAAAATGAAATCAGTCCAGCGGCTCTCAGCGATTCGAGTGGCATCATCCTACCGCACTGTGTCTTACGAGGCGGTGAGTGTGATTGCCTCTACCCTACCAATCGACATCCTGGCTGCAGAAAGGGGACGGCTTTATCGCAGAAAGTTAGAGAAAGACCAACCGACAGGAAACAGCGATGAAAGAGCCATGAGTCTAGGGCAATGGCAGGAGAGGTGGGACAGCTCTACTAAAGGCCGGTGGACATATCGATTGATACCTAACATCAGTCGTTGGGTCAACCGCCAGCATGGGGAGGTTGGGTTCTACATCACTCAACTCCTGACTGGACATGGATGCTTTCGAGCATACCTGCACAGGTTCAGGAGGGCAAACTCTCCAAACTGCCCACACTGTACGGACGTGATAGAGGACGCGGAACACGTGTTCTTCTCCTGCCCCCGGTTTCAGGATCAACGTGCTGAAGTGGAGAGGATTCTGGAGACTAATATCGTTCCAGAACAATTAGTAGAAGCCATGCTGAAGGGCCCCCAAGCCTGGAACTTGGTATCAGATTACGCGGAGACTATCCTCAAAGAACTCCGCAATACGTTCGAGGAGTAGGCTTTAGAGGCTTTCAATGTAAGAGCAGTAAACATCTGCAATGAACCACCCCTGCGAAGTAGTATTGACTAAGAGTGCCGCAGGGGACCATGGTTGTAGGAGAAAGAGGTTAGGGTTTTAGCGGGTATACGGTATACTGGTTTCAATGCAACGATTTACTCTTGCTTTGAAGTCATTGCATCGGGAGTCCCGCACGACGGCCAGCACGTGCTAACTAAGTACGGAATGTATTTCCCCCTCTTCGGATAAAAAAAAAAAAAAAAACACACACACACACACCCACACACCAAAAAACTAGAAACGATTCAACACAACACCCTGAGAGTAATGAAGGATGCAGTACGGTACATGAAAAACGAGTAGCTATGAAGAGACCTAAGGTTACGCACCATAAAAGGAGAAATAATAAGGAAGAAGAAGGCGATAGCTAGAATGGAAAACCACAGGAATCCACTACTATTTCAAATTTACGAGGCGATTGACAGAATTGTGAAGAGTTGGAAAAGATAAAATATTTTCCCAGTTTTATGAAGATTAGACGAGGATTGAGAAAAAAAACTTGTATCCAATTATGATATCATCAACCCTTTAATCATTAATAAAAATTGAGATTGTTATAATACTGATATTGCAAGTTGCATCTTTCTTATCTATTACGATTTAAATATTTTATGGTTATCAATTATTTCTAGCAGAGATGTTTTGTAAACAAAGTAGGTTACCCTGTCACCCTTTCATGAAACGTTAATCAACTCGGACATGATTTGCAAATTATATAAAATTAATCTTAGAGGTAGAAATTACATGTGTAATATTGTAGTATTGAAATACAGTACTTTTTAAAAAATATAAACATTTTTTAAAACATAATAAGTCAACGGCTTATTATAAGTGGCGTAGTCAGTAGGATATGATTTTTCGGCAACGTAAAAGTGTCGTTAAAATCCACGTCGGCAGACTTTTTGGGAAAATCCATTGCGGAAATTTCAAGAGTGAAACTCAACGAGAAAAGCAGATTCTGGAGCGGATAATCCAAAGTTCTACTGCAGAAACAGGAGTGACCTCAACCAGAAAGCTGACAAACTTTCCCTGAAAACCTTGGTGAAAGCAGCCTTGCAAATTCATTGAGAAAATCCGGCAAAAGCTAAACCAATGGATAAGAGATTGATGTATTGGTGAGTGATTTTTGTTCATGTCAGAGTCAACAACCTTTTCTACTATTGAATCCATTTGCGATAACAATAGGGAAATTGAATTAGATTTGTAATCACATAAATCATTTTTCACTTTCAATTTTGGACTAAAATGACATCAAATACGAGTTCAAATCAAATAGTACCTTTGTTAGATATCAAAAATCTTTCAATCCTACCCAAATTTGACAATAACCCTAACAAGTTACACAGATTCTTAATTGCATCTGATTATCGATTTTGATATTGGAAATCCAAACAATTTTCAAAATGGATTTTTGAAAAATGCTATAATAAAGAAACTTCAAGGAAGAGCTCAAAAAGTAGTTAGTATAAACGGTTCCTCGTCTTGGAACGATATTAAAAATACGTTAATCCAAAATTTTGGTGACCAACCAGATGGGAATAGCCTAAATTTAGATCTTGTAAATATAAGAGAAAAACAAAATGAGAACCCCTGCTAATTTCATGAAAGAATAACCTATCTTCTAAACACAATTTGCAACTATATTGAAATTCGTAGTGCAGATCCAAATCAAAAAATCTATAAGAGATTTATTTTCAAAACAAGCTTTAAAACCGTTAGGTCCAATTATCCGGGCTATGCGTTCCAATTCCTTAATTGAAGCCTTACAATCCATTGCGGAGGAAAATAATATAAAATATTATCAAAATACTCCTACGCAAAAAAAAACAAAATCAATTTAAACAATCACAAATTCAACAAAATCAAATACTACCTTTACCAATACAATATCCACAAGGCAATCAATTTCAACAAATACAAAATCAATGTCCTATAGACATAAGAGCAAATCCAAACTCACCTAAACAAAAATGTTTCACTAATACCCAAGTATTTGGAAAACCAATTTTTGTTTGGAAACCAAATCCAAAAATACCTCACCCTAAACCAGTACCCATGAGTGTATTTTCAAAAAAAAACAATGAATTGTTTTGGAAATTTATATAAATTCAAACCAAGATCCGATATAATTATCGAAGAAGTATTTAATACTGAATTAAATGCTCAAACTGAAGAATTTTATTGATAATTCTACTGAATATGAACATTTTCAGGAAGTAGTCTTCGTAACAGATCAAAGTTGATAGAATTCCATGTCTCAACAAATGACAAAGAATTACCCTATATACAAATTTTTATTCTCCCTTTTAGTTCATTCATTCATTAACCGTCAAATTGCTTCAAAATATTTTGCAGAAAAAATAAAATATGAACCCTTTCTGGTCTCAGCTGTTTTTCAAAGTTTAAACCTACAGTGTGAACATACCAATGTTTAAAGATTTAAAAAAAAATCTTTAAAGTTTTCATATTTAAATTTAAATTTAAAATTACTAAATGCAACATTAGATTTCGTAAACTCGAAACTAATAACTTTCCAATCAAAAAACAATTTTACAACCCCATACTTCATAAATAATTAAAATCCCAGTGAATAAACTGAATGGAGATGTAATTGTCCCAAAACCGAATTTTCAAAATGTAGAGATATCAGAAACACTAACAGGAGTCAAAGGCTTTGCTTCTGTGCAGATATTAAATAAATCTGACCCAATAATAATTTTAACTTTAACAAAACCAATTCAAGTTATTTTTTAATGAAAATGAATTTGAACTTTATTACATGGATAATGACTATTTTACAAACAAAGCTTTTAATGAAGATTTGATACCAACTTCCCACATGTACCGGGAAGAGACAAAAGAAATTCTTAAATTATGTAGAAAATTTTCTGATATTTTTTATTTGGAAGGTCAACCCTTAACCTTCACTAACCAAATAAAACATTCCATCATACACCATTTTATAGAGCAAAATTTAACTCATTTTTGGACATAAAATTCAACAGCAATTCGCTTATACCATCACGTTAGTAACAGTTTGTAGATAATTATTGACAAGATTTTAATAGTAAGCTCGTAGAAGTAAACGATTTAAATAATAAAAACCTGCAAAAATACGAATTTCTTTTGTTTTTTGCTTTTATAATGGAAAAGTAATGGAGGAATCGTAATGCCATCTACAGGAAAGTTGTAGAGAATAAGAAATCCTTCTTAATGAGTGTTTATATATCCTGACTGGATCATTTTTTGCCGAGTAAACTCAGAAAAGCTGTTCAAAAGTGGATTTTTTTTTCAAAAATTTATAACCTTTTGGTAACTAATCCTGGAATATTAGTCAAAACGACAGTTTATGATATTAAGTTTATATGGGCTCACCATGGATACTATTGAATAAGTAGTTTTTGAACTATTCGAATTTAAATAATTTCGAGAGCTATTTTGCACATCCCATCGTATTAACGAGGCTAGTCCGACCAGGATATACTAAAGATATTTTGAAAGTTCATAAATTCCACTTCAATTTTTCTATCGTGGTTTTTCGCTATAATGCCGAGAAGTTGGTTTAAAATAATTAAACATTTAATTAAATGTACGAATATGCGACAGCCAGTCAGCGGGTGCACGGACAATAGCTGTCAAGGCACATGGACGGATCTAGAATTTTCTTAAGATGGGGTACGAGATGAAAATTATTGTAAATTGTATTATTATATTGTCATAAACTCCGTGGGTTCAATTAATTAAAATTTAAAAAACTAATATTCACACTCACTTTCTAGAAACTTTTATTTACATCAAATATTCACAACAGCTGATTCGAATATATAAATAATAACACGACACCTAACTAACTCCTGCGATGATGGGCCGCTCCTTTTAAAATCAGCATCGAATTCTCTTGTATAATCTATTGTCAATTTTACAGTTGTAGAGTTATTTCGAGATTTTTTTTGTCCTCTCCGCGATTGATGTATTGGAATGAAACGAGGGTCGGCTTAGGTAAATTTCGTAACACTGCCCGCCCTTTAATTCTGATCGTCCCGGTCAGAAATATCCTCTCCATGGTAGGTAGCGAGTCGATCTAAATGGACCACCTTCAACTTAGCCCTGGGGTTTCGACGGAATCTGGTACGACGTCATTAAGCCTCTTGACCACCTCGTATGGACCATCTCAGCGGGTGTAAGCTTTGGAGATTTACCCTTGCTCCCTTGGGGGTTGTACAGCCAGACTTCGTCCCTCTCTTGAAACCCGACTGAATTGGCCTTGAGGTCGTATCGCGTCTTCATCCGGTCACTGGTGTCCAACATCTGCGTTCGGGCTAATTCGTATTTTGCCAGCATGTTATGTCGGAGCTGGTCGGCATAATCATTGATGTCTTGGGAAGGTTCTTCGGGGGAGCCAAAAACCAAATCGTAGGGTAATCGCAGCTCTTTTCCGAATAGGACCCTGTCTGGAGTCAGGCCTGTACTATTAGGTACGGCTGAGCGATATGCCAACAGGAATTGGGGAATATGCTATCCCAATTACGCTGGTTACTGGTGACGACCTTGGATAGGTGTTGTTCCAAGGTCCTGTTGAATCTTTCCACCATTCCGTCTGACTGTGGGTGCAATGGTGTTCTCGCTTTCCTTCTGGAATACATTCGATTCGAAGTTATTTCGAGATTAATTTTTTTTGTCCTCTCAGCGATTGATGTATTGGAATGCAACCAGGGCCGGCTTAGGTAAATTTCGTAACAATATGTTATTTTCTGAGCTATTGCCTGTACATATTGGTCTATTTTTTAAATAGTTTATTAAGTTAATGGTTACCTATATACAGTTTACTGATATTAATTTAATTACTTTTTCCACTGACTGGATCCGCCACTATCAAAACATCGGAGGGTCCATCGTTTAAGCCAAATTTGAAAAGCAATATTAATACATCTTACGGTACTCTGGCAAAAATCCAAGATATACGAAGTGAAGTGTATTTTATAAGCTTTCAAAATATATTTTGCATATCCCTATCAAACTATCGTGGTTAATATGATATGTCCTGCAAAATATTTCTACAAACTATTTAAATTGCAATTCTGCAAGATCTGCTTAACGTACAATAGAGTTTTTAATCTCAACGTTATAAGCTATCACTAGGAGGCAGATTAAGGTTCCAGTTGTTATTACAACCAAGTTATGAATTTTTTTAAATAACTCACTTTACACCGGTTTTTCCAGATTTTTTTTATGAAAAATGTTGCGATCAAAATTTATAAACATTCATTTTGAAGATTTTCTGATTCTCTACAATTTTTCTATTGACGGCATTATCAACAGATCATTACTTTTTACACTATAAGCAAAAAACGAAAATACTACATAGTTTTTGGAGTTTTTAAGGCTCAAATAATTTACTTCTACGAGTTTGCTGTTAAAATTATGTCAGTTTTGACCTATAGACTATTATTTACGTGATGGCTTATGCGGTTTGCTGTAGAATGTTATGTCACCTAAAAATCTCTATTGACTAGTGTAATCAAGACTAAAGATGAAATGCCAATTTACACAAAATCTTATCGGTATTCCTTTGTAAATAAAAATTAAATACAAAGTCAGGTTAAATATATGTTAAAGGAAGGTATAATAAGACCCAGTAATTCTCCCTGGTCCCCACCGATGGATAGTACCCAAGAAGCCAGACGCCTCCGGAAAAAAGAAATGGCGGATGGTCGTATATTATAGAAAGTTAAATGAGAAGACTATTGATGATAGATATCCATTGCCAAATATTACAGATGTATTAGACAAATTAGGTCGGGGTAATTTTATCACCCTGGACCTAGCCAGCGGGTTTCACCAAATTGAGAGTAATGGATAATGTTTTGAGAGGACATATAGTTCACTTAACGAAATTATTTCAAAGATTACGTGAAACTAAATTCAAAATCCAACTTGGTAAATCTCTTAAAAGAGAAGTTGCCTATTTAGGTCACATAATTACACCAGAAAGAGTAAAACCCAACCCCGACAAAATTGTCGCAATTAAAAAATACCCTATTCCTAAAACGAATAAGGAAATAAAATCCTGCCTAGGTTTACTCGGGTACTATGAAAAATTCATTACAGATTTTGCCAAGCAAAAGTGTGATTTTTCACTCTATAATCAAACATGTTTTAATTGTATAAGCTTATATTTTCAATGATTTAATTTAGGGGTAGTTTTAAGGGTTGAAAAGCTTAAACATATGAAAGTCCTTTTAGAGAATGTGGAACAACCTTTAAATTCTTTTCAGTTTGTAAAAAAAATATTTTCATATTTTTTTTTATAGAGGGGTTGTTTTTACGGGTTGAAAAGGGGTTAAATCATGACAAATAAGGTAGGTAAAGTAAAACAATATTTACTCTATATTTAAATCTTTTTAAGTTATATAAAAGTCATTTTTCGTGATTTTTTCAATTTAGGGGTCGTTTTCAGGGGTTGTAATGTTTTTTATGGGTTAAAAATGAGGTAATTGTGTTAGTGAATACGCACTCCTTTATATTAATCACGTTTTCTAGCTATAAAAAGGCTCAGTGTTAATTTAAAATTCATTAAAGGGTTGCTTTTAGCCCTTAAAAACAAAAAGCGGAGTTCGGGTCAATTTCACTTTTGAAGTTAAGGTGCCGGCGAAAATTTTCTGGGTATGCCTAATTTAATGGTCTCGAGTTCCGGTACTGAAGTGATGCATAAAATTGAAGTTTTGCGGGGCAGGACGCAGAGTACCGCTGAAGACTTGAGAAGGATGGAACAAGATCAGGAGTCGTTTGCTTTGCAATATCATGATTGCACTAAAGTGAATGCATTGTTGCAACAATATGCCAACACACCCAACGCTCAATCCTAGGAGAATATCCAGATAAGATAAGCCTAATTCCAAAGTTTCATGCAAATCCGTTACTAGTAAAAAATTTTGAAGGTAAAACCCTATTTTTCGCTTCAATGGCTACACTATAGGTAATGATAGGCCAATCGCTTACATTTCCAGAACACTCAATGATTCTGAGCAAAATTACAGTACAATTGAAAATGAACTCCTAATTGTATGGTCAACTACAACCTTATCTCTATGGCCAAACATTTGATTATATGCCCTTAAAATGGCTCATGAATTAAAAAGAACCACGAAGTTTCCTTGGACTTCCATCGTCTTGAAGTAGTTGATCTCACAACGTTTCAATAGCTGTGGATTTGCTATCGTCATCAGGTGAATAATAGGAAATTTAGACCGGTCATGCGTCGCCGGTTATGGTCATTGGGTCTTATCCGGTCCAATCAGAGATTATATATGTTATATGTGTTCGGTCCATACGTGATTAGCTAGCCCAGACTTCGTTACCTCCGCCCTTTGGGTAGCTGTGCGGTGTTCCTTAACCCTGGTGTCCAGCGGTCGCTTTGTCTCTCCGATGTAAAGATTTTCAGATTCACACGGTATGCTGTATATACAGTTATTTGGTATTGCTGGTGCCTCGGGCCTCGTTCTTGTTATCATACTCCTCAAGGTGTTGTTGCTTTTGAAGATCATTCTGATTCCATAGCTGTGTGCAATTCTTCTAAGTTTCTCCGACAAGCCTTTGGTATACGGTAATAGTAGAGTTGCTACCGTGGTGTCCCCTTCCTGCCTACGTGGTTTGTTCAGGTCTTCCAACGCCTTGGTAATGATCGGATATCCATTCGCCAAAAGGTCTTCTCTAAGTTTCACTTGTTCTTCTTTGAGGGCTTCTGGTGTGCTGCAGATATTTTTGGCTCTATGGATTAGTGTTTTGATGATGCCAGTGTTCGTTGCTGATGGGTGGTTAGAATTGTAGTGAAGGTATAATCCTGTATGCGTTGCCTTCCTGTAGACTGTTGTTTGGATTCCGATCCTAGTCCTTTGACACTTTACATCAAGGAATGGTAGGCACCCACTCACTTCCATCTCCATGGTGAATCTAATGGATGTGTGAATATGGCAATCTTTACATCGTAGAGACAAAGCGATCGCTGGACACCAGGGTTAAGGAACACCGCTCAGCTACTCAAAGGGCGGAGGTAACGAAGTCTGGGCTAGCTAATCACGTATGGACCGAACACCATAATATCAACTGGGACCAGGCCAGAGCAGTTCACAAGGAAGAGCACTGGTACAAAAGAAAATTCATAGAGATAGCATATATAATCTCGAACGAAAATATAATTAGCGAGCCCAGCGTCCAAATTAAAAATATTTGGCGAGCTCTTCTTCGGCCTCTGCCGCGACGCATCACCGGCAACCAACCGCCAGGTACGATGACGCTGATTGAACCGGATAAGACCCAATGACCATAACTGGCGACGCATGGCCGGTTAAGCGTATAATATAAATACAAGGGATAATCTGAATTTCCTATTATTCACCTGATGACGATAGCAGATACACAGCTATTGAAACGTTGTGAGATCAACCACTTCAAGACGATGGACGTCCAAGGAAACTTCGAGGAACTAGTTACATTGTCTACCATTAAACTAACATTAAAAGAACCAAATTCCCACTTATTCGTTGGAGATTAAGGCTCGAAGAATTTAACTACGAAATTCATTACAAGAAAGGCAAACATAACACAAATGCCAACGCGCTTTCGCAAGTAGAAATTCATAATTATGAACCTACTGACTTAACTGAAGAACCCGTAACATACAAAGAAAATGCTGATGTATATAGAAAAAATCCCAACAGAAATAAATTAACCCAAAAATATTCTAAAGAAAATGTAGTTCAAGATGAAAACATAAAAATTCAAACTGCGGATAAAACCTTACACAAACAAAATTTCTTAGACCAAAAATAAGTAACAATGACTCTTTGTTACAAGTTAACCCCAAACCTCCTGAACCTAATATTGGTACAACAAGCACGGTTCCAGGAAATAACGGTAACGAGCCCTAAAAAAATGCTGTTGTACATTTCATAGTAGTATTCTAAAAATCAATGAATGGAATTCAATGATAGAATCTATAATTAAATATTATGGAGCCGATAATTTAATATTTTCACCAAATGATGAACATCTACAAAGATATTATTAAAAATCATGCTTATTACTCAGGCTCCAAAATCAATTTTATTAATCATTTCCCAATGGTTTATCCAGAATATTTTAGCTACTATCATTTATATTCAATATTACGATTTAAATAGTTTATGCTTATTAATTATTTTTAGCAGAGATCTTTTATGAATGTAGGTTAATCTGTCATGAAATGTTAATCAACTCGGACGTGATTTGCAAATTATATAAAATTAATCTTAGAAGTAGAAATTACATGTGAAATATTGTAGTATTGAAATAAAGCAGTTAAAGAAAAAGAAACAGTTTTTAAAAACATAATAAGTCAACGGGTTATTATAAGTATCATTTAAATTTTTTTCAAATCTTTAAATAAGCAGCCTGAAAAACCCGTTAGATGGATAGGCCTACAAATTTGGTATTGGAGGAACATTTACGTGGAAAAATTCCTATCAACTTTAGCCTTCCCATCAGTGTTTGCTAAATTGTGGTAGATCACCCAACCAAGGGGAAAACCCTTTTGGACCTTATTCATTTAAAATTTCCGATGAAAAAATTTATGAATATTTTGTTAGGAAGTTGATTGCCGAGATATCGATGTTACAAGACAAAAGGGTCTTTTCGATAAATTTCGGAGATCTCAGCGACAAATGGCCGTATCAAGGAATTAAAAAAGAGGAAAGTCAGGCTCAATGAACAGGTTATGGTGGTAATTTAACTGAAAAAAAACGTAGCTCTTAAAACTTTTTGATATAAATTTTCGGAAAGTAGAGTGTTTCAGCTTCATTATATGACGATAAATTTTGCATCAATACTTTAAATTAGAGAATGATACATGGCAAGTTAATAAAAAAGCATAACTTACAATTTTGTTAAGAAATTTCACCTAACACAATTGCCAGGCGGGCGCAAAGTAGGCAGGTGACCAAGGAGTGTAAGAACGCAAGTACGACAGTTATGGTGCTTTTATTTCAATTTATCTAACTAATGGGGTTTTATAGGCTGTGTCCCATGTAAACACATACAAAACATTCATTGTGTCCTTACTGGAAATTAAATTAGGGTTTTTGTAGCGATTTTATATTGTCCGATCGCTCAGTGGTTTGTTTTCGCCCCCAGTTTCAGCGTGTGCCTGTCACTTTGACGCAACTCAGGGCCCGAACCGCAAAGAGCTCGTTTACCGTTTTTTTTAGACACAGGGGCAAGTTCACTAACTATATAATGATGTCTGTGGATTTAGCAGCGCTACCCAACGAAGCAAAATTTGTTATCCGGAGATTTAAAACATACGCACCTTTATAGTGTAATAGAAATGAAGTCAGCACTCTGACACCATCAATTGTGGAGAACCTATATCAGTTGCGCTCCCCTCAACTGATTGAATCTCCAGAAGATTGTATCATAATTTCTTCGACATGTTTTCGTTAACCTAAGAATTCTTTGTTCTAGAAATCCCAAGGAAACGGCGTTATATGCAGTAAGACTCCTGATATTGAGTCTCTGTGAGCTAGTTTTCCCTGAAACTTCCAAATCTCGAAATTCATTTTGCCATAAAACCCTATATCATGTTATGAAACTGACATAACTTGCTTAATTTTATTTAGCAATTAAATTGTTGCCTGATTACATATACATGTCAGGATTCCAGGAGAAATGTATATATGTAGTTGACATTTATGTCATCATACAACTGTTATTTCTCATTGCAAGTACAAGTTAATACCTACCTGTCCTACCTGTAAGACTTAACTTTTGAAATCACAAGTAAGTTATACAGCTTTTCATTGTCAAACATATTCGCAAAAAATTCGCATGAATAACATGCGAATATTCGCTAATGCGAATGCGAATATTCGTTACATCCCTATTAGGTTCCTACCCAGGAAGTAAAAAATGTAAACATTAAAAGGTGCTCATTCTGTACAAATTAATTACCTACCAATCTAGTATATTTTTGAAGTCGGTGCCAAGCAACAATCAAGTTTGATGAAGTAGTAGATAAGTACGCAATGCAGGATTTTAGATTTGCTTGGCACCGACTTCAACAATATACTAGATTGGCAGGTAATTAATTTGTACAGAATGCGCACCTTTTACTGTTTACATTTTTAACTTCCTGGGTAGGTTATTTATTTGCTAGAGTTGTATTTTGTTATAATTATTTGCAGCTTTTTAGTTATAGGTGGAAGTCGGTTCTATTTTTCTAGAAAATGTTTTATTTTCAACTTTTTAGTTTTTTTGAACTCAGGTAGTTTTCATTTATTTTTAATTTTGTATGTATAACCTTAATAGATAGGACCAGTTAAAATCGAAAGCCCCAACAATACACAATGATAACTTTTCATTTAAATGTTTACGAACAAAATGTACTAGTACGCGTTGTCTTAATAAGCCCAAAATATATTTATGCCTTAGGACCACGCCATGTAACCTTTTATCAACTTTTTTTGACAACCCTGTATAACTATAAATAATTCCACTCCACCCTATGTACCAACCCTTCTGTCAGATGCCTTCTGTAAATTATCGGACGGAGTAGAATCCATCCCCTATTGACGGAGTCAAATCCGTCCTATATTTCAACCATCGTATATAACTCCTTGCGGGCTACCCCATAAATTATTTCATTTTTAACATTTTATATTATCGCCCTGTGTAACATTAATTCCTCTCCACACTTCATGCAACTTCTTATGGCCTATGAAATAAATGATATAGCATATATTTCAACTATCCTGTATATGATTTGTTTACGTCCACATCATATTACAGTTTTTTAATTACCCTATATAATTTTAATTTCACATTTTGTCCAACATTTTTATACCACCAAACGTCCACTCCACCCTATATTCCATCCATCCTGTATATAGGGTTGTCTATGGCCCATTATCATTCTGCTCCGTTCTATATTTCAATCATCATATAATATATGCAACTTCTTCTATCACTTTACTTTTGATTTTGTTTGCTATAACTAAACACCCTGCGTATAATCGCACCAAATAGCAGCTTAAAGTTTGACATGTGTTGTCACTGAATTTTCTATTAGGTCGGGAGAATATGACACCAAAAGCATCGTCTTCGCAAAATGGAAAAATTTTCATTTAAATAGGTATTTGCCTGGTATCTATATATAAATAGGCAAAGACAAAACGGTTAGGTAGCATTTTCTACTCTGTTTCTCGACCTATTTTCTTTATTTTTGATTTGTTTAGTAGCTATTGACGACTTTCAGTTCAGAATATATAAAGAATCTTAATTTATATCTTTTAAAATAACTAATTTAGAGATAAATTATTAATAAAATTCAAGTGAGTGGCGCCCACTATGAACAAGTAGCTTAATCTACTATTTGAATTTTGACAGTCCTCAAAATTCAATTATGGACAATCCCAGCGAGGTATAAAAAATATTACTACATTAATCGACTTTTACTTACATAAATGTATGTTGTGAAAGCCTTCTTTTCTATTCATTTATGACGTTACTTTTTCACAAAAACGTTGACTTCAGAAACTATTGTGTTGTGATCGAATTGAATGTGTTTTTAAGAAGTTTGCGCATTTACAGAAGAATCCAAATGAAAAGTTGTATGTAAGTACACAATTTAGAGATGCTAAAAATTAATTGATTCATTTGATGTCCGAACCGGAAGAGTTAGTATGTACATTCTTTTAGTCATGAATGTCTCACAAATCTAATAACAATTTGCATATGCATCCATTATCAAAAGCTACGAAAACACTCAGGAGTTGTGATATACAAATATATTTTTAATTATTTATATCTATGCCATGTGCAAATAAAACTTGAATAGGTATTACAGTATTAGCAATAAATTCTCAATTTGCAGTTTCATTTGATATAAGGTAATATTATAAATTCATTTTAACATCTCATCTAAAAATTAGCTGTCAGTCAGAAATTGTTAATGTTCTTTTAACGAGATGTGATATGCTGCAAATATATTTTTTCTTATTTATCTAATAATATAATTCCTATGTTTGTTTATTTACATGCATTTTATTTATATGTAATTCTTGCTGAAGGCACTACGATTTTGTCCACAAAGTATCCACTCTTAATTTGTGATTTTCTCGAAATTCCATTTCGGGGTTTTGGCATGTACAAATCGGGATCAATCGTATTACTGAGAAATAACGAGATTGTAATAATTAAAACTGCTCTAGAAAAATTCATTCAATACAAATTTATGTGTAGTATCTTATAAGAAGTTTATCACTACTTGATATTTTTCTAACATTACATTTTTACAGTTGAACCTTTCAATATTTTAAAGTGAAAAGTGCTGGTTAGGCCATTCTTTGATGAGCAAAAAGTTATGTGTTCTTATGTTAATTTGAGGCCCTCAATGAAGTTGCCATGAACAGTTACATATGCATATATAAATTGACAGAGATATAAGGCGCTGTAGGTTATAATTATACAGGCTGATTCCAGAAATGTTAGAAACCAAATGTTACATTGGGTGGTCCATAAACAGTTGCATACACACAGTATATTATATATATTGGGTAGTACATAGACAGTTACATATACAGGGTAGTGGAAATATATTATAAAGTGGAATAATTTAAATAAGTTTTAGAGAGTTGAAATTAAACTGAATCACTTCATCTTGAGAAAAATTAGAGCAAATATCCGATTATATGTATTTATGTATGTACCTACCAACATTTTTGATGAACCTTTGCATTTACGATTAATGCTCCGTCACCCATGTACTATTAATTAAACGTTCAAACGGAAATTGAATAAGTATTAGTAGCAAACTGAAACAAATTATTTTGTTGAAATTTCGATCCAAATAGAATTGTCATTTACGATTATTTGTTATATTATCCTACCGGTTAACAGCTGAATTATTTAATTTTAAGAAATTTCATTTCAACTAATTTTTTTTCTTTAATTACCACTTACTGCCTCTTTGCCATACCATATCATTAAGCCATGCATTAAAAATATGCTCACAAATAATAAAAAAAAAGTTGAATTTGTTAGGAATTGACACAATTGGTCGAATTTCGACCATTGGACGATCGCTAGTACAAATAAAACGAGCTTGGTGTTCATTGATTTAGGCTCAATCCACATTATAGTGCCGGTCACACTCCGTTCCCGGTCTGATCTCGGTCTGGTAAAATATTATGAAATGAGAAACAATGTGTGCGTTCACACTTACGTGCCAGTCAAGGTCCAGTCCATTCCCGGGCCACTACCGATCGGTAGATTCAAACATAGTGCCGGTCACGATCCGTTCTCGGTCCGTTCCAGGTCTGGTAAAATATTCGCAAATGAGAAACAATTGTCTTCTAAACGTTGTTTGTGGCATATTCTTGATTACTTTTATATTTTTTTGGACAATAACACCACAATCGAAATAAAACGAAGTATATTGAAGGAAAACCAAACGTTTCAAAGTCTATTCTGACTTCGTTGTCAATGGCTTTATATTTACTGATGTAAATTGCAAAACGAAAATTATTATGACATTTAAATTGACAATAGAAAATCGTTGTTTTTAGATATACAGGTAACACAAAAAAATTCTAAAGATAATGTATTATAGTTAAACAGCTTTCAAATTAGAAGAATTTGAAAGAGTTGTCTTTAGAATTTATAAGTGGCGTTCCTAGGTACGACTTTGTTATAAGATAGCGCATTCGCCAAAAATGCGATCAAAGAATTCTACTGTTTCAGTGATCCCGTTAACGTCATTTGATTTATGAGAGAAGTTATAAGAAGTTATTATAATTAAACAGAAAAATTATATAATTAAATTTATGGAGTAAGATAAAAACTAAAATTATATGGATTGCAAAAAAAAAGGAATTTTATTGTCATGTTATAACTTATCTTATTTATGGACTCATTTACGAGTACATATTTTGAAAATCAGTTTCAAAAATAAAGTGACGAACGAGTCTAACCTTTATACAGGTTTAAAAGTAAGATTCTGCAAGCTTGTATATTTCTGAGTAAAATGAGATTCTTGAGAATTGTTAAAAAAATAACGACTTATGACGAGGTATGTTTTAACATCCTGACAGCTAATTTCTCCTATTTTGTAAAATTATCTAGTAGCCTAAACACAAATTTGGCTTCGTTGGCTATAGCTAAAATGCGATCAAAGAATTATATTGTTTCAGTGATCCCATTAACGTCATTAGGGAAAACCTAGGAAAAACCTTATGAACTATCCCGATACTGGGTTGTTCAAAAGGAAGTTACCATTAAAAATTTCTTCCTTAATTGTCGGTAACCAGATACGATTAAATTCTACAGAAGTAGAAGCGATACAATAGTCTTCATTCAAAAGAATTAAGACAGACTCCTTTATTTTTCGTTTTGTGTTATGTTGTTCTTTGTGAAGTGTAGTTGAATTGTCAAATTGTATTTTATGGCCTAGGTCCCAAGCATGTTCACAAATTTTTCAAATTGTAGTTTCTTTATGTGATTCTTGTGTTCATTTATTCGAACGTTTAATGGTCTCGATGTTTCTCCAATATAAAATTTATTGCATTCGCAAGGAATCTTATATATGCAGTTTTTTGAGTTCTGAGTTTTGTTTGTTGGTTTTGTTTTCGATATTAAAGATTTCAGTGTATTTTTGTTTAGAATGTTGTTTTAACATTAAATCTGCTGCCCACTCTTTTCAATCTTTCTGACAGACCCTGTACATATGGTATAGTTGTAATTTTAATGTTGTTGTCTTGAGTAGTAGTAGTGTTAAGAGAAGTTCTGGGTTGATTCGGAAGGTTTGTTTTCTGTTCAAGTCTGTTTAACTCTTTGTTGATAAATTTTGTGGGGTAATTGTTTCCACTGAGAACATTCTTTATAATTATTTTTTCTTTGTTGAGTTTATTATCATCAGAACAGTTGGTCTTTGCTCTATCATATAATGACTTAATGACACCTTTCTTTACTGTATTCTGATGATTTGAATTGAAATTTATGTATCTGTTTGTATGAGTTGGTTTTCTATAAACTTCTGTTTCGAATGAAGATTGTTTTTGTTATTAATATTTCTAGGAAAGAAAGTTTGTTATTTTCCTCAATTTCTAGGGTAAATTTGATAGTTGGCTCTTTGTTATTTATTTCATTTAATATTTTATCTAGTTCTTCAAGATTGTGTTCGCAAATTACGAAAATGTCGTCAACGTAACGCCACCACACTAAAGGTTTATTTTCTTTTGATAAAATTACTTGTTCAAAGTTTTCCATAAATATGTTACTTAATGTAGGTGAGTGACAAGAACCCATGGCCATGCCAAAATCCTGTTGGTAAAAGTCATCGTTTAATTGAAAGTATGTAGTTTTGGTACAATATGTTAGTAGTAGTCCATTATTGTTTTAATTGATAACTGAGTTCGTTGATTTAATGAAGAGTCCCGTTCTAGTAGTTGTTTTACTATTGGAAGTGTTTTGGAAACAGGAACATTGTTATAAAGATTTACTATATAAAAACTTGCTATTGTAAAGGTATTTTTGTATTCTATATGAGATAGTTTTTCTAAGAAATGTGCACTGTTTTTTAGATGAGAAACAGAACTTCCTGTAAGAAGACTAATAATGTTTAAAAGAAATTTTGAAAGTTCACTATACGGAGAATTTATAGAACTGACAATTGGTCTTAAAGGAATATTAGGTTTATGAATTTTTGGTAACCCATAGAAATGTGGTGGTTTAGTATAGTGTGGAGTGAGTGCGTTACGTTCTTGTTCTGTGAATTCATGTTTGTGGTTGTACAGTAAACGGTATATTTTGTTTTCTATTGAGCTTGTTGGATCTTTTGTTAGTTTAGTGTATTGTCCTTGGTTTATTATATTTTGAATTTTGTCATCGTAATCAGTCTTGTTTAAAATTACTGTTGCATTGCCTTTGTCAGCAGGTAAAATTTTTATAGAATTGTCATTTTTTAAATTTGTAATTGCACATAATTCATTATTAGTAAGGTTATTTTTAATATTCACAGGTTTTTCGAGTTCAATTTTTGCTCTTCTTCTATATTCCTGAGCATCACTAGAATTTAGTTAATTTGCGGTTTGTTCTATGGTACTTATTATATCAAATTTAGGAACTGTTTTTGGAGTAACTGCAAAGTTAAGTCCTTTTTGAAATAGTGAAGTTTCAGTAGCATTTAGCTGTTTATGTGAAAGATTTATGAGAGTTTTTGTTACAGTAAAGTTTCTTTCATGTCTGTTATTTTTTGTTATGTTTTTATTTAAAAGAAGTTGGTTAAATTTATGTAAATGTCTTTGTTTTTGTGAAAGGAATTCTTTATTGTAGCTATTAAGAGTGCTGTTTTTAATTCTATTGAACTCATTCTCTGATATTCGACAAGAAAGGAAGTTGTGTACATACCCAATATCACGTTCTAACTTAAATTTATTATAATGATGAAAATTTATCCTGTCTCTAATATCCTGTCTAACTTGCTCGCTCCAATATTCTCTGAATTCTCCCACCGATGAAGGGCTGACGAAATCTTAAACCTTTAGGAATAATCCCCATCTCCCGACATCTGCACAAGAATGGGCAAGCTTCTTAAATAAATAAATGGGACTGTAGTGACTAAAATGTTTAGAGATTTAGAAGTTTTATTTAAGAAGCTTGCCCGAACCAAGAATAGCCTCACATTCTTGTGCAGATGTCGGGAGATGGGGATCATTCCTAAAGGTATAAGATTTCGTCAGCCCTACTTCGGTGGGAGAATTCAGAGAATATTGGAGCGAGCAAGTTTCGCAGGTATTAGAGACAGGATAAATTTTCATCGTTATAATGAATTTAAGTTACAACGTGATATTGGGTATGTACACAACTTCCTTTCTTGTCGAATATCAGAGAATGAGTTCAATAGAATTAAAAACAGCACTCTTAATAGCTACAATAAAGAATTCCTTTCACAAAAGCAAAGACATTTACATAAATTTAACCAACTTCATTTAAATAGAAACATAACAAAAAATAACAGACATGAAAAAAAATTTACTGTAACAAAAACTCTCATAAATCCTTCACATAAACAGCTAAATGCTACTGAAACTTCAGTATTACAAAAATGACAACTTTGCAGTTACTCCAAAAACAGTTCCTAAATTTGATATAATAAGTGCCATAGAACAAACCGCAAATAAACAAAATTCTAGTGATGCTCAGGAATATAGAATAAGAGCGAAAATTGAACTCAAAAAACCTGTGAATATTAAAAATAACCTTACTAATAATGAATTATATGCAATTACAAATTTAAAAAATGACAATTCTATAAAAATTTTACCTGCTGACAAAGGAAATGCAACAGTAATTTGAAATAAGACTGATTACGATGACAAAATTCAAAATATAATAATCCAAGGACAATACAGTAAACTAACAAAAGATCCAACAAGCTCAATAGAAAACTAAATATACCGTTTACTGTACAACCACAAACATGAATTCACAGAACAAGAACGTAAAGCACACTCCACACTATACTAAACCACCACATTTCTATGGGTTACCAAAAATTCATAAACCTAATATTCCTTTAAGAATTTCACTGGAAACAATTACCCTACAAAATTTATCAACAAAGAGTTAAACAGACTTGAACAGAAAACAAACCTTCCGAATCAACCCCGAACTTCTCTTATTAACACTACTACTTGAAGATTGAAAAGAGTGGGCAACAGATTTAATGTTAAAACAACATTCCAAACAAGAAATACACTGAAATCTCTAGTATCGAAAACAAAACAAACCAATAAAACCCAGAACTCAAAAAACTGCATATACAAGATTCCTTGCGAATGCAATAAATTTTATATTGGAGAAACATCGAGACCATTAAACGTACGAATAAATGATCACAAGAATTACATAAAGAAACGACAATATGAAAAATCGAAAATTTGTGAACATGCTTGGGACCTAGGCCATAAAATACAATTTGACAATTCAACTATACTTCACAAAGAACAACATAACACAAAACGAAAAATAAAAGAGTCTGCCTTAATTCTTTTGAATGAAGACGATTGTATCGCTTCTACTTCTGTAGAATTTAATCGTATCTGGTTACCGACAATTAAGGAAAAAATTATTGATGGTAACCTCCTTTTGAACAACCCAGTATCGGGATAGTTCATAAGGTTTTTCCTAGGTTTTCTCTTATGACGTTAATGGGCTCACTGAAACAATAGAATTCTTTGATCGCATTTTTGGCGAATGCGCTATCTTATAACAAAGTCGTATCTAGGAACGCCACTTATAAATTCTAAAGACAACTCTTTCAAATTCTTCTAATTTGAAAGCTGTTTAACTATAATACATGATCTTTAGAATTTTTTTGTGCTACCTGTATATTTAAAAACAACGAATTTCTAATGTCAATTTAAATGTCATAATAATTTTCGTTTTGCAATTTACATCAATAAATATAAAGCCATTGACAACAAAGTCAGAATAGACTTTGAAACGTTTGGTTTTCCTTCAATATACGGCGTTTTATTTCGATTGTGGTATTATTGCCCAAAAAAAAACATAAAAGTAATTGAGAAACAATGGTTGTATTCACACTTCCATGCCAGTCAAGGTCCGGTCGAGTCCTGCTCCGGTAAAAATATCTTTGAAAGATATTTTGAACGAACCTAAATCGAAAACAGGGTCGGAACTGGGATTTTTTGAGGAAGGAGTGCAAAATGAAAACTGAAATAATAAACTGTTACAAAGAGCAAATTTAGCAAATTGAAAATGTGATTTTTATTAAGCTTATATCTCAGATTTTCTGTTCCAGAAAACTACTGTTAGGTGTATGAAAAGAAATATATTTATTTCTTTGATTACTGAACTTTATAAAGGGATATCTTCTATACTGCTATATAGTCCGCGGGTTCAATTTAAAATTAAAAAACTAATATTCACTTTCACTTTTCTAGAACTTTTATTTATCGAATATACAACAGCTGATTCAAATATCACCACAACAATTTTACACATAAGCTCTTCGCTCCACAACTGAACTCGCGATCGTGGCCTGCTTCCTTTATAAAACCAGCATAGAAAATTCTCGCAAAAATCATCATCACTCCTACAGGTGCCGAGTCATTTCGAGAACCATTTTTTTTATCTCAAAGCGATTGTTGTCGTACTGAAATGAAACAGGGTCGGCTTTGGTAATTTCTTAACAGTGCCCCCCCTCTAATTCTGATCGTCCCGATCAGAAACATCCTCTCCATGGTAGGGAGAGAGTCGATCTAAATGAACCACCTTCAATTTAGCCTTGGGGTTTCGACGGATCCGGTAGACGACGTCATTAAGCCTCTTGACCACCTCGTATGGACCATCCCAGGCGGGTGTAAGCTTTGGGGATTTACCCTTGCTCCGTTGGGGGTTGTACAGCCAGAATTTGTCCCTCTCCTGGAACCCGACTGAATTGGCCTTGAGGTCGTATCGCGTCTTCATTCGGTCACTGGTGGCCAACATCGGCGTTCTGGCTAATTCGTGTATTGCCAGCATGTTATGTCGGAGCTGGTCGGCATAATCGTCGATGTCTTGGGGAGGTTCTTCGGGGGAGCCAAATGCCAAATCGCAGGGTAATCGCAGCTCCTTTCCGAATAGGACCCTGTCTGGGATCAGGCCTGTACTATTATGTACGGCAGAGCGATATGCCAACAGGAATAGGGGAATATGCTCATCCCCATCACGCTGGTTATTGCTAACCACCTTGGATAGGTGTTGTTCCAAGGTCCTGTTGAATCTTTCACCATTCCGTCTCACTGTGGTTGTAATGGTGTTGTTCTCGTTTTCCTGATCCCCAACATCGTGCAGACCTTCTGGAATACATTCGATTCGAAGTTAGGCTTCTGGTTTGAATGTAATTCCATCGGGACGCCAAACCTTCTGAATAGTTGTTCTACTAGCACCGTCGCTACCGTGGTTGCCTCTTGGTTGGGTATCGCATATGCCTCAGGCCATTTGCTGAAGTAATCCATTGCGACCAGAATGTATTTGTTCCCCCTCTCAGACTCGGGAAACGGACCGGCGACATCGATGGCAATTCTTTCAAATGGGACGCCCACATTGTACTGCTGCATTGTGCCCTTGGTCCGGGTCTTCGGGCCCTTACTGGCCGCACAGGTGGCACATTTGCGGCACCAAGCTCTGACGTCTTCGAAGTAATTCACCCAGTAGTACCGCTGGCGAACTTTGTCTAGGGTTTTATTCAGGTGGCCTCCGGTAATCCCATTATGTACTTCGGTCAGGATGGCTGGTACCTTTTTCTTCGGAACTACCAGTTGGGACTTGGTTTCTCGTCCATCAGTGCTTTCCCAGACTCGCTTGAGCATTCCATTGTCTACTCTTAGAGAATCCCATTGAGCCCATAACGATTTCAGCACGTCTGAGTATATAGCTACCTCGTCCCATCGTGGCCTGGGTGCCCCACTCGTTTTGAGTGACAAGATTGGTTCGATGTCTGGATCAGCCATTTGGTCCTGGATGCACTGTTCCGTTGTCCAGTCTTCATTGGCCTGCACTCGGATCTGCCTGATGGAGATACCCTCCCGCTGTTCCATCCTTAGACAATGTCCGCATTCCGCTCTACAGGGTCTTCTGGCTAGGGCATCGGCCTTATTGTGCAAAAGGCCGGCACGGTGTTCCACCTTGATGTCGTATTGCTGTAATTTCTCCATCCATCTGGCCAGTTGTCCTTCCGGTGTGTTCATGTCCAGCAGCCATTTGAGTGCGGCATGATCTGTTCGGATTAAGAAATGACGACCATAGAGGTATTTGTGGAAATGGTCTACAGCTCTTATTATTGCAAGAAGTTCTTTTCTGGTGACGCAATAATTTCTTTCCGGTTTCGGGAATCCACGGCTGTAATACTGGATCACCCTCTCTTCACTATCTTGTACCTGGGATAGGACGGCCCCCAAACCTGTATTGCTGGCGTCGGTGTCTAAAATGAACTTGCCGCACTGTGTAGGAAAGGTTAGGATTGGGCTGGAACATAGTGCTGCCTTCAGTCGTCTGAATGATGTTTCGCAATCCTGATTCCAACGGAAGGTCTCTTTCTCAGTGGTCTGTCGATGTAGAGGCGCGGCAATGGTGGCAAATCCCTCAACAAATCGCCTGTAGTAGGAACAGAGGCCCAAGAAGCTTCGGAGTTCATGCTTGTCTCTTGGGACTGGCCAATCACGGATGGCTTCTATCTTTTCCTCGTTGGTGCGGATTCCTGACTCGGAAACGACGTGGTCCAAAAACTCTACTTCTTTTTGGAACATGGAACACTTCTTCGGGTTGAGTCTCAGGTTCGCATTATTAATTCTGGAGAATACTTTGTCCAGGTTCTTCAGATGGTCGTCGAATGTCTGACCCATGACTAGAATGTCGTCGAGGTATACTAAACACGTTCTCCATGTTAACCCGCTCAGTACATACTCCATTAGCCTCTCAAATGTAGCGGGTGCATTACATAACCCAAAGGGCATGACCGTGAACTGAAACAGCCCTTTACTGTTGGAGAACGCTGTCTTTTCTCTGTCGTTTGCGTGTAGACCAACCTGCCAATATCCACTTTTTAGGTCTAGTGTGGAGAACCAACGGGAGTTTGCTAGTGTCGTCAAAGTGTCATCAATTCGGGTAGTGGATAGCTGACTTTCTTCGTGACGTCATACAGCTTTCTGTAATTCACGCAAAATCGGGTGGTTCCATCCTTCTTTTTAACTAGCACGACGGGAGCGGACCATGGGCTGATGGATGGCTCAATAATTCCATTTTGTAACATGAACTCGATGTTTTCCTCGACTGCCTGTTGTTGCCCCAATGGTAGTCGCCCATGAATAATCTGTTCCGTTCGACCGGGAATTCTAGCTGAAGACATTGCCACAATTTTTATGGAGGTGACTGAACTGTTGACGGGCCATGTCAATACAAATTCCTCAGTTAGGAACCGAAGAACATCATATCTCGGGTCGAACATAAATCCATGCTGGCTAATTAGGTCCATTCCCAGTATAAAATCGTCCTCAATATTCGCTATCTGGACCCTATGCCGGATCATGATGTCCCCTATCTGTAGCACGACATCTGCCTCACCCTGTATTGACATGGACTCGCCGGTGACTGTTCTGAGCTGGATGTTATTGGTAACTGGACTCTCAAAACCCTGGACTTGGCAATGGACACAACGGCGCCGGTATCGATGGTGATGGTAACTGCTCGCCCATCGATGGTGCCTCTGATGACTAGGCTGCCGCTATCTCGGCAAAATCTCCGGATGGATACTGTCCTGGGGGCTGGTGGAGGGTGAGTCAGAATTCGCCCCCTTATGCTGACTGGTTGGAGTTTCCCTGGTTGGTAAGGTCGGTTTGTTGGCTACCCCTGGTTGATGATCGTTCCGGTAGCCTTACTCGGCAGTCACGTTGGAAGTGTCCAGTCCGTCCGCAGCGGTAATATGCCTGACTCTGGTGCCAGTTCTTTGTGACCGTTCTAATATTTTGTTCAGACCAGCCAGCAGCGCTTGAAATGGTGACTCTGACTCTTCCTGGTTAAAGAAAACTGCTCGGACACTCGGCTTGGACATGTTCACGACGGCCTCTACTTCCAAAGCCCGAAGTAGAGCTTCATTACTTTTCTTGACGCCACTTAGTCTTAGATTTCGCTGTACTTCCACATCTCTGATGCCGTTGATGAAACTCTGTGTGGCCAACTGGTCTTTCGTTTCCTCTGGCAGGTCTGGGTAGGACAAGTGAACTAACCGTCTAATCTCTGCTTCGAATTCTTGGAGGCCTTCACCGATTTTTGCGTTTTTCCACTCAGTTGGACTTGGTATACCTCACTCAAGGATTGATTGTCGTATCGCTTATCCAGGATGGAGATGATCTTGTCGAACTTGCCTTGTTCCTCGACTGGAATGCTTTGGAGGAGTTCTAGGGTCGGACCTCTTAACGAAATTACCAGAGAAGTAGATTTTTCTTGATTATCCCATCCATTAGCTGTAGCCACGGCCTGAAATTGCCGTTTATACATGGGCCGTTGAATGTGGGTGGTTCACTAAAGGAACCTTTGGTACTCACGGTGCGCTGGGACTTTCCTCGCTGTCCTGTTGCATTTTTCTGATTTCTGTTTCTACCGTGTTTTTAATGGAACTGATTTTAAATTTCACCTGGCTCTGGATGGAATCGATGTCATCTACTTTGATTTCAAGAGTCTCCATATTACTTTTTAGGATCTTTATGTCGTCGTTTATTTCTTTTATGTCTGATTCAACTATTTGCATTCTTTCATTAACTGTTTCATTAACTTGCGATACTATTTGCATTAATTGTTCAAATTGCAATTGTCTTTTTTCTTCCGTTTTGCCTTGTTTTTCTTCAAATATCTTGAATTCATTTTGTCGTTTTAATTCGGTTTGATCTTGTTTTTCTACAAATTTCGAGAACAACCCTTCAATTAAATTATGTTGTTCACTTTCATCGTGGAAACTAAATTTTGTTGTTTCTCTTCCATCGTAGTGACAAGATTCTATTCTAATTCTATTTTACGTTTTTCATCAAAAGACTTTACTAACCTTTGTTGAATTTCTTCTTGATGTTGTTTCACCTTCTTGTCACGTTTTTCTAGAATCTGGGCAATTTTTTCGTCTAGTCCCTCCGTAACCTGCTTGACTATTTTTTTCGTAGTTTCGTCCATTTTTCCATTCTTCGGGGTCCATAAATCAAATTACGATTTTAACTGCACTTAATCCTTTACTTCTGGTCACCAAATTGCTATATAGTCCGTGGGTTCAATTTAAAATTATAAAACTAATATTCACTTTCACTTTTCTAGAACTATTATTTACATCGAATATACAATAGCTGATTCAAATATCACCACAAAAATTTTACATATAAGCTCTTCGCTCCACCAACTAAACTCGCGATCGTGGCCTGCTTTCTTTATAAAACCAGAATAGAAAATTCTCGCAAAAATCATCATCACTCCTACAGGTGCCGAGTCTTTTTGAGAACCATTTTTTTTATCTCAAAGCGATTGTTGTACTGAAATGAAACAGGGTCGGCTTTGGTAATTTCGTAACAATACTATTGTTTGTTCGGGCATCACGTAAGAACAACGGAACTGATTTTACTGAATCTTGTTTTGTTCCAAAGCCAGTTTGACTTAAAATCTGGTATGGCTTTTATCTCCCTGAATTGACAGAAACGGCATATATATATATATATATATATATATATATATATATATATATATATATGAAAACAAGTTGGCACGGACGGAACTATGTGTAGCTCTCTTGATGGTCCGGGTGTTCGTCCGTTTAAAGTTTTGTCCCTGTAAAGGAACGGTCGCCTGACGTTTCGCCAAAATCTCACTTGGCATTTTCATAAGGCTTTTCCTCTTCTTCCAACACGAAGGGTGGCTGCAGGGTCGGACCTTTCCGGACTACTTCGTATCCGAGATCGTCGGCTAGGTCGTTCTCCGCTTGGTCTACTCTCCGTGGCGAAATGTCAGGCGACCGTTTCTTTACAGGGACAAAACTTTCAACGGACGAACACCCGGACCCTCAAGAGAGCTACATATATATATATATATATATATATATATATATATATATATATATATATGTGTGTACCACCGCACATGGCAACGTAACCTTTCGATTAAAAAAAAATTCAACTGATATACCTAGTCTAATTCTACAGGGTGTTCCGTAAATAGGATACGTGAAACATATAGCGGTAATATACATACATGGGTTTAAAAAGTCTTAAGCAGCTGAATATATGCAATGTTAGGAGTGGAATTGGTTATAGGAGGTGGTTCAAAAGTGTTGAACTGGGTGGGCCATAAATAGTTGCATATACCAGGTAGTTGATAAAGGACTGAGAAAAATTATGTTTATACAGGGTGGATAACACAATGTTATATTATTTGGCTCATAAATAGTTGCATTTAAAATGTGGCTGAAATAAGGGTAAAAAGAATTATATTTGTAAAAATCTTAGAAAAATGTGTTATGTAAGTAATTAGGATATTTGATTTATGTTCTCGCGTTATTATATTATATTATAGTTATGAAACGGGTTGAAAAAATGTTAGAAGCAGTTGTTTATAAAGTGTTGTTGAAATTTAAGATGGAGTGGAATTATAGTTTATAGGGTGCTTAACAAAATTATTTAATATCCACAAGTAGGATATTAATATAGGATGGTTGAAATATGTGGCGGAGTATAACTACAGTTATACAGGGGTTAAAAAATATTACAAAGAAATGTTATGATCTATAAGCTGTTTCATACACAGGATAGTTGTATAGGGTTGAGTAGAGTTCTAAGTATACAGGGTGGTAGAGTTATAATTGTACAAGGCTGTTCAAAAAAAAGTTGAATAACATTGTTATATAGGGTCGCAGTAGTTGTAATTTAGGAGAAATTTGTTGGGGATTGGTGGATTCATAGTTATACAGAGTGGTACAAAAAATGTTATATTATGTTGTATATACAAGGCGATTGAGATCGAGGGCGGTATAGAATAGTTTTACAGTGTGGATCTAAAAATGTTTAAAAAATTTGTTATATAGGACAGACCATGAACAGTTGCATCATACTATGTGGAATACCTAAAATATGGGGCGAAGCAAAATTATAGTTAAACTATACGGTGGAGAGAAATTATACTGTACAAAGTGGTTCAAATTTTTTCAGAAATAATTGTTATATAGCGTAGACCATAATCAGTTACATAGCTGAAATATAGGGTGGAGTAAAGTTAGGTGTTTAAAAAATGTTATATTCGGTGTCAAATAAACAGCAGCATATACAGGATACTTGCACTATAGGGTGAAGTACAGTTACAGTTATACAAGGTTGATATAAAAAAGGCAGTTTGGGTGAAATATATTCGGGATTGGGGGACTGTTATGTAAGGTGGTTCACAAAAGTTAGTAAAAGTTGTTATTTAGGATAGCCCATATGCTTCGTAAGTTATTTCTTTTTTGCGCAGAACTGTACATTCCGTACGCGGATGAAACCGCGGGTAACGGCTAGTTATTTATTTATATATACGTATATATATATATATATATATATATATATATATATATATATATATATATATATGTTATATCACACTTCTCAAATTAAACTTTTTAAAAAAGATTTTATTAACTTATTCTTATACCACTATGGTCAGTAGACCTTAATAACCAAGAAAAATCCCAAAAAACATATTAAGTAAATTATTGTCAATCCGGCAACGTCGCTCGCGTTCGAAGCAGATTCACTCTTAGCGCGAATAATAAAGGAATGACTACGCCGACAAAAAAAGTAAACACCTGTGTTTGTATTGACTGATGATATTGAATTAAATAAAAATGTATGAAATATTTTGTTGAAAATATTTACGTTTTTAATACAAGGTATGGCAATTAGAATTGTATTGGCGGTTCTTTTATGCAAATACAAAGTTGCGTAAATATGATATGCAATCAAGAGATCTGTATATGTAGTTTTTTACCAGTTAATTATTCGAAGAGTCATTATACTGATTTAATTAATTATTTTATTAGACAAGTAATTATGTAATCCTACTTACCGAATTTATTATAATGATAGAACTGAGTTGAAACAACGGATTATTCACAGCAAATGTTCAAAATGCCCACCATTACTATCGACACAAGCACGACACCGTTTAATCCAATTTTCACGTATGCGAGAAAAAATTCCTTGAATATTTCGGATTTCGTCAGCAGCGTCAAAAATGCGTTGTCTAAGGTCATTCTCGTCAACAATTGGAGTCGTGTAAACCTTACTTTTCATGTGTCCCCATAAGTAGAAATCTAAAGGATTGAGATCAGGAGATCTTGCTGGCCAACGTATATGTCCGTTTCGACCAATCCAACGACGGGGAAATGAATATTTAAGAAGTCGACAACTAGATGACTTGAGTGGGCAGGTGCTCCGTCATGTAAGTACAACATATTGGAACGTGTTTGTAGGTTCACTTCATCTAACAAATCTGGTAGCGTGTTGTTTAAAAAATAAAGGTAATTCTCACCTGTCAAACGTGCAGGCAGTATAAATGACCCAACCAAGTATTCACCAACTATTCCAGCCGACACGTTAACTGAGAATTGGTGTTGAAATACTGACTGGCGTCTTTCGTGCGGATTTACCTCAGACCACGAATGCGTATTATGAAAATTTATTATACCCTTCCTATTAAAACTTGCTTCATCTGTTGTTAAAATATTGTTCATAAAATTAGGAAATTGTCGATGTTTTTGAGGAACCAACGACAGAAATTGAGTCTTGGTTGAAAATCATCAATTGAAAGCCCTTGAACCCGCTGCATGTGATATGGATAGAGCAATTGTTCCCGTAATGTTCTATGAACAACAGTGTGAGAAATTTGCAGCTCACTTCCAATACTCCGTGTGCTACGATATGGGTTGATGTCGATAAGGTCTAGTATTTGATCCTCAGCAGCTAAGATACGATTATGTCGCTGTGGTCCGCGATTCTTTATTTGTGGTATTACACTACCTGTTTCCAGAAGCCTCTGCGAAACAGCTACGAATGTCCTAGCATTGGGCAGGCGTCTGTTTGGAAACCTTTCCCTGTATAACTTTCTTGCTATTCTGCAATTACGTCTGCTTTCCCCATAAATTAAGAGCATGTCATGTCTTTCCCTAATTGTATAATCGGCCATTATTTATCACAAATAAATACTGTCGCACTATTCTTAATTTTCGAACTTACACACTAATCACAACCGTTTTTATTTATTTAAAAATATATTAAATGGAAAGCAAACCACGAAGTCTACATCAAATAGATATCATTCAAATCACTTTACCTTTAATCCATTCTTATTTACAAGAATCGAAATCGCAAAAAACAATCGTAACTCTCAGTCGTCGTTAAAGTAAAAAATGTAGTAAATAAGTTGGTCTGTATGCCACGTTGCCATATCTATTCGGAGAAACTTACACTAAATTATAAAAGCATATTTCGAGTTTAAATAATCAATTTTCATTTTTAATGTGGCTATTAAAGATGTATAAGCTATTGAGTATTTACATATTTAGATTTACCGACATTTTGAAATCGAAATTATTGTATTATTCACTGTAGCAAGGGCTACATAAAATCTAACTTTATGTGTTCTTTTTGGCAAAACTATAGTTTATTTTAGAAAATGTTATAAAGCTTTTTGATTTGTTTTTGCCTGAAGTATTGTTCTTCAAAATCTTTGCACTCAAACCGTTTACACCCTGTGTTCGGCAGAGTCACATCTGCCCTCCTCAGGTCGGTTCGCATAATTCTCGCAGCCCTCTGCTTTCGCTTCTAGTTACTCGAATACTAAGACCCTCAGAAGCGCTCGCGCTGTTATATAGTCGCGGCTCGGCGCCTACTGGTTGGCACCGCAAACGGCTGCGCGTGATCGGCCCTGGGCGCCCAGCGGGCACGCCTCCCGCCTGCTGATTTGCTACCTCCCGTTGAGTTGTTATTGGACGGGTCCGGGCCGGTACGGTGTTTAATAGAATCCTCCAACAATTCGATAAGTTCTGAATTTCATTGCGTGCGTTTAGACTGTGAGGCCTCTTCGCTATTTCAATTGCCCTTCCTACGAGTCCCGATTTCGGGCGTTCTATATCTGCCAGCACTCTGGTGTTCTCAAAGTCTATTCGATTTTTTACAACGATGCCGCGACGAAGGAGCCACTCCCAAAAACATGACGGCAAAGCTCCGGAAGAACAACAGAAAAACACAGAACATCCCACGGAAAGCCAGCCGCGCCCCACCCAGGGAAGCCACACGCGACGCCAGAAGAGACCCGGACGCTCCCAACACCAAACTCCCAGACATCCACCCACAGGCAAGCAACACACTCCACACAACAACATGGGACAAACTCGACGAGACCAGCGAAGTCAGGGCCGAAACGAATGCAGAGCCGACAACAATGCAACAACAGACAAAATTTAACAAACCGAAGCTCCAACAGAAGCCCAAAAACGAATCCCTCCCGGAAAACAACGGTCACAGACCAACCCCACGGCAACCGGAAACAAACAAAACCGTCCACAACCCATCCTCGGTCCAACCGAACTCCTCCTCGACCGGCGCGCCGGCCAAGGGACCCAACCACGCCACCGCCCCCTCCCACACACCAACAGAGAGCACAATATGCGGCGCGGAAACAGCAGCCCCAAAACTAGATGCGAACACCGCCGAAACAATTAGACAAGATGCGTCACACGCTCCAAGAAAGTCCAATCCACCCAAAAGGAACCCATTCAGAGAAGAAAATGAGGCCCCGAAACAACCTCGCCCCAACAAGGACACCGCCACTCCACCCGCTGACAAAGGAAATGCGATTGTGACCCTAGACACAGCGGACCACCCAAACAAAACTCAAACATTGCCACAAGATCCAGCATACAAACAAATTACCACCGACCCAAAAAACTTATTTGGAGAAAACAACCAAGGCCAAAATCCAAACAAGCAGGATCGACAAAAATCTCCAACCACAACCTATTCCACGTGAAAAGCCATCGAGATGTCCGAAACTCTATGGGTTGCCAAAAGTACATAAAGAAGGTGCACCCCTGAGGCCAACAGTAAGCTCAACCGGATCCCCAACACAACACCCAGCCAAACACCCAGCCCAACAACTTCAACCGCCTGCAGAGGAGGCAGACCCATATGTGAAAAATTCGACACATTTCATCGAAACACTCAGAAAAACGGTCTTATAACCAGAGTGTCCTCTTGTAAGCCTTGACGTAGCGTCCCCTTTCACCAACATCCCTATCGACGAAGCCTTGGATATCATAACAGAAAATTACAAACCACCTCAACACCTTGTAGACCTAACAAGGCACTGTCTGACGAACACCTATCTTGTTTACGAGAACCAACGACACAAACAAGTGGAAGTAGCTCCAATGGGATCGCCACTTTAGTAGCCGGCACCAAGATCAACCACTCTTAAACCCAGTCCATGGTCAAGACATGTGGATGATACTTTTGTGATTCGGCCTCATGGGAGGGAACACCTCAATACCCTTTCAGACCACCTAAATGGCATCCATCACAAAACAAAACCTACCATGGAGGCCGAAGCCAACAATCAACTGCCGTTTCCCGACGCTCTCATAAATAGGAAGGAAGATGGAACCCCTGGCCACACAGTATATAGGAAAGCCACTCACACCAATAGACACCTTCATGCTAATTCTCATCACCACCCAGCCCAACTACAAGCCGTCGTCAAGACTTCAGTAACCAGATCACAAATACCAGCTGACCAGGATAACATCAAACAGGAAATGGACAGTTCAAAAACAGCTCTGAGACAAAACGGATTTACAGACCGAAATATACAAAGAGCCCCAAAGTCAAAACCGAGACAAACAAACGAGGAGCATGAGACACCAACAACCAAGGCCTACTCACCGTATGTCAAGGGGACCACGGACATCATTGAAAGAATTCTACGGAAACACAACATCGACACTACCCCCAATACAGACAGAAAAACAAGCACGGCGCTGAGGACTCCGAAGACGAGGATCCCTCCAGAACAACAGGGAGTGCACGAGACTCCATGTGCAGACTGTCATAAAACTATGTGGGGCAAACTAATAGAAGAACTCAAGCTAGACGTGATGAACACCAGAACGCTGCAAGAAAGCAGGAAAAAACAACATCCATTGCGGAACACGCCACCACGACGTCACACGGAAGAGACCTTGACAACACCAGAGCACCGGCAAATATAGAACACAGTCCAAACGCACGCAACGAAATTCAGAACTCATCGAATTGTTGGAAAACTCCACTAAACACCGCACCGGCCCGGACCCGTCCAACAACAACTCAACCGGAAATAAAAAATCAGCAAGTGGGAGGCGCGCCCACCTTCTTCTGTGGATGGGTTCCTTTTCGGTGGATTGGACTTTCTTGGAGCGTGTGACGTATCTTGTCTAATTGTTTCGGCGGTGTTCGCTTCTAGTTTTGGGGCTGCTGTTTCCGCGCCGCATATTGTGCTTTCTGTTGGTGTGTGGGAGGGGGCGGTGGCGTGGTTGGGTCCCTTGGCTGGCGCGCCGGTAGAGGAGTAGTTCGGTTGGACCGAGGATGGGTTGTGGATGGTTTTGTTTGTTTCCGGTTGCACGCAATGAAATTCAGAACTTATCGAATTGTTGGAGGATTCTATTAAACACCGTACCGGCCCGGACTCGTCCAATACCAACTCAACCGGAGGTAGCAAATCAGCAGGCGGGAGGCGTGCCCGCTGGGCGCCCAGGGCCGATCACGCGCAGCCGTTCGCGGTGCCAACCAGTAGGTGCCGAGCCGCGACTATATAACAGCGCGAGCGCTTCTGAGGGTCTTAGTATTCGAGTAACTAGAAGCGAAAGGAGGGGGCTGCGAGAATTATGTAACTCTGCCGAGGCGTCGTCATTTTGCCATCGATCCCGGCAGGGATCGGTTATCAACTACGCGGATGAATTCCCGGAGGCCACCTAATATATTATATATATATATATATATATATATATATATATATATACTATTATAAAATTGTAGTTTGTTTGTTTGTTTGATTGTATTATCACGTAAGAACTACTCAACTGAGTTTGCTAAATCTTTTTTTGTAGCGAAGCCTATAGTTTGACTTAAAATCTGGTATACATTTTATTTCCCTACATTGATAAAAACGGTAGATATAGCGGCAAAAGTACTATGTTCGGTAACACATAATTTTTTCCATCGAATGCACCAAATATTAGATACTTGCATCAGCTTAGCTTTAATTCAAAATTCGAAATATGCCAGTGTAAAATGTTTCGATTTAAAAAAAAACAACCGATATGTCAAGTGTAATTTTCCATATATAGGATAGATGAAAATTAGAGCGGAGTAGAATTACATGGATTTAAAAGATCTTGAAAAAAAGAGTATATTAGGTGGCCCGTAAGCAGCTGCATATATATAATGTGGTTGAAAAAGGGGAAAGTTATACGGGGTGGTTCAAAAACGGGTAGAACAGAATTATATTTATACAGGGTGGATAAAAAAATGTGTTATGAAGGCAGTTAGGATATTTGAATTATTTACTTGAGCTATTATTATAGTTATGAAATGGGTATGAAAAAAATCTTAGAAGTCGTTGTTTATTCACGGTGCTTGAACTATAAAATAGAGTTGAATTATAGTCTACAGGGTGGTTATAATTTTTTTTATATTCACAAGTAGTTCACAAGTAGCATATATAGGATGGCTGAAATATGTAAAAAATTAAGATTAGTGGTTTCTCCTTATTTTTCCTGTAAAGTTCAGATGAGACCCTATATCTCTATTTTTTTCAATTTTTGCGTCTTATAGTTTCGGAGAAAAAGGGGGGATGGGTAATTATTCCAATATTTTGTTAATATCTTTTAAACTACTTATTATTTTTAAAATATAAAAAATATTGATTTGTTTTTTTCAGAATGAGCCCTTTTATTTGATGCATTACATGATGGTTTGAAACTTTTTTAATTTTAAATTTTTCATTTAATTCTATAATTTGCCCCCTAAAATTAGGGGTTTCTCCTTATTTTCCTTTAAAATTTGAGCAACGTCCTACCATTTTTTTTCAAAATTTTAAGCTCAATAGTAACGGGGATAAAGGGGAAGTGATGGATTTTTTAAAATTTTTCCATAAATCAAAAATTCTTCGTTTACGATATTTACCCCTGGTCAGTTGATGACTCTACCATACCAAATTTCAATTTCCCCTCAAGTAGTTTCGGAGAAAATTGCTGTGATGTGATAGTCGGAGAAATCAGGAGTGATATATATACGCAATCCTAAACAAGGGTATACCTAAATATTGTCTAGTTCCAGTAAAATTGAAATCTGTAATATGAAAGCCCTTTGGATTTACTCATGATAATCTCTTTAGGGTTTAAACGACTTCATTTGTTAAGATATTGAATGCACAAAGTTCTGGAAATTCCAGTTCTATGACGTATATTAAGCATAACGCTTTTAGGGTACTTATAATTATGGCAAAATTGTATTAGCTCGGAATTCCTTTAATTTTCTATTTGTCTAAATATTTGAATATACCTGTTTCAGTAATTATTTTGTTAACGGCCATAACTAAAATTCTGTTTTGTGATTTAGTACACCCCCCCCCCGTTGTAAATAGAAGAATAATTTTTCGTTCATATGAATTTTGGTAAAAATATACAGATATTAGTCAAGAGGTCTACAGCTTTGGTATTTTGATGTTAGAGGGTATTTATTTCCTGGCAGTCAGTTATTATCAGTGAAATTGACAAATAAATCAGATACTTGAAATCTTTAGTCCTGGCAGTCAGTTATTATCAGTGAAATTGACAAATAAATCAGATACTTGAAATCTTTAGTTGAAAGTTATTGTTTATATTTAACATAACTAAATTATCCTTTGTGTAAAAGAGGGCTTCAAATTCGTGAAAAAAAATTATAAATTCAAAATACAGTTTTACAAAAGAAGTAACTGACCTATTTTATTGTTGTATATGATGGGACCGAGATCGAGATCAGACCGAGATCGAGATCAGACCGGGAACGGCCTGTGACCGGCACTATAATGTGGATCAAGCCTTAAGGAGCCGAAAATACTATGCTTTACTACCTATATGCTTGAGATGTACTTAGAAAATTCTTAAATTCGCAATCAAAACTTCCAGTGCCTACAATTCCCGCACTATTACATTGGAATTAAAAAATATTTATGAGAAAATGTCCGTTACCTCACTTCGATGAAATTTTTGATAATATTGGAATTTTCGGCGATTTTCTGCAAAACTGCAAGTTGCACGTCGCAGAAAAGTACATGAGATCACCTTGGGATCTTCCTTAATAGATTAAACGTTAAAAAACTATACACATCCATGAGGAGTTTTTAGAAAAATCGACCAATATGTTAGGGATATTGGTCGATATCCATGCACGCATGTGTTCATTAACAAATTTCATCACTTTACCAATAGAAATCTTTTCCCAAATTTCAAGTTTCACCAATCCGGATGTTTACTCTATTAAACAAGACCATATTCATTAAAAACGGTTCACCACGGGAGAAGAAACCAGTTAACATACATAAAAAAAATAGGGGACGAATTGATAACCTCCTCCTTTTTGGAAGTCGGTTAATTATTCTTAACGAAAATATTAAATTTAAAAATCAATTATCCACTCACTTTCTCTTTCATAACGTTGTAGTGCTTGTTCCCGCTCGGTAGCATCAAAATACCATAAAGTAATTGCATATCGAGTTTGGAAAGATGGTTGCACTTCATGAGGGTTTCTTCTGTCAGACCAAAAAAGTAATAGTCTATCAAACAATGGTTCTATGTCAGCAACCTAAAACAGACAACAATAACAAAGTTAATATAGTATAAACATTCGGAGACAGAAAGAATAGTTTATATTTTGTATCGGGTTGTACATACATAACTAATTACCTGAGTTTTTTTAGCTTTTGAAAGGAGTACAAATGACGACAGCCTTTAACAACAACTAATGTATTTTACTGCGTTCAAAGAATTTTCAAATCCCGAAAATAAATATCCTTCTTATAAATTTAGTTAACCTAATTTATCGCGACTTTTCCCTGAAAGTCGAAGATGTCGATGTTGAAAACGTTGAGCCCAGTAACATATTATTTATTTTTCGGTATATTTGTACGTGATTTGTACTGAAAAATAAAACATTTAAAATATATATATATATACCGACTTCTACCTATAACTAAAAAGCTAAAAATAATTATAACAAAATACAACTCTAGCAAATAAATAACACATTCAATGTTGTTAGGTATCTACCCAGGAAGTAAAAACGTAAATATTAAAAGGTGCTCATTCTGTACAAATTAATTACCTACCAATCTAATATATTTTGAAGCCGGTGCCAAGCAAATCGTACTTATCTACTAATTCATCAAACTTGATAGTTGCTTGGCACCGACTTCAAAAATATACTAGATTGGTAGGTAATTAATTTGTAAGAATGAGCACCTTTTAATATTTACATTTTTACTTCCTGGGTAGGTACTTAACAACATTGAATGTGTTATTTATTTGGTAGAGTTGTATTTGTTATAATTATTTTTAGCTTTTTAGTTATAGGTAGAAGTCGGTTATATTTTTTTAAAAAATGTTTTATTTTCAACTTTTTAGTTTTTTTGAACTCAGGTAGTTTTCGTTCTTTATTTTTTATTTTGTATGTATAACCTTAATAGAGAGAACCAGGTAACATCGAAAGCCTCATCATTACGTAATGATACATTCACATTTAAATATGACAGGTAAATCTTTACCAACAAAATGTACTAGTACGCGTTGACTTAATAAGCCCAAAATATATTTATTTATGCCTTATGGACTACGCCAATTAACGTTTTTTCAACTTTTTTTGACAACCGTGTACAACTATAGATAATTCCACTCCAACCTATGTTCCAACCATCCTGTACATAAGACTGCCCACGGACAAGCATAAATTTGTTAGCTGCTTTCTGTAAACTATAGGACGGAGTAGAATCCATCCCATATTTACGGAGTCAAATCCATCCTATATTTCAACCATAGTATATAACTCCTTGTGGGCTACCGCATAAATTATTTCATTTTTAACATTTTATATTATCGCCCTCTGTAACATTAATTCCTCTCCACACTTTATGCAACTTCTTATGGGCTATAAAAGAAATAATTTTTAAATAAATATAATTCAACTCCATCCTATATTCCAACCATCCTGTACATACGGCTGCCTACGGACCACGATCATTCTAGTCCGTCTTATATTTTAATATTCATATAAATGCAACTCCTTCTATCACTTTACTTTGCGATTTTGTTTGCTATAACTAAACGCCCTGTCTATAAACGCACCAAATAGCAGTTTAAAGTTTGACATGTGTTGTCACTGAATTTTCTATTAGGCCGGGAGAATGTGACAACCAAAAGTACCGTCTTCGCAAAATGGAAAATTTGCATTTAAATAGATATTTGTCTGGTATACAAACAAAACGAGCTTGGTACTCATTGATTTAAGGAGCCGAAAATACTATGCTTTACTACCTATATGCTTGAGATGTACTTAGAAATTTTTCAAATTCGCAATTAAAACTTCCAGTGCCTAAAATTACCGCACTATTACCTTGGAAATAAAATATTTTTGAGGAAATGTCCGTTATGTCATTTCGATGAAATTTTTGATAAGGATTTTGGAATTTCCGGCGATTTTCTGCAAAACTGCAAGTTGCACGTCGCAGAAAAGTATATGATATCACCTAAGGATCTTCGTTAATAGATTAAACGTTAAAAAACTATACACATCCATAAGGAGTTATCGAAAAATCGACTATAATATTAGAGATATCGGTCGATTTCCATGCACGCATGTGTTCATTCACAAATTTTATCACTTTACCAATAGAATTCTTTTCCAAAATTTGAAGTTTCACCAATCCGGATATATACTCTATTAAACAAGACCATATTCATTCAAAACGGTGCACCACAGGAGAAGAAATCAGGTAACATACATACAAAAAAAGCGATTTTGTAAAAAAATGTAAAAACACAGTTTTGCACCCTAACACCAAACCTTTATTTTAAACACTCAACGCCGTTTCAACAACTCTAAGTTGTCATCTTCAAGGAGTAAACCCAAACAAAGGTTTGGTGTTAGGGTGCAAAACTGTGTTTTTACATTTGTGACACACCAAAGGTTCCACAGCTTTTCCATTAAAAAAAAGCGAAAAAAAATACGCGACGATTTGATAAACTCCTCCTTTTTGGAAATCGGTTAATAATAACAGTACATCACAACGGTCTTCATTTTTTTTTCTCCTCAAGGTTAATGATTGGGTGCATTCAGGGAATCGTAGCGCTGAAGCGCTTTGTTAAAGCGATGTACTAAATAGTGTCTGCTTTACTAGCAGTGCTGCAGCGCTTTAATAAAGCGTTAAAACATATAAATTCTCCGCTTTACCGCTTTATAACTAAAACAAATGTCAAATTCTGTGTTGAACTATGCAAAAATGCTACCAACAGAGAAACATAAAAAGTGAAAATAACTAGAAACAGAAATTACATTTGGCGAAAGCAAATCGCTGCAACGCTTCAGTGCTTTAATGCTACAATTCTCTGAATGCACCCATTAATAAGATATAGACCGTCAGCTGGTGACTATTATTTGGCTTGTGGCTCGGAGGTATCAACAGGCGATAGCCATAAATGACACCTGTGGCTAAGGTTCTAATAAGGATCCTGTAAGAAAACGTTACAATGTGCCGTGATTTTCTCGCTTCTGGCAATCTCAATTTTCTCGTCAAGGAAATTAAGCACAATATAAACTTTAAAATGTACGAATCCGTTATGGAAAATCCCATAAGCATCGGGTACCGCCTTCATACTAAAAAAACTTGCAGAAAAATATGTGAAAATTGCCACCATTTTGTTTTTCACTCTTTTGGCATAAGACTAAAGAAGATTATTATAAAATCATATAACAAATATGTAAGCGTTGGATGTTGCTTTCATAATTAAAATAATTAATATATGTAAAAAATGTATTTCAAAAATAGCTGTATTTTTAAAAATATATTCATGCTATTTCGCATGTCCTTTGAAAATAGAATTCCAGTACATTTATAAAAATAATTAATAAGATATATATATATATATATATATATATATATATATATATATATATATATACGAATTATTTAGGTAACGGCTGATTATTTGCACACAATGTAGAAAATATTATGGGTAAGCAGCCTTTGTGGTAGTTCAATAAGAAGTAAACACTTATCAGTCTTTTACTACAAAAACCAAATTCACAAATGTAATTTTTAAAATTGTAAAATTTAAATATACATGCAGTAATTGTGAACGTACTGATTCACAAAAGAGCACAAATTAGTGAGAATAGATATACATATGAAAAGCTTGAATATATGAAAATGTATAGGTGATTAATTGATTAATTGATAAAATATAAGACATTTAAAATTAACAGATCAAAATGACAATGTTGATTTTATTGCATAAATAAATCTAATTTCATATACAGGACATTTTTTTGTCAATTTGAAGAACATTTGGGTAGATATTGTTATATACTCCGTGGGTTCAATTAAAATTTAAAATCTAATATTCACTACCACTTTCTAGAACTTTTATTTACATCAAATATATACAACAGATGATTCGAATATCACAATAACAATTCTACATAAGCTCTTCGCTGCTCTAACTAACTCCTGCGATGACGGCTGCTGCTTTTAAAATCACCATCGAATTCTTCAGTCCAATCCATTATCAATTCTACAGTTGCCGAGCCATTTCGAGATTAATATTTTTGTCCTTTCAGCGTCTTGGAATGCAACCAGAGCCGGCTTAGATAAATTTCTTACACCGCCCCCTGAAGTAATCCATTGCGACCAGAATGTATTTGTTCCCCCTCTCAGTCTCGGGAAATGGACCGGAGACATCGATGGCAATTCTCTCAAATGGGACGCCCACATTGTACTGCTGCATTCTGCCCTTGGTCCGGGTCTTCGGGCCCTTACTGGCTGCACAGGTGTCACATTTCCGGCACCAAGTTCTGACGTCTTCAAAGTAATTTACCCAGTAGTATCGCTGGCGAACTTTGTCTACTGTTTTGTTCATGCCCAGATGGCCCCCGGTAATCCCATCATGTAGTTCGGTCAGGATTGCTGGTACCTTTTTCTTAGGAACTACCAGTTGGAACTTGGTTTCTCGGCCATCAGTGCTTTCCCAAACTCGCTTGAGCATTCCATTCTCCACTAATAGAGAGTCCCATTGGGCCCATAACGATTTCAGTACGCCTGAGTATCTAGCTACCTCGTCCCATCGTGGCCTGGGTGCCCCTCTCGTTTTGAGTGACAAGATTGGATCGATGTCTGGATCAGCCATTTGGTCCTGGATGTACTGTTCCGTTGTCCAGTCTTCATTGGCCTGCACTCGGATCTGTCTGATGGAGATACCCTCTCGCTGTTCCGTCATCGGACAATGTCCGCATTCTGCCTTACAGGGTCTTCTGGATAGGGTACCGGCATTATTGTGCAAACGGCCGGGACGGTGTTCCACCTTGAAATCGTATTGTTGTAATTTCTCCATTTACCTGGCCAGTTGTCCTTCCGGGGTCTTCATGTCCAGCAGCCATTTGAGGGCGATATGATCTGTTCGGATTAAGAAATGACGACCATAGAGGTATTTGTGGAAATGGTCTACAGCCGTTATTATTGCTAGAAGTTCTTTTCTGGTGAGGCAATAATTTCTTTCCGGTTTCGAGAATCCACGGCTGCAGTACTCGATCACCCTCTCTTCACCATCTTACACCTGGGATAGGACGGCCCTCAAACCTGTGTTGCTGGCGTCGGTGTTTAAAATGAACTTGCCGGACTGTCTAGGAAAGGCTAGGTTTGGGCTGGAACATAGTGCTGCCTTCAGTCGTCTGAATGATGTTTCACAATCCTGATTCCAACGGAAGGTTCTTTCTCAGTGGTCTGCCAATGTAGAGGCGCGGCAATGGTGGCAAATCCCTCAACAAATCGCCTGTAGTAGGAACAGAGGCCCAAAAAGCTTCGGAGTTCATGCTTGTCTCTTCTATCTTGTCCTCGTTGGTGCGGATTCCTGACTTGGAAACGACGTGGTCCAAAAATTCTACTTGTTTTTGGAACAAGGAACACTTCTTTGGGTTGAGTCTGAGATTGGCGTTATTAATTCTGGAGAATACTTCGCCCAGGTTCTTCAGATGGTCGTCGAATGTCTGACCCATGACCAGAATGTCGTCGAGGTATCCTAAGCACGTCCTCTATGTTAACCCGCTCAGTACATACTCCATTAGCCTCTCGAATGTTGCGGGAGCATTACATAACCCAAAGGGCATGACTGTGACTCTTTGTCGTTTTCGTGTAGACCAACCTGCCAATATCCACTCTTTAGGTCTAGTGTGGAGAACGAACAGGAGCCTGCTAGTGTGGTCAGAGTGTCATCAATTCGGGGTAGTGGATAGCTGTGTTTCTTTGTAACGTCATTCAGCTTTCTGTAATCCACGCAAAATCGGGTGGTTCCATCCTTCTTTTTAACTAGCACGACGAGAGCGGACCATGGGCTGATGGATGGCTTAATAACTCCATTTTGTAGCATGGACTCGATGTGTACCTCGACTGCCTGTTGTTGCCCCAATGGTATTCGCCTAGGTGGTATTCTGATGGGTTGAGCCTTCCCGGTATCTATTAGGTGCTGGATGATGTGGGTGCGACCGGTGGTTCCATCTTGACTGTTAAAAATTTTCCAGTGCTTTGTGATAAATTGCTTGGCTTTCTTCTGTTCTTCTGGTGTCAGGTGTGTCAAATGGTCAGCAAACTGTTGTAGGAACTTTTACTGGGCCCTGTCTCCTTCACCGATGTCTGGTACCCTCCTTCGCAATTGATGATGGTATCGACTGGCTCGAAACAAGCTATCTCTTGTCCGTTGGCAATTCTGATGTCGTTGTTGGACAAATTTAGGACTCTAATTGGTATATTTCATCCGGTTTTAACTATAGCCCGTCCAACAAAGTAGTCATGAGCTCAGTGTACGGGCTCCACCATTCCAACGCAGCTCCAAGAATTGCTTGCTAGCTGCCCATGGATAATCTGTTCCGTCCGACCGGGAATTCTGGCTGAGGATTTTGCTACAATTTTTATGGAGGTAGCTGAATTGTTGACGGGCCGTGTTAATACAAATTCATCATTTAGGAACCGAAGAACATCATATCTCGGGTCGAACATAAATCCATGCTGGCTGATTAGGTCCATACCGAGTATAAAATCGTCCTCAATATCCGCTACCAGGACCATATGCCGGATTCTGTTGTCCCCCATCTGCAGTACTATATCTGCCTCACCCTGTATTGACATGGACTCGCCGGTGATTGTTTTGAGCTGGATGTTGTTGGTAACTGTCCGGATTTCTGATGCTCTCTGGACTTTGCAATGGACACAGCGGCGCCGGTATCGATGGTGATGGTAATTGGTTGGCCTTTGATGGTGCCACTGATGACAAGGCTGCTGCTGAGTCGGCAAACCCCGGATGTATAAGGTTTTGGGGGCTGGTGGAGGGTTAGTCAGCTTTCGCCCCCTTATGCTGACTGGCTGACGGTCCCTGGACATGTGGCTGTTCTGTTGGTTACCCCTGGTCGGTGATCGTTCAGGTAACCTGACTCTGCAGTCGCGTTGAAAATGCCACAACGGTAACACGCTTTTCTGGTGTCATTTCTCTGTGAGTGTTCTAATAGTTTGTTCATACCAGCCAACAGTGCTTGAAATGGTGATACTGGCTCTGCCTGATTGAAGGAAACTGCTTGGACCCTCGCCTTGGCCATGTTGATGACGGCCTCTACTTCCAAGGCCCGAAGTAAAGTTTCATTACTTTTCTTGACGCCACTCAGTCTTAAATTCCTTTGTACCTCCACATCTCTGATACCGTTTATGAAACTCTGTGTGGCCAACTGTTCTTTCGTTTCCTCTGGAAGGCCTGGGTAGGACAAGTGTACTAACCGTCTAATCTCTGCTTCGAATTCTTGGAGGCTTTCAAACGGATTTTTGCGTTTTTCCACTGAGTTAGACTTGGTATACCTGGCTCAAGGATTGATTGTCGTATCTCTTGTCCAGAATGGCGATGATTTTGTCGAAATTGCCTTGTTCATCGACTGGAATGTTTTGGAGGAGTTCTAAGGCCGGACCTCTTAAGGAAATTACAAGAGACGTAGATTTTTCTTGGTTATCCCATCCATTAGCTGTAGCCACGGCTTCAAATTGCCGTTTATACTTCTGCCAAGATGAGCTGCCATCAAATCTGGGTGTTTTGCTAACGGAACCTTTGGTACTCATGGTGTTCTGGTATTTTCCTCGCTGTAAGTCGTGTTACATTTTTTTGATTTCTGTTTCTATCTTGTTTTGGATGGCACTGATTTTATCTTGTACTTCACTTACTTCACTTTGTACCGTGTTTTTAATGGAACTGATTTCAAATTTCACCTGGCTCTGGATGGAATCGAGTCTCCACATTACTTTTTAGGATCTTTATGTCGTGGTTTATTTCTTTTATGTCGGATTCAACTATTTGCATTCTTTTATTAACTGTTTCATTAACTTGCCATACTACTTGCATTAGTTGTTCAAATTGCAGTTGTCTTTTTTCTTCAGTTACTTTAAATTCATTTCGTCACTGTTTATCTAATAATTTAAATTCATTTTGTCTCTGTTCTTCTAATATTGTAAATTCATTTTGCTTGTTAATTCAAATTTCGAGAATAATCCCTCAATTAAATTTTGTTGTTCCCTTTTCATCGTAGTGACAAGATTTTCTAATTCTATTTTACGTTTTTCATCAACTTTTGCTGGATTTCTTCTTGATGTTGTTTCTCTTTATTGTCACGTTTTTCCAGAATCTCAGTTATTTTTTCATCTAGTCTCTCCGTAACCTGTTTGGCAATTTTTTTGGTAGTTTAGTCGGTTTTTTCCATACTTCGGGTTTCCATAAATCAAATTACGATTTTAATTTCACTTAATCCTGCACTTCTGATCACCAAATTTGCTATATACTCCGTGGGTTCAATTAAAATTTAAAAATAGTTAATAACACCATTTCCAAAAAAGTACGTTAAAAATAGTTCTGCTCACATGCCAGAACAATTGCGTTATTAAAATTTGCGATGTGCGAATTTTGAATGCAGTGTGAAGCAATGGCACAGCTTTCTTTTCCCAATCTGGTGTCATCTTTGTGGGAAATAATTCTACTTTTTAAAAAATTTTTCAAAATTTTGCATTTCGGTATCTATCTTTTGCAACTCACTATAATTTAATTACCAACTGACTTTAAATCATTATAATGTCAGTACAATACGTCTAACATTATGAGAGCTTTATAATTTGTTATATCTATTATTAATATGAACTCGTAAATCCTCTGGATTCTGCCAGTTTCGACAACAAAACCTCACATATCGTAAGTTGTAATTAATTTAAATCTAATATTTCTTACTGTTAATTTTATGTAACTTCCAGTTTGAACTGAAGAAGGAATAAATTTGTTCCGAAAGCTTTTCGAAAGAAATAAAGAGTATTTCATTAACACCCATGATCTACTTCCCAGTTAATTAACTTTTATATACAGTGATGGGCAAATGTGTGGAACCAAGTAAATATCTCTGGAATTATTAGAGATATCAAAATGAAATCTGGAAGGTGGATACTGCAGTAGATTGCCTATTTGTTTCCAATTTTTTTTTACAATTTTGAACTTCCTGTTTTACCGGAAGTAATGTCGATTTTAAAATTTGCAATGAAACACCCTGTATAGTATTTTAGTTTCTGATAAAACATTTTATTTCGAATACAAAAATATCGGGTTTGATATTGTTTACTTCAATACCTACAGAGATATTAACAGAAAAGTAACTAAGGAAAGGAAAATTCGATGGTAGCTAAACTCGGTTCAGATTTCATTTACGCCCAATATAAACAAACCGCTCGGTAAGGATTTGTATTTCTATTGGCCAATCGGTGGCATTATACCGTCACAGCCAACAGCACTGCTTGTTCCATAGTCGAATACACGTGCGTTTGTTTAAATCAGGCGCAAATTAAATCTGAATCAAGTTTAGTAGTCCATGAAATTCATTGCAGAAGTGACAGTAGTTGTCAAAATATGTTATTTTTTTTTTATTTGAACGTAACAAGATTGTATTGTTTTAATTTGATCGTAAAATGGCCGAATTAAGTGAAAGAGAAAGAATAGAAATATTAATGATGATTGGGTATGGGGAGAGAAAAAGGGCGCATCAAGAAGTTTGTGACCTTTTTAACATTGTTCATCCGAATACACAAATATCCCGCTCAGTAGTGACGAAAACTTTGCGAAGGTAGGAATTTACCAAAAAGTGGACGGTTAAAAAGTGCAAGTAATGAAGGTGTAGCTCAAAATGTTGCTATATCTTTGGAAGAAAATCCTCACTATCCACTACCGACCTCGCCAATATGCATGGAATTAGCCGTCGTTCAGTAGGAAGGATATTAAGGCGAGAAAAATATCATCCATACAAAATACGCCTCGTTCAAGAACTCTCCGAAGACGATTTCGACAGACGTTTGCAATTTTGTGAAACGATGATGGATATTTGTAACCTTGATAATAATTTTATAAGAAATGTGGTGTTTTCAGACGAGGCTACATTTTGTTTAAATGGTACGGTTAATCGACATAACTGCCGCTACTGGTCGCAAAGTAATCCCAATTGGGTACAAGAGGCTCATACACAACATCTCCAAAAATTGAACGTTTGGGTCGGCATTTATAACAACAGAATCGTGGGACCCTGGTTTCAGCAAGATGGAGCACCACCCCATTACGCTCGCATTGCTCGAGATCATTTAGATAGGACATTTCATCACAGATGGATTGGAAGAAGGGGTAGTTATGAATGGCTTGCACGAAGTCCCGACCTTATCCACTAGACTATTTTCTGTGGGGTGACTTAAAGTCTAAGGTTTATGTTGATAGACCAAATAATTTGCAAGAATTAGCTACAAGAATAACTCAAGACATCCAGAGAATTACACCAGAAGTAATAGCTAATGTTACTAGAGAATTTAAAAACCGACTTGCTTATTGTCAAGAAGTAAACGGTGCTCAGTTTCAACATCTAATACATTAAGTTTAGTTAAATTTCAATGTTGTGAAAATCACTTTGATTTAGTTAATAATTATGATTATGTATTTCTTTAATGGATATTAGATTTTTCCTTTCCTTAATTACATTTGTTAATATCTCGGTAGGTATTGAAGTAAATAATATCAAACCCGATATTTTTGTATTCGCAATAAAATGTTTCATCAGAAACTAAAATACTATACAGGGTGTTTTATTGCAAATTTTAAAATGGACATTACTTCCGGTAAAACAGGAAGTTCAAAATTGTAAAAAAAATTGGAAACAAATAGGGAATCTACTGCGGTATCCACCTTCCAAATTTCATTTTGATATCTATAATAATTCCTGAGATATTTGCTTGGTTCCACACATTTGCCCATCACTGTATATATATACTTGTTTTTAACTTTTTGCGAGCACTAAATGTGTTAAGTGGTTTCCGGGAATTCATCCGTGTAGTTGATAACTGATCCCTGAAGGGATCGATGGTAAAATGACAACGTTTCGGCAGAGTCACATCTGCACTCTTCAGGTCGGGTCGCATAATTCTCGTAGCCTTCTGCTTTCGCTTCTAGTTAGCCGAATACTTGAATACCGGGATCGATGGTAAAATGTCATTTTACCATAGATCCCGGCAGGGATCAGTTATCAACTACGCGGATGAATTCCCGAATATATATATTGTTACGAAATTTACCCAAAGCCGACCCTGTTTCATCTCAGTACGACAACAAACGCTTTGAGATAAAAAATAAACGGTTCTCGAAAAGACTCGGCAGCGGAAGGAGTGATGATGATTTTTACTGTTTGAATGTAAATGAAGTTCTAGAAAAGTGAAAGTGAATATTAGTTTTATAATTTTAAATTGAACCCACGGACTATATTGCAATTTGGTGTCCGAAGTAAAGGATTAAGTGCAGTTCAAATCCTAATTTGATTTATGGAAACCCGTAGCATGGACGAAACCACCAAAAAAATTATCAAACAGGTTACGGAGGGACTAGACGAAAAAATAGCACAGATTCTAGAAAAACGTGACAAGAAGGAGAAACAACATCAAGAAGAAATTCAACAAAGGTTAGTGAAATCTTTTGATGATAAACTTAAAGTTGAATTAGGAAATCTTGTCACTAATATCGATGAAAAACAACAAAATCTGGTTTCCACGATGAAAAGTGAACAACATAATTTAATTGAAGGATTGTTCTCGAAATTTGAACAAAAACAAGATCAGACTGAATTAAAACGACAAAATGAATTCAAAATACTAGAAGAAAAACGACAAAATGATTTTAAAGTAACTGAAGAGAACAGACAACTGCAATTTGAACAATTAATGCAAATAGTATCGCAAGTTAATGACACAGTTAATAAACGAATGCAAATAGTGGAATCAGACATAAGAGAAATAAATGATGACATAAAGGTCCTAAAAATACCGTGGATACTCTTGAAACCAAAGTAGATGACATCGATTCCATCCAGAACCAGGTGAAATTTGAAATAAGTGCTATCCAAAGCCAGGTAAACGTTGAAATCAGTTCAATTAAAGACGCAGTTCACAGTGAAGTACAAGATAAAGTAGAAACAGCAATTAAAAAATTGCAACAAGATTTGCAGAGAGGGAAATACCAGCACACCGTGAGTACCAAATGTTCCGTTAGCAAACCACCCACATTTGATGGCAGTTCATCTTGGCCCATGTATAAACGACAATTTGAGGCCGTGGCTACAGCTAATGGATGGGATAATCAAGAAAAATCTACCTCTCTGGTAATTTCGTTAAGAGGTCCGGCCCTAGAACTCCTCCAAAGCATTCCAGTCGATGAACAAGGAAATTTTGACAAGATCATCGCCATTCTGGACAAGAGATACGACAATCAATCCTTGAGCCAGGTATACCAAGTCCAACTCAGTGGGAAAACGCAAAAATCCGGTGAAAGCCTCCAAGAATTCGAAGCAGAGATTAGACGATTAGTTCACTTTTCCTACCCAGACCTGCCAGAGGAAACGAAAGACCAATTAGTCACACAGAGTTTCATAAACGGCATCAGAGATGTGGAAGTTCAAAGAAATTTAAGACTGAGTGGCGTCAAGAAGAGTAATGAAGCTCTACTTCGGGCTTTGGAAGTAGAGGCCGTCATGAACATGTCCAAGCCGAGGATCCGAGCAGTTTCCTTCAACCAGGAAGAGTCAGAGTCACAATTTCAAGCGCTGCTGGCTGGTCTGAACAAAATATTAGACCGGTCACAAAGAACTGGCACCAGAGGGGCATGTTACCGCTGTGGACGGACAGGGCATTTCCAACGTGACTGTCGAGTGATGCCACCTGAACGATTACCGACCAGGGGTAACCAACAAAACAACCACATGTCCAGGGACCATCAGTCAGCCAGCATAGAGAGGCGAATGCTGACTATCCCTCCACCAGCCCCAAAACGTTATCCATCCGGGGATTTTGCCGAGATAGCGGCAGCCTAGTCATCAGAGGCACCATCAATGGGCGAGCAGTTACCATCACCATCGACACCGGCGCCGCTGTGTCCATTGCCATGTCCAGGGTCTTAAGAGCATCAGAAATTCAGCCAGTTACCAATAACATCCAGCTCAGAACGGTCACCGGCGAGTCCATGTCAATACAGGGTGAGGCAGATGTCGTGCTACAGATAGGGGACAACATGATCCGGCATAGGGTCCTGGTAGCGAATATTGAGGACGATTTTATACTGGGAATGGACCTAATTAGCCAGCATGGATTTATGTTCGACCCGAGATATGATGTCCTTCGGTTCCTAAATGAGGAATTTGTATTGACACGGCCCGTCAACACATCAGTCACCCCCATAAAAATTGTGGCAAAGTCTTCAGCTAGAATTTCCGGTCGAACGGAACAGATTATTCATGGGCAGCTAGACAGCAATCCTGGGAGCTGCGTTGGAATGGTGGAGCCCGTACACTCAGCTCATGACTACTTAGTTGGACGGGCTATAGTTAAAACCGGACGAGATATACCAATCAGAGTCCTGAATTTGTCCAACAACGACATCAGAATTGCCAAGAGATAGCTTGTTTCGAGCCAGTAGAGACCATCATCAATTGCGAAGAAGAGTACCAGACGTCGGTGAAGGAGGCAGGGCCCAGTAAAGAGTTCCTACAACAGTTTGCTGACCATTTGACACACCTGACACCAGAGAACCAGAAGAAAGCCAAGCAATTTATCACAAAGCACTGGCAAATTTTTAAGTCAAGATGGAACCACCGGTCGCACCAACATCATCCAGCATCGAATAGATACCGGAAAGGCTCAACCCATCAGAATACCACCTAGATGACTACCATTGGGGCAACAACAGGCAGTCGAGGAAAACATTGAGTCCATGTTACAAAATGGAGTTATTGAGCCATCCATCAGCCCATGGTCTGCTCCCGTCGAGCTAGTTAAAAAGAAGGATGGAACCACCCGATTTTGCGTGGATTACAGAAAGCTGAATGATGTCACGCAGAAAGATAGCTATCCACTACTCCGAATCGATGACACTTTGACCACACTAGCAGGCTCCCGTTGATTCTCCACACTAGACCTAAAAAGTGGATATTGGCAGGTGGGTCTACACGCAAACGACAGAGAGAAGACAGCGTTCTCCACCAGTAAAGGGCTGTTTCAGTTCACGGTCATGCCCTTTGGGTTATGTAATGCACCCGCTACATTTGAGAGGCTAATGGAGTATGTACTGAGCGGGTTAACATGGAGAACGTGCTTAGTATACCTAGACGACATTCTAGTCATGGGCCAGACATTCGACGACCATCTGAAGAACCTGGGCGAAGTATTCTCCAGAATTAAAAACGCCAACCTGAGACTCAACCCAAAGAAGTGTTCTTTGTTTCAAAAAGAAGTAGAGTTTTTGGGCCACGTAGTGTCCGAGTCAGGAATCCGCACCAACGAAGACATGATAGAAGCCATCCGTGATTGGCCAGTCCCGAGGGACAAGCATGAACTCCGAAGCTTCTTGGGCCGCTGTTCATACTACCGGCGTTTTGTTGAGGGATTTGCCACAATCGCCGTCCCTCTACATCGGCAGACCACTGAGAAAGAGACCTTCCATTGGAATCAAGATTGCGAAACATCTTTCAGACGACTGAAGGCAGCACTATGTTCCAGCCCAATCCTAGCCTTTCCTACACAGTCCGGCAAGTTCATCTTAGACACCGACGCCAGCAACACCGGTTTAGGGGCCGTCCTATCCCAGGTGCAAGATGGTGAAGAGAGGGTGATCGAGTACTACAGCAGTGGATTCTCGAAGCCAGAAAGAAATTATTGCGTCACCAGAAAATAACTTCTTGGAATAATAAGGGCTGTAGACCATTTCCACAAATACCTGTATGGTCGCCATTTCTTAATCCGAACAGATCATGCCGCACTCAAATGGCTGCTGGACATGAAGACACCGGAAGGACAAATGGCCAGATGGATGGAGAAATTACAGCAATACGACTTCAAGGTGGAACATCGTGCCGGTCGGTTGCACAATAATGCCGATGCCCTATCCAGAAGACCCTGTAGAGCGGAATGCAAGCATTGTCTGAAGACGGAACAGCGAGAGGGTATCTCCATCAGGCAGATCCGAGTGCAGGCCAATGAAGACTGGACAACGGAACAGTGCATCCAGGACCAAATGGCTGATCCAGACATCTAACCAATCTTGTCACTCAAAATGAGAGGGGCACCCAGGCCACGATACGACGAGGTAGCTAGATACTCCGGCGTGCTGAAATCGTTATAAGCTCAGTGTGACTCTCTAAGAACAGACAATGGAATGCTCAAGCGAGTTTGGGAAAGCGCTGATGGACGAGAAACCAAATCCCAACTGGTAGTTCCGAAAAAAAAGTACCAGCCATCCTGACCAAAGTACATGATGGAATTACCGGAGGCCACTTGGGCATGAATAAAACCCTAGACAAAGTTCGCCAGCGGTACTACTGGGTGAACTACTTCGAAGACGTCAGAGCTTGGTGCCGCAAATGTGCCACCTGTGCAGCCAGTAAGGGCCCGAAGACCCGGACCAAGGGCAGAATGCAGCAGTACAATGTGGGCGTCCCATTTGAGAGAATTGCCATCGATGTCGCCGGTCCGTTTCCCGAGTCTGAGAGGGGGAACAAATGCATTCTGGTCGCAATGGATTACTTCAGCAAATGGCCTGAGGCATATGCGATACCCAACGAAGAGGCAACCACGGTAGCGACGGTGCTAGTAGAACAACTATCCAGCAGGTTTGGCGTCCCGATGGAATTACATTCAGACCAGGGGCGTAACTTCGAATCGAATGTATTCCAGAAGGTCTGCACGATGTTGGGGATCAGGAAAAAGAGAACAACACCATTACACTCACAGTCAGACGGAATGGTGGAAAGATTCAACAGGACCTTGGAACAACACCTATCCAAGGTCGTCAGCAATAACCAGCGTGATTGGGATGAGCATATTCCCCTATTCCTGTTGTCATATCACTCTGCTGTACATAATAGTACAGGTTTGACCCCAGCCAGGTTTCCTATTCGGAAAGGAGCTGCGATTACCATGCGACTTGGCATTTGGCTCCCCCGAAGAACCTTCCCAAGACATCGACGATTATGCCGACCAGCTCCGACATAAAATTCTGGCAATACACGAATTAGCCCGAACGCAGATGTTGGCCACCAGTGACCGGATGAAGACGAGATACGACCTCAAGGTCAATTCAGTCGGGTTCCAGGAGAGGGACAAAGTCTGGCTGTACAACCCCCAACGGAGCAAGGGTAAATCCACAAAGCTTACACCCGCCTGGGATGGTCCATACGAGGTGGTCAAGATGCTTAATGACGTCGTCTACCGGATCCGTCGAAAGCCCAAGGCTAAATTGAAGGTGGTTCATTTAGATCGACTCGCTCCCTACCATGGAGAGGATGTTTCTGATCGGGACGATCAGAATTAAAGGGGGGGCAGTGTTACAAAATTTATCCAAAGCCGACCCTGTTTCATCTCAGTACGACAACAAACGCTTTGAGATAAAAAAAAACGGTTCTCGAAAAGACTCGGCAGCGGAAGGAGTGATGATGATTTTTACTGGAGAATTCGACGCTGGTATTATAAAGGAAGCACACCACGATCGCAGTTCAGTTATACCGCGACGACTAGCGTATATGGGATTGTTATTGTATTTGAATCAGCTGTTTGAATGTAAATAAAGTTCTAGAAAAGTGAAAGTGAATATTAGTTTTATAATTTTAAATTGAACCCACGGACTATATTGCAATATATTTGCCAGTACGCTGGTGTTCTCAAAGTCTATTCCGTGTGACGTCGTGGTGGCGTGTTCGGCAATGGATGTTGTTTTTTCCTGCTTTCTTATGGCGTTCTGGTGTTCATCACGTCTAGCTTGAATTCTTCTGTTAGTTTTATGACAGTCTGCACACTCCCTGTTGTTCTAAAAGGATCCTCGTCTTCGGAGTCCTCAACACTGTGCTTATTTTTCTGTCTGTATTGAAAATAGTATCGATATTGTGTCTCCGTAGAATTCTTGCAATACTGTCCGTGGTACCCTTGACATACGGTAAATAAGCCTATGTTATTGGTGACTCATGCTCCTCGTCTGTTTGTCTCGGTTTTGACTCTAGGGCTCTTTGTATATTTCGGTCTGTAAATCCGTTTTGTCTCAGAGCTGTTTTTAAACTGCCCATTTCCTGTTTGATGTTATCCTGGTCAGCTAGTCTTTGTGATCTGGTTACTAAAGTCTTGACGACGGCTTGTAGTTGGGCTGGGTGGTGATGAGAATTAGCATGAAGGTATCTGTTGGTGTGAGTTGCTTTCCCATATACTGTATGGCCAAGGGTTCCATCTTGCTTTCTATTTATGAGAACATCAAGGAATGGCAGTTGATTGTTGGCTTCAACCTCCATGGTAAATTTTATTTTGTGATGGATACCATTAAGGTATTAAGTATGTCTAAGTGTTCCCTCCCATGTGGCCAAATCACAAATGTATCATCCACATATCGCAACTACAAACTGGGTTTAAGAGTTGTTGTTCTTAGTGCCAACTCCTCAAAGTTCTCCATAAAAAGGTTTGCTATGACTGGTGAGAGTGGTGATCCCATTTGAGCTCCTTCCACTTGTTTGTATCGCTGGTTCTCGTAAACAAAATAGGTGTTCATCAGACAGTGCCTTGTTAAGTCTACAAGGTGTTGAGGTGGTTTGTATTTTTCTATTATGATATGCAAGGCTTCGTCGATAGGGATGTTGGTGAAAAGGGACACTACGTCAAAACTTACAAGAAGACACTCTGGTTGTAAGACCGTTTTTCTAAGTATTTCGATGAAATGTTTAGAGAATTTTTCACGTAGGAGTCTGCCCCCTCTGCAAACTGTGTTGGGAATCCAATTGAGCTTACTATTGGTATCAAAGGTACTTTTGGAAACCCATAGAATTTCGGACATCTCGATTCTAAGGTTAAAATTATCGAAAATTGATCAAGATGACCTTGAAACCCCCAACGTGAGCAGGGTGAGATACGGCATAATTAGTGCCATTTTGGCTTAACGTGGGGGTGTAAACGGAATATTTAGGGGTGTATTCACCATATTCAAGGCTCCTTTGGCAGTTGGCGGGGGTGAAATTCGATCGACGGTGTCATTTGTTCTCCGAACAAGGGGGCCGCGTTCTTGGATCGTGGCCGACCACGGAGGCCACGGATGCTGTGACGTGCTGAAGACTAGGACTGCGATGGGGGCCCAGACGGAGCTGCGTAGAGGTTAGGATGCTGATGACAGGGTACGATGTAATAGAGGTTATGGACTATTGGGACTGATGGGGGCCGCGTAGAGGTTAGGTTATGTTGCTAATAGAGGTTGGGGTTCGCGGAGTGGGCTTGTCATATAGGTTAGACAGGGGAGCTGCTCTGAACGGAAATCTTGAAGGGAAGCTTAAAAATATGATTCGGTATCGAGAAGTCGGCGTGGACCGACGTGTTTATTTTCTGTTCAATTTTAATGTTTATTAAACCAAATTTATTAAACAACTAACTAGAAGTGAGAAAGACAAAATGAGTGATCCTGAAGTTGATACTGATATGGAATACCAAATAAATAAAGTAGTAAGTGAAAGAATCGACACTATGTTCAATATCTTTAGCGAGAAAATTAATCAATTAACAAACGAAATGAGCATGTTAAAGGAATCAAACAGTGAACTTATCAAATTGTTATCATTTAACTGCAAGTGTCAATAAATAAGAACAAACATGACAATCATTTGTGGTGAATTAACTACGTCTAAATTAAATGTTAGAAATATCTCTGACACAAATAGTGACACAGACAATACAGTTGTCGATAAACAAACAGATACATTTAAAAAAATATTGCGTTCAAAAAACAGTAAACAAGGCCAGTCCCGTGATGTACACGGTTCATCCCAACAAAATTATACGAGGGATATTAGTTCAAAAAAGGTCCAGGAAACTACTAAGAATAAATTAATGATTGGTGCTAGCGATGTATGCGAAGATTTTGGAGCTCCTAAACCAAAACTGCATTTGTATTTGGGGAGATGTAAAAGTGGTACAACGGTGGATGATATTAAAAATTATATGTCCACAAAATTTTCTGGTCCTTTAGATTTTGCACAGAAAGTGTTGACCTTAAAAGTCAGCTTTATAATCCAAGTAACTGGCCGAATAGAGTAATTCTAAAACAATTCAAGTTTTTTCGGGGAGCAAAATACCAGCAGCAAACTGAATTTAAATAATATTGCCGATACCAGCAGAGACGCTAATTTAAAAATTGCCCAACTTAATGTACAAAGTATCACAAATAGAAAGTTTAGAACTGTTTTGTTACTAAGAAAGGCCTGCCATTATTAGTGTGGCTGAGCACTGGTGCTTAAATAATAACATCAATTTAATTAATATTGATGGATATGATCTACTGAGTTATAGTAGAGTAAAACATATACATGGTGGATCAGCGTTATTTGTTCAGAAAAAGCGGAAATTTTTAGCTACAAAGTGGAATATGGATCGTTTTTGTGAAGGGATGGTCTTTGACTGCTGTGCAATTAAAATAAAGTCTGAAAGTTATCAGTGTATAGTGCTAAGTATCTACAGATCACCAGGTAGATGATTTTATTTTGTAAATGTATTAAATTATTGTACATCCAAATGCCCGAACATAATTGTTGGTGGAGATTTGAATATAAATTTGTTAGTACATAGTTTGGAAAAGGAGGTTTTTAGTGATATTTTATGTAATTTTGATCTGAGAAATACATCATCTGAGTCTACTAGATATCATGCTTCTGGTAATGGCAAGGTAACATGTTCAAAATTAGATTATATGATCATTAATAACAGTACGAATTGCCTTTTTAAGGTATTACAACCAAACATTGCTGACCATTTGGCCTTAATTGCCAATGTATCTATTAAATTAAGTGAATATGCAGAAGTGATTAACAGAAGTAACAAATCCTTCCGAAATAAAAATTTAAATAACCTTTTCTTGTATTAAATAATCTTAGCATTGAAACTGTCTATAATTTTAGTGATGTTGATCAGGCATTTTATGAGTTTATGCAAATTTTGACAAGGCCAATTGAGTACAACTGCCCGTTAATAAATATTAAGGTTTCTAATTCTAATAAAGCTGATAGTCGGTGGGTAACAGAAGAGGTTAAAGTTGCTAGCAAATTAGTTAAAGATACTTTCTGGTTGTTGAAAAAAACAGGGGATCCTAATATTAAATTAAGATAGAAAAATTTAAAACAGGAATATTTTAAACTAATTACTGTAACCAAACAGCAACATATGGAAAATATATTGAAAATTCCTCTAATAAACAAAAGAAAACATAGAATATTGCAAACAAAAAAATTGGGAAAGATATAAACACTGATGCTAGAATTACTCTCAAGGACGATGCAAATAATCACGCAATATCTGAACCGGCTGATGTAGCTGAGTTATTTGTCCACTATTTTTCAAATATAGCTAATAAAACAATTAATAATCATTTTGGAAACAATCTATTAAAAAAATGTACTGCAACAAATCCTCTAATAAATTCTTTCATTTTTGAATCTAGTACAGCTGCTGAGGTCAGCAATGTAATAAGGCAGCTAAAAAATAAAATGAATGCTGGGCTAGATGATATAACCACAAAAATTAAGAAAAAAGTGTGTGGCCATATTGCTGATCCAACAGCGTATCTTATAAATTTATCGGTTTTGTCAGCAACTTTCCCAAAGTTTTTGAAAGTTGCATCTATTGTGCCTGTGTATAAAAAAGGTGATCGTTCTAACATACAAAATTATAGACCTATTGCTATTACCAGTAGTATATCTAAAATTTTTGAACGAATCATTGTCAACCGTATGATTGGATTTCTAAATATAAACAACACTATAACTGATGCTCAGCATGGTTTCCTTAAAACTAAATCCACTGAAAGTGCCACTTGTGATTTTTTCAGTTATGTGTACAAAAAAAGCTTGGACAAGGGTGAACACGTTGCAGGTCTATTCTTCGATCTGTCTCGTGCTTTTGACTGTATAAATTTCAATTTTTTTGAGAATAAGCTGCACCGATTAGGTTTTAGAGGTGATTCTTTATTATTCATTATGTCGTTCTTAAAAAATAGAGAAATTTGTGTCAAAATACATGATCCAACTTTAGAAATGCATGAGCTAAATATGGGTGTTCCACGGGAGTCTGTGTTGGGTCCACTTTTATTTTTATTATATATAAATGATATACCTCGAAATATGAAATTACATTATTTTTATGTTTTTTGGGGCAATAACACCACAATCGAAACAAAAAGACGTATATTGATGGAAAACCAAACGTTTCAAAGTCTATTCTGACTTCCTTGTCAATGGCTTTATATTTATTGATTTAAATAATAATAGGTAAAAATAATTCGCTGTTCGTAAGTTTGTTGGCCGGGATTTGATTAGTCACATTACAGGTGTACTAACGTTGCTAATAAGCTAAAGGTCAAACAAGTGAGGGTGTGTGAAGAGTAGGGATAATCATATAAAACAGTGAAATTTTACATACAGGATTTCAGTTTTGTGAAATAGTGAAAATGGAAGCAGATCAAGGGTATTTTACCGATTTCAGTTCTAGTAGAAGTGTAAACTTTTCACCCAGTGTTCAGGGTAATAGCAACAGCAGCACCAGCAATAGTGACACTTTTGACGTTGAATTCGAACCGTGTGAAAATGGTTATAATGCTGGTGATTCGAGTACCGACTACACCGCCAACTTGGACCATGTCCTACAAATGTACGAGAATGCAGCCAATAAGGAAAAATACTACCTATTACACTCGAGGTTTCCCTTGTTGGATTCCCCATGTTGTGAGATCCAGTGTGCACTCAGCCCCGCAAGATCTACTCACCAGTGGTTATCTTGCAAAAACAACAAGAACAACTGAAGGCTCCCCAGTGAAAATTGTAATGTCTGCTGTGGAATGGGGAGATGTCGTCCAATTAAACCCCCTGAAAAGAAACTTCTTGGAGAACACCTCAGCATCACCATCATCAATGGAGTTTACAGAACCGATATCCTGTTGTGACTTTTTGCATATATTTAGAGTACAATATGACGACGTGAAGCAGATTATGCTTATGAAACACGTATCGATATTATATCTAAACTATACTGATGTGTGTAGTCTTTTAGTCGTCGATCCTATTATACTGGCTAAAGTAACATCTTTGAATAAACTGAATTTTTGTAAGTTTTATCAGGACTTGTTAGATGAGATTTCTACATGGACATGTTTGCTATGTACGCTTCCTATTGAAAAAATTATAAGAGCATGCTGTCTAGACGATACCTTTAAAAGAGCACTTGTATTATTACAAAGACATTATATTACAAGATTTAGAAATTAGAAAAATTAAATAAAATGTTTTTATATATATTTTGGAGTGATTTAATTAATCAGTTGGGAATAGGGAGAGAACTTCTGACGTTCAAATTGAAAACCTGTTTATCTATTTACGTTCAATCAAGGTGGATCTTGGTCTTTTACCCTCTCTACCACCACCACCACCGTTACCATCTTGATAACATGTTCAAGGTTCTCAAACACCTATATAGAAAATAGAAAGTGTTGTCAGGTCATTCCATCTGCAGCAATCGATTAATGTGATCAAACTACAAAGTTCACTAGCCCAACAAATATTCAAAAAGCATTAGTTTTTGTTATTATCGAAGAAGAATAAGATGAAGTTTTTACAGGAAATTAATGCAATAAGTTCGAGTGGGGAACAAACCAATGGTCAAGGTGTGGGATCTACAACCAGGAACGCCATGCAGGATCATCTCAGCAAAATTGGTGAAACTACAATTTGGTGAAAGCATCTGTATGGAGTTGGAAGATAAAGTTACATTTTTACCGAAAAGGCTGACACAAACATTTAAACCGCATCTTGAAAAATTTTCCACAGGGAAGTTATACCTGAAATTCAAATGACAACAACAACAACAACTGGGAACTAATCTACATTCAAGGGTGTTATTTGAAATTTCCACAGAGTAGAGTTAATTGCAAAAATATATATAGTGTTTTACACTCATGACAAGTATCTGACAGCTGGATAGGATACCTACTAGTTCACCATTGGTATGCTTCTAAAAGGATTTATTCAAGAAGTTTGGTTGTAAGTAATAGTTTCAATCCATAAGAAGATGATATTAAATTATAACTTTTTCATATGTTCATCTTTAATGTCTCCAAATGTCAAAACATTTATTTTAGAAAAGGTAATAGAAGATTCGGAAAACAAGTTCAGGTACAAACATATGACACTTAAACATGCAATCTACAAATAATAATAATAATAATAAGTGTTCTATTACCAAAATATTCCTGCCAGAAGTACTGAGTTTTTTTATTACCAACCATGTAAATTATTTCTCAAATATATATCGTCTCACCATAACAAAAACAGAGAGGATGTTGACCCTGAGACCAAGACTATATCGCGAGTCAACGATATACGTAATTAGCGATTCAGTTCCGAACAATATTTCGCTGATACCTGATGACCTCGAGGCTAAGAAAATATCGTACGCATAAAATTGGGACATATTCCGGACCAGTTTCGGTAAGAATGTTACCCTAAAGGTCAACAAAATATTGTAAATAATTCCATGTCTAATTAACGATTGTTTCTGGTACGATGATTTGTTGGGAATACAGGGTGGTTCATTAACAAAATAGACATGAGGGAACTTACAGAAAATTTCAGATTATAAATAACAGACGCTACTGCAATTCATATGCAGATATCTGTCGATAACTTTGAATACTTACAGATTAGCCTCCTCATCATCATCTTCTTCTTTAAACTTGCCAAGAACGCACCAGTTGATTTTCATCTTAACCATTGAACGCTAATCTCATTCGAAACAATATGTTTGAGTGGGTTTTTCCCCAGATCTAGGGATTTTACTCAGCAATATCATAAGAAGACATACATATGTTTTTCCGACATCTAGGGAAATATATGATATCTGACATCAGCGGCTGCTTCTTCCACTTTTCTATGACGTCACTAGCCCTCACTTTCATTGGACATTTCAAACCATTATCAAGTAAACAATTTGATTCAAATTTGACGCTCCATCAGACCAATCGTTCGAAGAAAATACCATTACCATACGAAGCAATTCACCGAATTATGTAACTTTCCAAGATCTAGGGATTTTTCTCATCAATGGCATATGTATATATATATATATATATATATATATATATATATATATTTGTTTTTAAGTTTTCGCGGGCACTAAATGTATTAGATGGTTTCCGGGAATTCATCCGCGTAGTTGATTGATAACTGATCCCTGCCGGGATCGATGGTAAAATGACGACGTTTCGGCAGAGTCACATCTGCCCTCTTCAGGTCGGTTCGCATAATTCTCGTAGCCTACTGCTTTCGCTTCTAGTTACTCGAATACTGAAGAGGGCAGATGTGACTCTGCCGAAACGTCGTCATTTTACCATCGATCCCGGCAGGGATCAGTTATCAACTACGCGGATGAATTCCCGGAAACCATCTAATATATATATATATATATATATATATATATATATATATACACGCCAAAAATATAGTCGGAACAGGACAATCAAAATAAACGGTTTGTTAAATGCTTGCCAACGTTTCGCTTTATTATATTTAAAGCTTCATCAGGGCTTGCATTTGTTATTGTTTACCGGGTTTAAAAAAATGATAAACCATCACTGGAATTTATAAAAACATATAAACGACGTATAGAGAAAATCTTGCGTTTCTTAGGTGAATGATTTATTTCAAATATAATAGTTTCCTTATTTAAAATAACTCTTATCAAGCATACCACGTATTCTAGTTTATTAAATTAAATTAAATATTCAGTTGTCATAAAAAATTTGAATAGCTTATGTTTATTGCCACCATCTTACATTATAAGAAAACACAAAAATTCGTGTCGTTACTTTAAATTTTGTATTCCATTTTTTTCAGTATGCTGTGTGCTCCTCCAATTCCGTAAAGAAAAGAAGTCGTTGGTTTTGTAATAAACCTTTGTCTCCAGTACATATAGAAAATATAAACCAGTCAAGTTCCTGCGATTCTTCAACCCAGCAAATTGATGAAAATTGTACAACAATGATTTGGTAAAATTAGAATGAATGCAAAATATTCTACAACGAACTGAAATAAATTTATTACAGGTGAAAGACAGTTTAGAAGAAGAAATTGGAAATGCATGTAGCTCAGGGTCTGAGTATTGCCCCGGTTCTTCAGAATTAGAAGTAAGAACAATTACGCACACTAAAATAACACATTTTCACTATAAAACATCTGAAAGCAAATTTATACAATACTAGCCTTTACCCGCGGTTTCTCCTGCGTATGGAATGTCCAAGTCTTTGCAAAAAGAAATAACTTATGAAACATATGGGTTATCTTATAACAATTTTACTAACTTTGTTGAACCACCCTACTTAACTATAAATCCACCGATCCCGAATATATTTCACTCAAACTTCAAGTGCTTATGGGCTACCCTATATAACAATATTATTCTACATTTTTTTGAATCACCCTGTATAACTGTAACTCTACTTCATCCTATAGTGCAACCAACATGTATATGCTGCTGTGTGTTTGTCATCCAATATAACTTTTTTTAACACCTGACCATAACTCCACCTTGTAAAGCACAATTTCTCTCCACCCTATATTTTTATCATCCTTTGTATGCAAAATTTTATAACAGTGTGTTAAACACACCCTAAAACTACAATCTTCCTTCGCCTCGACATTTCAGATATTCCATACAGTAGGATGTAACTGTTTATGGTCTGCCCTATATATATATATTTTTAACTTTTCTTGATCCACCATAATGGAAACGCTTGTGGAGCCCTTGGTGTGTCACAAATGTAAGAGCACAGTTTTGCACCCTAACACCGTTTCTGCCGATGTAGGGAGATACAATGTATACCAGATTTGAAGTCAAACTATAGACTTTGCAACAAAAAAAGATTCCGCAAAATCAGATTAGTATTTCTTACGTGATGCCCGAACAAACAAACAAACAGATAAACTGCAATTTTCTAATAATATAGATTAATTTTTTAACGATGTGTTTTTTTAGAGTTCTGAGGATGAAACAGCATCAAACAATTCAATCGAAATTCCACTTCAGGAACCATTAGCAATAACTGCTTCTAAAATACAAATTACTAATATAAACGATGAAGAAATTTTACCAGTTTCTGAAGGTGTTTCACACAAAAATTCTGAAGAATTCAACACGAATTCTTCAGGGGATGAACTACTTTATGGAAAGAAAAAGAGTCAGAAAGATTTCTGTTTATTTTGTGAGTGCTTAGTGCAATGTTTTGCAAGAAATGTGATAAGAAATCACGCGCATGAAATAGAAGTTCAAAAGATTCTACCAAGAAATAAAGAAAGGAAAGCACTACTGAATTCTCTACGAAAGAAAGGAAATTATATCAGTTCGAATAAAGTGCAGAAGGCAGTGAGAAAGGGAATTAAAGGAGAGCTGCTACCATGCTCTTATTGTTTCGGGTTTTACTCTATTACGGAGACATCGGAAAATGTGTGTTGCGGATGCCAGTACAAAGCACGCGCAAGCAGATTCACAAAATTTTTTGATTCGCCATCTAAAATATAATGACGAACTTAAAAATAAGGTATTTCCTAAAATGCGACCAGACAAAATTTCACTGACAGCCAAAACGGACGAATTAATTTCTGCTTTCGGTTCACGATATATAAAAAATCATAGGGAATCTCATTTTATTAACGTTGTCTCGAGAAAAATGAGGGAGCTAGCAAGGTTATTAAAAAATATATACAGCTATTTCTGATTTGCTTAGCGTTTTGAAACCTGAACATTTTGATACAATAATCCAAGCTACGAAAACTGTTGCTGCATATGACATTGACAATGATTTGTATAAGTCACCCACATATGCAATGAATATTGGTACATTACTCAAACAATGTTGCGATATTGCTTTAATGATTGCCTTAAAACGAAAACATGTGAATGTCAATGTTTCACCAGCAGAGACCGAAGCAGATTTGAAAACTTTGACACACTTAATAAATGAAAATTGGAAATTTGAAATTTCAAGTCAAGCACGAAGCGACTTGAAGATGAAAACCTGGAATAAAATCACAATTATACCATTGGCAAACGATCTGAAATTATTGAGAAGTTACTTAGTTCAAAAGGGTGATGAAGCTGCCTCGAAATTGACTGCTGGAGCAGCTACTAAAAAAGATTATAAAGTTTTGATTGAGACAATTTATTGTAGAACAATTTTACTTAATAGAAGAAGACCTGGTGAACTACAACGAGTGCATCTGAAAACCTATGAATATTACTCTGCCAATACATGTAATAATTATGAAGAATTTGAGCAAGCTGTATCACCAGCTGAAAAAATTTTGATGGGCAAATTCAAAAGACTGGTAATAAGAGGAAAAAGGGGTAGAGGTGTACCAGTTCTATTCAGTACAGACGTTCAGAAGCACATCGACATTATGCTGGAACATAGATCAATGTTCACACAAAAAGCAAATGTTTATTTTTTCCCAAATATAAATTTATCGGAACCTACAAGTGGATACAAGGTTCTTAAAAAATACGCATTTGCCTTTGGAGCTAAAAATCCAGAAGGAATTACTTGTACTAAATTGCGAAAACATTTAGCCACTTTATCTCAAGTATTCAACATGACAGAAACAGATTTAGAACAGTTGGCAACATTTATGGGTCATACTGTTGGTATTCATCGACAATCATATAGACTACCTGATGATGTCTACCAAACATCAAAAATTGCTAAAATATTACTTTTGATGGAAAATGGTGACATTAGTAAGTTTAAAGGAAAAAACTTTGATGAAATACATATTGATATAGACGCCGACCTCTTAACGGAGGCTAAGGATAGTGAACAAGATAATGATATTTTTCCATTAGAATTGACTGAAGATAACACAAATAATAATTCAAGTTTATCAACAGTTATGAAAAATATAAACGATGAAAAACCCAAAATTAAATCAAGAAAACTAGTAAAATGGTCAGAAAAACAAAAGGAAGTTTCATCATACTTTGCTAATCACATAAAATTGAAGAAACCTCCTAAAAAAGTCGAAATTCACAAACTCATTCAGGAACACAAGGACCTGTTTATTAATAAGAACTGGCTAAAAATTAAAGTGTTCGTTCAGAACAAATATAGTGGAAAATACAAATAACTACTTATATTCCTAACAATGTATTCAGAAGAGATATATACTAATAAAACAATAAAGTTGTATTACGTATTTGTGATTTATTTTTTATATTCTTACTTACATATTTGACAATTTTGATATTTTTAGGGTTCTGTGTATAAAAAATATGGATACCCCTATAATATCACTCCTAATTTCTTCCTCCTACATATCACAGCAATTTTCCCCGAAACTACTTGACGGAAAAAGTTGAAGTTTGGTAACATTGAGTAGTTTGGAAACCCGATCAGAAGTTCATGACGTAAATGAAGAAATTTTGATTTCAGGGGTACTTCTGGGAGGAAAATTTGAAAAAATCGACAATCCCCCCTCTTATCTTCGAAACTATTAAGCCAAAAATTATGAAAGAAATAGGAAATATATAACATTGCCTAAAGTTTAAGAGAAAAATAACGAGAAAAACTTTAATTTTAATTTTGGTGAAAATGAATGAAAAATCAAATAAAAGGGTTTATTCTTGGGAACACAAATATTTTTTTTTTCAAATTTTTAAAATAATTAATGTGGAAGATATTAACAAAAAATACAAACATTTATACATTTCCTCCCTTATCTCCGAAACTATAGGACGTAAAATTTTAATATTGGTTTTGGGGGGCAAATTACAGGATTAAAAGGAAAATATAAAATTAAAACTGCTTCTAACGCATCATGTAATATATCAAATCAAAGAGCTCATTATGACGAATACAAATATATTTAAAATATATTAAAAAATTACCCATTTCCCCCTTATCTCTGAAACCATAAGCTGTAAAGGTTTGAAGAAAGTAGAGATATAGGGCGTTACCTCAATTTTACAGGAAAAATAAGGAGAAAGCCATAATATTAGTTTTGGGAGGTGAATTCCAGAATTATACGGAAAATATACAATTAAAATTGTATCTAACGCATCATGTAATATATTAAATCAAAGGGCTCAGTATGGCAAATACAAATATATTTTTTCATATTTTTAAAACAAATTATTTAAAAGATATTAACAAAAACATAAAAATATTCTCTTTTCCCGTTAATATAAGACGTATTTTTTTAAATTAGAGGAACTCTACCTGAATTTACGGGAAAAATAAGAAAGCCGTAATATTAATTTTGGGGGGCAAATTATAGAATTAAATGAAAAATATAAAACTAAAATTGATTATGTCCCATCATATATTATATTAAATCGAACGGCTCTTAATGACGAATACAAATATTTTTTTTTTTCATATTTTTAAAATATTTTTTTTAATAAATTAACAAAAATTTTAAAAAAAATTCAGCCGAAACTATCAGACCTAAAATTTTGGCGTATATGACCTCACGTAAACTGTACAGGAAAAATAAAGAGAAACCGGTAATATTAATTGTGGGGGGAAAGTTATAGAATTAAACGGAATATAAAAAAATTAACTATTTTAAAACGCATCATGTAATATATGGAATGAAAGGGCTTATTATGAGGAATACAAATATATTTGTTTCATATTTTTTAAATCAATTGTTTAAAAGATATTAACAAAAATATAAAAACACCCTTTTTCCCCCTTCATTTCCGAAACCACACGACCTAAAAGTTTAAAAATAATTAGGGGTATAGGACCATACCAGAACCTTATATGAAAAATAAGTAGGAAACCCCAATATTAATATTGGGGCCAAATTACAGATTTAAATGATTTTTTTTTCAAACGCATCATGTAATATATATATATATATATATATATATATATATATATATATATATGGAATACATATATATTTTTATATATTTAAAATAATTTGTTGAAAACGTTATAAATAATATAAAAAATTCGACCCATTAAGAAAAATATACCACAAATTGTAACAGTAATTTATAAACTTAATGAAATTTTTTTTTTTAAGGGCGTCCGTAATGTAATGTATCAAATGAAAGGAATCATCATAAAAATACAACTATATTTTATTTGTATTATAAAATTTATCACACTCCATCAATTTCTAGAGTCTTCAAAATGAGCAAGAACTATCAATCTGGACGCTGGGTGAACAAAGGTAGAACGACCAAAAAGTTCGACGTACGCTATTAAAAGCGAGATTAATTTCAGTGTTAGTTAGTAGAGCTTATCTGATTGTTATTATGTCGATGTTATTGTCTTAGAATCAGCTGTTGAGAATATTTGATGTTTACGTGTGAATGAAAGTTCTAGAAAGTGCAGGGAATATTATTTTTTTAACTTTAATTAATTTGAACCCACGAAATTTATAACAATTTGGTGTCGAAGTGCAGGATTAAGTGAAGTTAAAATCGCAATTTGATTTATGAAAATCCGAAGTATGGAAACAGAAAATATGGACGAGACTACCAAAAAAATATTCAAACAGGTTACGGATGGACTAGATGAAACAATAACTCAGATCCTGGAAAAACTTGACAAAATTGAGAAAGAAGAGAAACAACAGCAAGAGGAAATTCAACAAAGGTTAATAAAATCTATCGATTGTTGTAAACAACATAATTTAATTGAGGGATTATTCTCGAAATTTGAAGAAAAACAACAAATTAAATTAAAAAAAATGATTTTAAAATACTAGAAGAAAAATGACAAAATGATTTTAAAATATTTGAACAAAGACAAGATCAAATTGAATTAAAACGACAAAATGATTTTAAAATATTGGAAGAAAAACAAGTCTAAACGGAAGAAAAAAGACAACTGTAATTTAAACAATTAATGCAAATAGTAGCACAAGTTAATGAAACAGTTAATAAAAGAAGGCAAATAGTTGAGTCAGACATACAAGAAATAATGATGACATTAAGACCATAAAAAATACCGTAGATACTCTTGAAACCAATCTAGAAGACCTCGATTTCATCCAAAGCCAGCTAAAATTTGAAATCAGTTCAATTCAAAACACAGTTCAAGACCAAATCACTTCCATTAAAGAAACAGTAGAAAGTGAAGTACAAGATAAAATCAGTGCCATCCAAGACAAGGTAGAAACAGAAATTAAAAAAATGCAACAGGACTTACAGCGAGGAAAATACCAGAACACTATGAGTACCAAAGGTTCCGTTAGCAAACCACCCACATTTGATGGCAGCTCATCTTGACCCATGTATAAACGGCAATTTGAAGCCGTGTCTATAGCTAATAGATGGGATAACCAAGAAAAATCTACGTCTCTTGTAATTTCCTTAAGAGGTCCGGCCTTAGAACTCCCCCAAAGCATTCCAGTTGATGAACAAAGGCAATTTTGACAAGGTCATCGCTATCCTGGACAAAAGATACAACAATCAGTCCTTGAGCAAAGTATACCAGGTGCAACTAAGTGGAAAAACGCAAAAATCCGGACAGAGCCATCAAGAATTCGAAGCAGAGGTTAGACGATTAGTGCACTTGTCTTACCCAGACCTGCCAGAGAAAACAAAGATCAATTGGCCACACAGAGTTTCGTAAACGGTATCAGAGATGTGGCAGTACAAAGAAATCTAAGACTAAGTGGCGTCAGGAAAAGTAATGAAGCCTTACTTCGGGCGTTGGAAGTAGAGGCCGTCATGAACATGTCCAAGCCGAAGGTCCGAGCAGTTTCCTTCAACCATGATGAGCCAGAGTCACTATTTCAAGCGGTGTTGGCAGATATGAACAAACTACTAGAACGGTCACAAAAAACTGGCGCAAGGGGAGCATGTTACCAATGTGGACGGACAGGACACTTCCAACGTGACTGCAGAGTATGGCTACCGGAACGATCACCAGAAGTAGCCAACACAACAACTACACCAGCCAGGGAAACTCCAATCAGTCAGCATAAGGGGGCGAATGCTGACTAACCCTCCACCAGCCCCCAGGACAGTACCCATCCGGGGATTTGGCCGAGATAGCAGCAACCTAGTCATCCGGGACACCATCAATGGCCGAGCAATTACCATCTCCATCGACACCGGCGCCGCTGTGTCCATTACCAACTCCAGAGTTTTCAGGTCATCAGAAATCCGGCCAGTTAATAATAACATTTAGCTCAGAACAGTCACCGGCGAGTCTATGTCAATACAGGGAGAGAAAGATGTCGTGCTATAGATAGGGGACTACATAATCCGGCATAGGGTCCTGGTAGCGAATATTGAGGACGATTTCATACTGGGTATGGACCTAATCAGCCAGCATGGATTTATGTTCGACCCGGGATATAATGTTCTTCGGGTCCTAAACAAGAAATTTGTATTGACACGGCGCGTCAATAGTTCAACCGCCTCCATAAAAATTGTAGCAAAATCCTCAGCTAGAATTCCCGGTCGAACGGAACAGATTATTCATGGGCAGCTAGAAAGCAATCCTGGGATTTGCGTTGGAATGGTGGTATATAGTCATGAGCTGAATGTACAGCTCATGACTATATACTTAGTTGGACGGGCTATAGTTACAATCGGACGAGAAATACTAATTAGAGTTCTTAATTTGTCCAACAACGACATCAGAATTGCCAATAGTCAAGAAATAGCTTGTTTCGAGACAGTAGAGACCATCATCAATTGCGAAGAAGAGTACCGGACATCGGGGAAGGAGACAGGGCACAGTAAAGAGTTTCTACAACAGTTTGCCGACCTTTTGAAACACCTTACACCAGAGGAACAGCAGAAAGTCAAGCAATTTATTGCAAATCACTGGCAAATCTTTAACAGCCAAGAGGGAACCACCGGTCGCACCAACATCATCCAGCACCGAATAGATACCGGAAAGTCTCAATCCATCAGAATACCACCTAGGCGACTACCCTTGGAACCACCCGATTTTGCGTGGATTGCAGAAAGCTTACTGACGTCGTCTACCGTATCCGTCGAAACCACAGGGCTAAGTTGAAGGTGGTCCATTTAGATCGAGGGAGGACAGTGTTATAAAATATATCCCACTCCCTCTAAGGCGAAAGAACAAAAACATTAAAAACGACCAGAAAGATCCGCGTACGCTATATAACGCGATATTAATTTAAGTAGTTAGTTAGTAGAGCTTATTGTGACATTTTATACTATTAATACTTTTAAGAGTTCGTATATGTCTTTATTTCATTATGAATTTAAAATTGTCTAATAATCACCAATTAGATTTAACATACTTCTCAGATTGGGAGATGTGAACTATCGGACACAAGTTAATAATTAGGATTTTTAAATATTATAAACTTATAACTGCAAACCTGTTGTAATATTTAAAAATATGTCTTACGTATTTTGACTATATTGTAATTGGTAAAGAAGTCTGGCATCAGTGCCGGCCGTTGTTTAGCATTACATATGTATATTTTGACCGTCACATTGGCGTATGGATAAAAAAATATGTATATTTTGGTTGTCTAATTGACGGTTTTTGTAAAGTCGTCATATGGATAGGGGAATTGAAAAAAAAATTCAATACTTACAAATTTAAATTCCGTTGAAGCAGAAGATATTCAAATCATTAGTGTGGAGTATACTCGCCTTAAGACACCGATTATCATTTTAATTTGGTCGGCCGTCAAAAAACGAGTTCCTGTAAAGTCGTCCGATTGATAGACGGTATATATATATATATATATATATATATATATATATATATATATATATATATATATATTCATATATATCATATATTTCAGATCATACAACTCGTGGAACATTGCCTCAAAAACACATATTTCTCCTTTGACAGGCAACTTTACAGACAGGTCGACGGTGCACCTATGGGCTCGGCGCTCTCACCAGCGGTGGCAAACCTCTTCATGTCTTATTTCGAAACGGCCCTTTTAAACACAGCCCCCCTGAAACCAAAAGTCTGGCTACGATACGTAGACGATATCTTGATAGTGTGGCCTCATGGGGATACGGAACTCAGCAATTTCCTACACCTGGCAAACTCTCTACACGAAAGGATCCAATTCACCATGGAGATGGAAGAAGATGGATGCCTTCCTATTCTGGACATCTACAAGCAGTAGCAAATACACTTATATGCAGGTCACGACGCATTGCAGACGCCAAACACAAACAAGAGGAACTAAACACCATCTCACAGACCTTGAGGAGGAATGGGTACAGCAACAACATCATACGACGAGCCCTGAATCAACAAGAACTACCAAGGCACGAAGAAACCCAACAAGACCCCCCAAAGGCAGCGACCACCCTTCCGTACATACAAGGAGTGACAGATCGGATCGGAAGAATCCTTAGGAAAAGCAACATCAAAACTTCCTACAAACCTCATAAGACGATAAAAAGCATTCTAGGCAATCCCAAAGACCAACGTCCACTAGAGAGTCACGGAGTCTACAAGATACCTTGCGGCGGATGCGAGTAAGCATATGTAGGTCAAACAAACCGTAGGATCGAAGCCCGAATCGAAGAGCATTTGCGACAACGCAATGGTGTCACTCAATCAAAACAAACGGCACCGCCCCCTCAACAAAATCGGAGGCGGGGCAAAGAAATAGGAGGGGACTCGGGAGATAGCATCAATAGCAGCGCGCACATATCGGAGCTCACTTCTAGTTGTGGGTAATAACGCTTTTTGGGGTACCAAACCGAAACTTGTATGACAATTAATAAATAGACTATTTATTATTTATAACTAGCCTGACGGAGAGTAGTTACGGTTTCTTTTTAAGCGTTAACAGAGAACGACCTAGCCGACGATCTAATATAAATATATTTTCGGATAATTATTTCGATTTTATATATGTAGTCCGGAAAGGTCCGAACCTGCAGCCACCCTTTCTTCAATTTTTAAATCTTACACGAAAATGTGTATCTAAATTAATTACTAACACGTATCTAAATTAATTTTAACACTTTATGATTCCGTTCAATATTGAAAAGTGCCTATTCCTAAATAACAAACACTTCTATAAGAAGAAAATATCTATATTATTCCTGGAAAATTAATAACTTGCATTATTGCTTATGAAAACACCTGAGTATGGCCAAGTTTTAATTATGCTAATCTACCCATATACTTTAATACTAAAGATTGAACCTTATTTGGATCGAATCACGTCAGCCACTAAATATACACTCGTTTCGACCGTTCCGGTTTACAGTTACTCACGGACAAAATGTGTTGTGTGGCTTTCATGACTAGGTCGACCAATACATAGAACACCCGACGACGGAGAGTAGACCAAGCGGAGAACGACCTCAATCTCGAGAGTAGTCTACCTGCACATTTGTGTTGGTAGTTATGAAAATGCCGTGAGATTTTGGCGAAACGTGCCCGTTCCTTTAAGGGACAAAACTTTCAACGTTCAAGAGAGCTACACATAGTTCAAATATATATATATATATATATATATATATATATATATATATATATATGGTTTCCGGGAATTCATCCGCGTAGTTGATAACTGATCCCTGGCGGGATCGATGGTAAAATGACGACGTTTCGGCAGAGTTACATCTGCCCTCTTCAGACCGGTTCGCATAATTCTCGTAGCCTTCTGCTTTCGCTTCTAGTTTCTCGAATACTTAAATATTTTGAGATATAAAAATCATAAGAACAAGGAAAAGGCTCCTTTCATTGTTTACGCTGATTTAGAGTCAGCCCTGCAGCGAAGAAATAACCCTAAGGAACCACAGCATCACATTCCAGCTGCTGTTGGATACTACTTGAAATGTTCTTATGATGATACTCTCTCGTTTTATCGATCCTATCGCGGAGAGGACTGTATGCAATGGTTTTATGATCAAATGGCTGAGCTGGTCGAAGATACGGCTCCAGTATTCTGTTGTGCATATAATATTCAAATGACATATGACCAGGAACTTGAGTTCCGCAAAACATACTGTCATATCTGAGAGAAAGCCTTCAGAGTTGGAGATAGCGTGTTCGCGACCACAATCACCTTATACCAGAAAACAACTATAGAGGGGCCACATATGAGGGATACAACGTAAACTATAAAGATAGCCATGTAATTCCTATAGTTTTTCACAATCTTAGCGGATATGATGCACATTTTACCATTACGCCATTACGGATATTGCCACACGAATGAAGGGAGCGATCGACTTACTTCCAGTCCCCAAAGAGAAGTATATTTGATTTACAAAACATGTCGATGGCTATCCAATCCAATTCCGTTTCATTGATTCCTTCAGATTCATAAATTCATCACTTGACATATTGACACCATACTTGAAAGTGTTTCCTAATTTGAAATCACAGTTTCCTTTTCTGCCTGTGGATCATTTCAAATTACTAACGATGAATGCCTTATGACTACATTGATTCATTTGCTCGATTTCATGAGGAAATAATAACGCCAATAGAGAAATTCTATTAGAACTTGGAGGATAAACCCTGCCCTCGCCGTCTTTACAGTTGAGCTCAACAAGTTTGGAGCACTTTAAATGTCATAACATTGGTGAATACATCGATCTCTATATGAAGACGGACATACTGGTTTTAGCTGATGTTTTTGAACAATTTCGTACTAGCTGCTTAAAGACTGAATGAGTCGGAACATTGACGTCACATCTATCCCTGATGAAAATGTTTGGAAGAGGGTAAAAGTTCACCTCCTTACGGAATGGAGCGAGAGATATGGAGCTAAAGAATTCATCTCCAAGCCAGAAATCAAAAATAGTACCATTTTTAATGAGAATCTGGTAGCAATAGAGATGCGGAACCAGCAGGTGTATCTAACAACATGTAACAAACCTATTTATGTTGGTCAAGCCATCCTTAATCTCGCTAAGACAACGATCTATGAATTCTATTATGGATACCTAATGGAAGCTTGTAGATCTGAATGCTGTATATTATGTCATGATACAGACTTGCTTGAAACATTTTGATACATCTGATTATGCTCCGAACAATATTTATAACATCCCACTGGTTAATAAAAAGGTGCTTGGTTTAATGAAGGATGAAAACAACGGATTCCATTAATAGATTAAATTGGGCTTCGATCAAAATTATATGCCTTCAAACTATTTCATAGAGATAATGAGATTGCAGAGAGACGTCGAAGATGTGCGGAGGAGGGATATGATTCTGGTATAAGTAAAAAGGCTAAAGGCGTCAAGAAATCTGTTGTGAAACCAAAAAATAGTTTTTATGACTTTGAAGAATGTCCTGAGGAATGGAAGGCTAAAACTGTACAGCAGAACCTAATAAAATCATCCAGTCATCTAGTCCAGGCACTGTTGAGATTCTACCTTGGGGCCATTATTCAATAATATAGATTAAGTCACCACATATATGAAATATAGATTTTATCACCTCACATATGAAAAATGGATTAAGTCATCACATATATGAAATATAGATTAAGTCACCGCACATATGAAATATTAATGTCCATGAAGTCTACGGAGTAAAATAAAAATTATAACATTTATTATATTCAGTGACATTGTTCCTGAAGCCAAACAGTGGTTATATAGGCCTATAGGGGATGTTCCCCTATAAAAAAAAAACAAACGCGCCTTGAGTTCAGCCTCCTGGGCGGTGTAGAATAGAACTCCCTAAGGTTAGTATTATAAAATGTTAGTCACACATTAATTGTTTTCTCTTAGATCGACTGATTTTCTTCCACATCCATCATAGTAGCTTTTTAACTCCTAGGACATCCGATCAAAAGCTTATTAGAGAATCGCTTGTATGATATTATTTTCACTTTATTCTTTAAAAACATATAAGTTACACATACTGATGGTTAGCAGGTGCTTCACTGATAAAACAGTCAATGAGAGTACAACCGATGATGACATGAAAAAGGAGGATCAGGTCCTGTTTGAGTGGTCATTGACATATTTCTGAAAATTTCTACTTGGGTGAGTTGTTCTTTTATCTACTTTAGTTCATTACGATAACTATTATAAAGACACTTGCAAGATATGAAACGAAATTCCGCTGAGGAAACTTTTAAATGGATACACATGTATTTCTTATAAACATATAAGGTAAATATACTGATAGTTAGCAGGTGGTCTGCTAATAAACCGGCCTATGAGAGTGTAGCTTATGACGTCACTGAAATCTGTTTCATAAGCCATACGTTTTCATTAAAGAACAAGATACATAACCTATATAAGGAAAATTATATGTCTCGCTCTTTCCCACTAATAAATATGTAAGAAGAGATCTGATAACGTCATACAAAAGGACCGGAAGGCCGTGTTAAGGGATCTCGGAAAATACGTCATTTTATTCATATGATTAAAGTTATGGAGCATTTTTGTAACATTGCCATATTTCCCTAAATCTCTGAAAACGTGCACTTGTTCCTTTTATCTGCTTTGGTTCGTTATGAGAGCTAATACTAATTACATTATAATCTTAAGGTGCTTTTGAAGCACTTAAATCGATAAAAATTAGTACAACAATTTAAGATTTCATTTTCATACAAAATATATTATGATATATCACTCTCAATTTCTAAGGTATTTATGTTTAGAAATAATACGTTTCAAGTAAAATTTAGAATATTACGACCTCCCAGAACCTAACTACAAGAATTCCACCATCCCGAATTTGTAATCTTTGATTCTGCCAATCAGGTTCTTCTTTCTTCCCAACCCGGGACGCTCTTCATCACTATGAACCCTATGTGTAAATTCTTTTCTATGTCATTTCGATAGCACTGATTTGGTTGTGGTTTGATTCGCGGCAGTTGCGTCTGAGTCTAGTAACCTTTTCCAGTGACAAATACTCGGTGACAAAACTTGTAGCAATTGAATATCACATTTTTAGCTGTGGCTAGTAACTCTCTCCATGCAATCTTCTAATCACCCAATACGAATCCTATCATTTCTAGCAATTTCCACAACATTCCAATAATCCGGTAACAGTTGCTGTTGACTACCCTTCCGCCTGTTTGTTTCAGCTAATTCCATTCAAACATCCCACATTCCCGTTTCAAGCATTCCCATTCCTACCATCCTGTTTCTGGCATTCCCATCATAACTCTACAACGCCTGATGCAACCATCCAACATCCCGCTATCCGGCCATCCAACTTTATGCCTTTTCGAATATTCCTGTTCCAACCACCCTGTCATTTCCTACTTTCTATTACGTCGTTCCCATCATTCTCGTTATGGTGTGTCTAGCATTTCTAACGGCCCTGCTTCAACCTTCCTACCGTTTCTAGCATTTGTAATATTCCCGTTTCCAACTAACCTACCATTTCAAACATTTATAACGTCCCTGTTTCAACCATCCAACTTACTGCTAAGTCATTTCTAAGGACCCTGTTCCAACCATCCAACTCCCTATCATTTCCAACATTAATAGCAGACTTGTTCCAACCATCCTACTATTTCTACCATTTGCAACGGTTGTGTTCCAGCCATTTCTACCATTTGCAACGATTCTATTCCTGTGATTTCTAGCATTTGTAGAGGTCTTGTTCTAACCATTTCTACCATTTGTAACGACCCCGACTTTGCTGCAATGTAGGATAGGTAGCTACAAACGAAGCAGGAGGTGTTGGAAATGGGATAGTGGGAATGTTAGAAACGTAGGATACAAAGAACCGCTACAAATGTTAGAAATAGAAACTGAAACGGGGTGGTTGGAACGTTAGAAATGTTAAGAAGTTAGTTGGTTGGAACAAATGGTAGAAATGGAAAAGGTAGGAATAGAACAAGAAATGTTGGAATAATAAGAAGTTGGATGGTTGCAATATGTTTGGTGTTGACTCTACTGTTTGAAGTTGGTTGACAGAACGCTGCTAGAAATGACGGACAATGGAAAGAGGAATGCTCGGCTGAGAAGAAATCGTTGATTGCAAATGGTAGAAAGGGCAGGGACGTTACAAATGGAAATAGCACGGGGTCGTTAAAATGGTAGAAATGGTTAGAACCCTCTACAAATGTAGAAATCACAGGAATAGAATCAAATGGTAGAAAGGGCTAACACAACCGTTGCAGGAGAAATGGTGGTGGAACAAGTCTGCTATTAATGTTGGAAATGATAGGGAGTTGGATGGTTGGAAACAGGGTCCTTAGAAATGACTTAGCAGTAAGTTGGATGGTTGAAACAGGGACGTTATAAATGTTTGAAATGGTAGGTTAGTTGGAAACGGGAATATTACAAATGCTAGAAACGGTAGGAAGGTTGAAGCAGGGCCGTTAGAAATGCTAGACACACCATAACGAGAATGATGGGAACGACGTAATAGAAAGTAGGAAATGACAGGGTGGTTGGAACAGGAATATTCGAAAAGGCATAAAGTTGGATGGCCGGATAGCGGGATGTTGGATGGTTGCATCAGGAGTTGTAGAGTTATGATGGGAATGCCAGAAACAGGATGGTAGGAATGGGAATGCTTGAAACGGGAATGTGGGATGTTTGAATGGAATTAGCTGAAACAAACAGGCGGAAGGGTAGTCAACAGCAACTGTTACCTGATTATTGGAATGTTGTGGAAATTGCTAGAAATGATAGGATTCGTATTGGGTGATTAGAAGATTGCATGGAGAGAGTTACTAGCCACAGCTAAAAATGTGATATTCAATTGCTACAAGTTTTGTCACTGAGTATTTGTCACTGGAAAAGGTTACTAGACTCAGACGCAACTGCCGCGAATCAAACCACAACCAAATCAGTGCTATCGTAATGACATAGAAAAGAATTTACACATAGGGTTCATAGTGATGAAGAGCGTCCCGGGTTAGGAAGAAAGAAGAACCTGATTGGCAGAATCAAAGATTACAAATTCGGGATGGTGGAATTCTTGTAGTTAGGTTCTGGGAGGTCGTAATATTCTAAATTTTACTTGAAACGTATTATTTCTAAACATAAATACCTTAGAAATTGACAGTGATATATCATAATATATTTTGTATGAAAATTAAATCTTAAAATAAATTTGATTGTTGTACTAATTTTTATCGATTTAAGTGCTTCAACAGCACCTTAATATTATAATGTAATTAGCATTAGCTCTCATAACGAACCAAAGCAGATAAAAGGAACTAGTGCACGTTTTCAGAGATTTAGGGAAATATGGCAATGTTACAAAAATGCTCCATAACTTTAATCATATGAATAAAATGACGAGATCCCTTAAACACGGCCTTCCGGTCCTTTTGTATGACGTTATCAGATCTCTTCTTACATATTTATTAGTGGGAAAGAGCGAGACATAATTTTCCTTATATAGGTTATGTATGTAAGTAATAAAAAATGTATTTTTCACGACGGTTTCTTCATAATATGTCAAACTTTAATTAGTACAGAAGCAACTGTTGCACAAATATATATATATATATATATATATATATATATATATATATATATATATATCACTTCTTTTGAAAATGACTTTTTAAAAAAATATATTTATTAAATATGAAACTTTAATAACTTGATAAACTTGAGTACAATAATATTAACACTATAAGTGAATGAAATCATCTGCTGGACTGAAGGTCGTGAATAACAATTTATAAGAAATAAATGCTGACTCTATATAAACCTAAACAATGAAAAGGAAAGAAATTCTGTGAAGTCAAAATAACAGATTAAAATACGAAATACGATATAGTACGTAACAATTTGAATAAAGAGGATAATATTACAATATGCGAAAAAGGTGTTATGAATTACAATGTTACAAAACTGTTGGATAAAAATATAATATTAGAACTTATTATTTTAAAGAGTCTTTAGATACCTATATAACAACTCCATTTATTCCTGGAGTTGGAGGCTTGGGCGTCTTCTGGGGAAGAATCTGAAGCGTCTGGTTTCGCTTCGACTTCGCATTGGTGGAGGTGATGGCGGGTCATCACTTGTGGTGGCTACGGCTAGTAGTCTGGACCTCCTTCTGCTTTTGCACTTGCAGACAATGTACAAAAAAAATTGTCTAATTCTTCGGAGTATTGGTTGAGCTTGTGTTGCGCTATGTTGAGGTCGCCGGCGTCGATCTTGTTTAATCTCTTAATAAGAGGTCCGGCCCTAGAACTCCTCCAAAGCATTCCAGTCGATGAACAAGGCAATTTCGACAAGATTATCGCCATCCTGGACAAACGTTACGACAATCAATCCTTGAGCCAGGTATACCAAGTCCAACTGAGTGGAAAAACGCAAAAATCCGGTAAAAGCCTCCAAGAATTCGAAGCAGAGATTAGACGGCTAGTACACTTGTCCTACCCAGACCTGTCAGAGGAAACGAAAGACCAGTTGGCCACACAGAGTTTCATAAACGGCATCAGAGATGTGGAAGTACAAAGAACTTTAAGATTGAGTGGCGTCAAGAAGAGTAATGAAGCTCTACTTCGGGCTTTGGAAGTAGAGGCCGTCATGAACATGTCCAAGCCGAGGATCCGAGCAGTTTCCTTCAACCAGGAAGAGTCAGAGTCACCATTTCAAACGCTGCTTGCTGGCCTGAACAAAATATTAGAACGGTCACAAAGAACTGGCACCAGAGGGGCATGTTACCGCTGCGGCGGACAGGACAATTCCAACGTGATTGTCGAGTGAGGCCACCTGAACGATCACAGACCAGGGGTAACCAACAAAACAGCCACATGTCCAGGGACCGTCAGTTAGTCAGCATAGGGGGGGGGCGAATGCTTACTGTCCCTCCACCAGCCCCAAAACGTTATCCATCCGGGGATTTTGCCGAGATAGCGGCAGCCTAGTCATCAGAGGCACCATCAATGGGCGAGCAGTTACCATCACCCTCGACACCGGCGCCGTTGTGTCCATTGCAAAGTCCAGGGTTTTGAGAGCATCAGAAATTCGGCCAGTTACCAATAACATCCAGCTCAGAACAGTCACCGGCGAGTCCATGTCAATACAGGGTGAGGCAGATGTCGTGCTACAGATAGGGGACAACATGATCCGGCATAGGGTCCTGGTAGCGAATATTGAGGACGATTTTATACTGGGAATGGATCTAATTAGCCAGCATGGATTTATGTTTGACCCAAGATATGACGTTGTTCGGTTCCTAAATGAGGAATTTGTATTGACACGGCCCGTCAACATGTCAGTCACCCCAATAAAAATTGTGTCTTCAGCTAGAATTCCCGGTCGAACGGAACAGATTATTCATGGGCAACTAGACAGCAATCCTGGGAGCTGCGTTGGAATGGTGGAGCCCGTACACTCAGCTCATGACTACTTAGTTGGACGGGCTATAGTTAAAACCGGACGAGATATACCAATCAGAGTCCTGAATTTGTCCAACAACGACATCAGAATTGCCAATGGTCAAGAGAGACCATCATCAATTGCGAAGAAGAGTACCAGACGTCGGTGAAGGAGACAGGGCCCAGTAAAGAGTTCCTACAACAGTTTGCTGATTATTTGACACACCTGACACCAGAGAACCAGAAGAAAGCCCAGCAATTTATCACAAAGCACTGGCAAACTTTTAACAGTCAAGATGGAACCACCGGTCGCACCAACATCATCCAGCATCGAATAGATACCGGAAAGGCTCAACCCATCAGAATACCACCTAGACGACTACCATTGGGGCAGCAACAGGCAATCGAGGAAAACATCGAGTCCATGTTAAAAAATGGAATTATTGAGCCATCCATCAGCCCATGGTCTGCTCCCGTCGTGCTAGTTAAAAATAAGGATGGAACCACCCGATTTTGTGTGGATTACAGAAAGCTGAATGGCGTCACGAAGAAAGACAGCTATTCACTACCCCGAATCGATGACACTTTGACCACACTAGCAGGCTCCCGTTGGTTCTCCACACTATACCTAAAAAGTGGATATTGGCAGGTTGGTCTACACGCAAACGACAGAGAGAAGACAGCGTTTTCCACCAGTAAAGAGCTGTTTCAGTTCACGGTCATGCCCTTTGGGTTATGTAATGCACCCGCTACATTTGAGAGGCTAATGGAGTATGTACTGAGCGGGTTAAAATGGAGGACGTGCTTAGTATACCTCGACGACATCCTAGTCATGGGTCAGACATTCGACGACCATCTGAAGAACCTGGGCGAAGTATTCTCCAGAATTAATAACGCCAACCTAAGACTCAACCCGAAGAAGTGTTCCTTGTTCCAAAAAGAAGTAGAGTTTTTGGGCCACGTCGTTTCCGAGTCAGGAATCCGCACCAACGAGGACAAGATAGAAGCGATCCGTGATTGACCAGTAACGAGAGACAAGCATAAACTACGAAGTATCTTGGGGGTCTGTTCATACTACCGGCGTTTTGTTGAGGGATTTGCCACCATCGCCGCCCCTCTACATCGGCAGACCACTGAGAAAGAGACCTTCCATTGGAATCAGGATTGCGAAACATCATTCCGGCGACTGAAGGCAGCACTATGTTCCAGCCCAATCCTAGCCTTTCCTACACAGTCCGGCAAGTTCATCTTAGGCACCGACGCCAGCCACACAGTTTTGGGGGCCGTCTTATCCCAGGTGCAAGATGGTGAAGAGAGGGTGATCGAGTATTACAGCCGTGGATTCTCGAAACCGGAAAGAAATTATTGCGTCACCAGAAAAGAACTTCTTGCAATAATATGGGCTGTAGACCATTTCCACAAATACCTCTATGGTCGTCATTTCTTAATCCGAACAGATCATGCCGCACTCAAATGGCTGCTGGACATGAAGACACCGGAAGGACAACTGGCCAGATGGATGGAGAAATTACAGCAATACGACTTCAAGGTGGAACACCGTGCCGACCGTTTGCTCAATAATGCCGATGCCCTATCCAGAAGACCCTGTAGAGAGGAATGCGGACATTGTCTGAAGACGGAACAGCGATCAGGCAGATCCGAGTGCAGGCCAATGAAGACTGGACAACGGAACAGTGCATCCAGGACCAAATAGCTGCTGATCCAGACATCGAACCAATCTTGTCACTCAAAACGAGAGGGGCATCCAGGCCACGATGGGACGAGGTAGCTAGATACTCCGGCGTGCTGAAATCGTTATGGGCTCAATGGGACTCTCTGAGATTAGACAATGGAATGCTCAAGCGAGTTTGGGAGAGCGCTGATGGACGAGAAACCAAGTCCCAACTGGTAGTTCCGAAGAAAAGGGTACTAGCCATCCTGACAGAAGTACATGATGGAATTACCGGAGGCCACCTGGGCATGAAAAAAACCCTTGACAAAGTTCGCCAGCGGTACTACTGGGTGAATTACTTCGAAGACGTCAGAGCTTGCTGCCGCAAATGTGCCACCTGTGCAGCCAGTAAGGGCCCGAAGACCCGGACCAAAGACAGATTGCAGCAGTACAATGTGGGCGTCCCATTTGAGAGAATTGCCATCGATGTCGCCGGTCCGTTTCCCGAGTCTGAGAGGGGGAACAAATACATTCTGGTCGCAATGGATTACTTCAGCAAATGGCCTGAAGCATATGCGATACCCAACCAAGAGGCAACCACGGTAGCGACGGTGCTAGTAGAATAACTATTCAGCAGGTTTGGCGTCGCGATGGAATTACATTCAGACCAGGGGCGTACCTTCGAATCGAATGTATTCCAGAAGGTCTGCACGATGTTGGGGATCAGGAAAACGAGAACAACACCATTACACCCACAGTCAGACGGAATGGTGGAAAGATTCAACAGGACCTTGGAAAAACACCTATCCAAGGTGGTTAGCAATAACCAGCGTGATTGGGATGAGCATATTCCCCTATTCCTGTTTGCATATCGCTCTGCCGTACATAATAGTACAGGCCTGACCCCAGCCAGGGTCCTATTCGGAAATGAGCTGCGATTACCCTGCGATTTGGCATTTGGCTCCCCCGAAGAACCTCCCCAAGACATCGACGATTATGCCGACCAGCTCCGACATAACATGCTGACAATACACGAATTAGCCCGAACGCAGATGTTGGCCACCAGTGACCGGATGAAGACGAGATACGACCTCAAGGTCAATTCAGTCGGGTTCCAGGAGAGGGACAAAGTCTGGCTGTACAACCCCCAACGGAGCAAGGGTAAATCCCCAAAGCTTACACCCGCCTGGGATGGTCCATACGAGGTGGTCAAGAGGCTTAATGACGTCGTCCACCGGATCCGTCGAAACCCCAAGGCTAAATTGAAGGTGGTTCATTTAGATCGACTCGCTCCCTACCATGGAGAGGATGTTTCTGATCGGGACGATCAGAATTAAAGGGGGGGCAGTGTTACAAAATTTACCCAAAGCCGACCCTGTTTCATCTCAGTACGACAACAAACGCTTTGAGATAAAAAAACGGTTCTCGAAAAGACTCGGCAGCGGAAGGAGTGAGATGATTTTTACTGGAGAATTCGACGCTGGTATTATAAAGGAAGCACACCACGATCGCAGTTCAGTTATACCGCGACGACTAGCGTATATGGGATTGTTATTGTATTTGAATCAGCTGTTTGAATGTAAATAAAGTTCTAGAAAAGTGAAAGTGAATATTAGTTTTATAATTTTAAATTGAACCCACGGACTTTACAACAATATTAACACTATAAGTGAATGAAATCATCTGCTGGACAGAAGGTCGTGAATAACAATTTATAAGAAATAAATGCTGACTCTATATAAACAATGAAAAGGAAAGAAATTCTGTGAAGTCAAAATAACAGATTGCAGATTTTATCTATGCGAGACGAAAGTAATATAATACGAAAGATTAAAATATGAAATAAGATATAGTACGTGACAATTTGAATAAAGGGTATAATATTACATTATGCGAAAAAGGTGTTATGAATTACAATGTTACAAAACTGTTGGATAAAAATATAATATTAGAACTTATTATTTTAAAGAGTTTTTTAGATACCTATATAACAACCAATGTTAAATAAGACAATCAAAATTTTGAAACGGTAATTCTTTAAAATGTAAAAAATGAAATTAAAACATAATATGCAATTAAAGGACAATGATAGTATGGAAATGATTCAGTTATGCAGCTAGATAATGAAACGATGATTTGTAGGTTAAAGTAAACAATTTAACTAGCAAAGTATAATGTTTGAAATTAGACACGTTTGACATTTATTGAGAATTTTAAAAGAAAACACGTAGGAGTTTAAATAATCATATAACAAGAGTCTATTCACTCGATATAACATAATGAAAACATACAGTAATTAGAAAATATAAAATGTACCTTAATAATTTGATGCACAACCAGGGACGCTAAATGTCAAAAATTAAATGGTCTGAAATTTGCACAATTTCATATTCTGAAGACAACAGGGGTATCACAGCACATCTTTAGAGTCTTATAAACACATTTTAGGACAAATAACACATAGAAAGGTAAAATTTCCACTTCAAAATTAGTGATTCAAAGACACCTCAGACGTTACAGTCGATGATGTATGGGACAAAATTTCGTCCATCTATCAGTCCAATTCAACGAGCCTGAACATCGAGACCTTCTGTCTAGGCACAACTACCGTACGACTGCCATTGGGAAGAGGCCGTGGGCGCTCTTACAGCGGCTTCAATGAAGAGTGTTCGAAACGTAGAGGTATCGTGGTTATTAATAACAAAGACAATCCAATCCAATAAGGATCCACTTTACCCAAACGTTTGGAGGGATACGGGAAAATTACAGTTGCTGAGAGCTGTGGAGTTGACGGACGGTGCAGGAGTGGTGATTCCTGAAGAGAGGGCTGGAATTTCAGAGCTGCAATCGTTTCAATCCTATCTTTCATCTTATAGGATTACGGTGTACGCGTATGGTTCAAATGGCCGTGACGTCATCTTTAAAGGAAGGGTCAAATATCAATTTACTATACCACGAGTGTCATTACAATGTAATAACTTCTCTAACATCATCTTTTTGTTGAAAAATTTATTGCGAGAGGTGTCATATACCATACCGACATAAGGGAGAACATCGTTGTAGCGACGCTTGTCCTGCTTGCAGACAGTTACCGCCTTGTTCTGCAGATGCAGTAAAGGTAGATTGCGACAAGTGTAAGAGATCTTTCAGAGGAACACGATGTTTCAATGAACATCTTCAGTTCGACATTTGTCAGCAGATTTGCCGGTGTATAAAATGTTTCAAGACCATTCAATGTAAGAGAACCCATGTGTGCAGGCAAATTTTTTACAAGATTTGCAATTGTCATCAACCATCCGGTCAGCTGAGTTATATCCAGACCCCTTCCGTTAAAGACTTTTTCTTTGTTTTCTATGATCTTAAAACTAGACTAGAAACGGTATAGACAGATGGTTCCCTTCGTCACATACCTAATCTGTGTGTAGTGTATTAACGTTGTCACAACTGTATTCATGAAAGGCATGGATTTAATAATTGTCAAACATGCGAGGATCGTCAAATGGTCCTCACCGGTAATAATGTTATTACCGAATTTATGAAACACCTTCCAGAAAGTAGAAAAAAGTTCAAAAAAGTCACTGTTTTGACCCATAATGGTTGTGGCTTCGATCACCAATTCATCCTTAATTACATTCTAACAAAGACTGACATGAAACCAGAACTTATAATGCGTGGAACACGTCTCATTTCTATGGTATATGGTAAGATGAAATTCTTAGATAGTTCAAATTACTTCCCCATGACGCTGTCTAAGCTAGCCAAAGCATTTAACATAAAAGAACGCAAGAAGGGTTATTTTCCCCATCTTTTTAACCAAACAGAAAATCAATATTATGTCGGATCTATGCCGACCCTTGAATTTTACGACCCTGATGGTATGAAATTTCATAAGACAGAAAAGTTTTTGCATTGGGACGATGAATGTGTTAAAGAGGGATATGTGTTTAATTTTCAACAAGAGATCGCCAACTATTGTATTTCCAATGTCAAAGTTCTGTTAGGGGCATGTCTGAAATTCCGCCAATTCATGTTGGACGAAACCAATGTCTGCCCGTTCTCCGAGGAAACGACCATAGCTTCAGCCTGCAATAAAGTCTACCGCAGGAATTTTTGCAAGCCAGAAACCATTGGTATTATTCCTAAACACGGTTATATAGTAAGGGAGCATCTGTCAAAAATAGCGATATAGTGGTTGAAGTGGGAGGAGAGGCAACGTGGTAGTCATCCAACGCGCTCCGAAAGGTTCTGAAGCGATAGTAGGTGGAGTCAAGGTAGATGGATATTCTCCCAACTCGAATTTGGTTTTGGAGTTCCGAGGATGTTATTATCATGGGTGCACATCATGCTACACATACCAAAGAGATGAACCACTACATGAAAACCCCTCACAAACTTTAAATCTAAGAAACGAAGCCATACTGTATAAACTTCTTAGACTCCGCTCTCTCGCTTACGAGGTGGTAGAGATGTGAGAATGCGAGTTCCAAAAAATTCTATCTCTCAACAATGAGATGAAGACGTTTACGGAAAATCACGCCTTTAGACCCGAGAGAGGGCTTTCCTGGCGGAAGAACTGGTAACATAGTACAACATTACAGGGTTAAAGAGGGTGGAAAATCAAGTATGTCGATGTGTGTTCCCTTTACCTTTGGGTATGTAAATATGGAAAGTTTCCGACTGGTCATCCAGAGGTGTATCTTGGAAAAGAGTGTCCCTCTGATCTCTCCTCCTTGTCCGGTCTCGTAAAGTGTAAAATTTTAGCGCTTAAAGACCTTTTCCATCCCGTTCTTCCAGATAAAATGAACAACAACCTAATGTTTCTTCTCTGTCGCACTTGTGGGGAATAATTCAACGCCGATGAATGTCGTGCCTATCTGGCACTTGGGTGATTGAGGAGATTTTGAAAGCCCTGGAAATGGGTTACACACTTCTAGAGATGTATGAACTATGGTCCTACGAAACCATCCACTTTGGAAAAAATGTAGTTGATCTGTTTACCGAAATGATGAACAAATTTATCAAAATCAAGCAAGAATCATCCGATTGGCCTTCTCATTGCAAAACTGAAGAGGAAAAGAACCTCTATAGAGAAGAGTTTTTAGAGAGGGAAAACATTCTTCTAGACAATTCCAAAATTCTCGATAACCCAGGTCTAAGATCATTGGCAAACCAGTTTATAAATTCATTCTGTGGGGAGTTTGGCCAGCGTTAAAACGAACCCAAAACCTCTATAGTGAATCAACCGGATGAGTTTTTCTCTATATTGGCAAACTCTACCATTTATGTCAATACGGTTCTCCCTGTTAACCAGAACACCCTCATTGTAAACTGTATTAATTTATGGAGGTGCACGTGCAAATGATCTCAGCAAACATTTGAATATGTGTACTGATCGATTGTACGAATGGTAGGCCTTTTAATAATTTTTATATACTACGGTCTATAGAGATTATTAAGTGGGATGCTTAAGGATGCTATATACAACCCCTAGGGACTGTAGAATGTTTACTTAAACAGTCTACAGTCCGTAGGTCCTCTTGGGTAAGCAAAGGAAAGGTTGTAGAATATAACTAACTGTATCCTTATCAATTATTTTAGAAAATTGAAAATCTCAACCATTATTCCCATTCTTGTCATTCAACCGTTTACTTGGATGCATGACATCCTGTCCTTATCATTTAAACTCCTATTGACAGCTCCTTTGACTTAACTGTTTCTTATACATAATATGCGTTAGATAAGAGACATGGCTGCTGGATTTAAAGTAAACACAGTTGAACATTAAATACCTATATATGATGATAAATGATGCATTTACATTGCCAGACACTCTACATCAATGTCCTATATCTAAAGTTTATCTGTATACTATGAGAGGCAGGAATTTCATAACGTGTTAAAAGATCTATCACCGCTCGTAGACGTAGGCAGCGTACTCAAGTACTGTCTACGAACAAAATTTTGTTAACAGTTTAACAACCACCCATTTGTTATGTATTTCAAATCAATAGCTTGAATTCTTTCAGTTTTCCCATCTTAATTTCTACCATCTATCGGTAGCATAACGTAGTTATAACATCTCGATCAATCAGAGAGGGTCCAGTAGGTTGTTTGTCCGATTCCCTCTATCCCGTTCCAATGATTCAAGCGTCAAAACTCCTAGTCTTTCTATTTCAAGTATCCCATACTATGATACCTGCACATTAGGACCATTCTTTGAATTTCTAGTATTCCATACCTGCTTTCACTTCCTGGCTAATAACATTACCACCCACCGTTCTAATATGCCTCGTAATCAACACCTGCCAACGAAATACCAGCATTAGGGCCGTTCTTTGAATTCCCTGTATACCGTTCTTGTGATTCAACATTTCTAATCTTTCGCGTGATAACCAATGGTAAACTGAATCAAACCATTAGAACCGTTCATCGCATTCTTTTCATTCTACCTTCTGGACTCCTACCTGATAACCAATGAAATCGAACAATTAGGATCGTTCTCATCATTCAACCAATCTCCTACATGATAACTATTGCCTAACGGAATCAAACCAATAGAACAGTTCCTTGAGTAACGGGTTCTTGTCATTCAACCATCCACGCTCCCACGTGATAACCAACGAGCAACGAAATCCGACCGTTTGGTTTGTTCCTTGAATTTACTGTTTTATATAGAAACCATAAAACTGATGGAGTATCCAATTTGAATCAAATTATTTACTTGACTATGGTTTGAACTTACCAATGAGAGTGAGGACTGGTGACGTTCCAAACACGGGAGTGGGGGGCTGCTTAAGCCTAACTTCCCTGCACATATCTAATACTCACGCAACATCACTGCTCTTGTCTAACTCTCACACAACATTATTGCATGTCTAGGATCCATACAACATTATTGCGCATTCTTAACACTCACACAACATCACTGCGCATGCCTACCATTCATACAACATTAATGCGCATGCCTAACATCATCGTGCATGTCTATCACTCCCACAACATCATTGCGCATGTCTATTATCCATACAAGTTCACTGCGCATGTCTAACACATATACAACATCATTGCACTTATACAACATTACTGCGCATGTCTAACGCTCACACAACATCATTGCGCATGTCTAGTATCCATACAACATTACTGCATATACCTAACGCTCACACAACAGCACTGCGCATGCCTAACTTCCCTGCACATATCTAACACTCACGCAACATCACTGCTCATGTCTAACACTCACACAACATCAATGCGCATGCCTAACGCTCACACATAATTGCGCATGTCTAGGATCCATATAACATTATTGCGCATTCCTAACACTCACACAACATCATTGCGCATGCCAACCATCCATACAACATTACTGCTCTTGCCTAACATCATTGCGCATGGCTAACGCTCACACATCATTGCGCACGTTTTACATACATACAACATCATTGCGCATGTCTAACGCTCACACAACATCAGTGCGCATGTCTAACACTCATACAACATTACTGCGCATGCCTAACACTCACACAACATCATTGAGCATGTCTATCATCCATACAACTTCACTGCGCATGTCTAACACTCAGGCAACATCATTGCACATGTCTACCAGTTACACACCTTCGCTGGGCATGTCTAACATCCATACACCCTCACTGGGGATGTCTAACACTCACACAACTTTCATCATTCCCGTTCCCATTATTCTGTTTCTAGCATTCCCGTTTCAGCACTCCCAGCTTATGGTTTGTTAGTTGTTTTAATATCTTATTCTTTGTTAGCTGTTTGTCTATCATTGTTTAGCCAAGACTGTCCTTGTCTGGTTTGTATGAGGGTGGGCTAACTCAGCAATATCTTCCATTTATATGTAGACCTCCTATTTTCTACACAGGCTGCGCGGAAAAAAGCAATCCAATTTTCACGTATGCGAGAAAAAATTCCTGGAATATTTCGGATTTCGTCAGCAGCGTCAAAAATGCGTTGTCTAAGGTCATTCTCGTCAATAATTGGAGTCGTGTAAACCTTACTTTTCATGTGTTCCCATCAGTAGAAATCTAAAGGATTGAGATCAGGAGATCTTGCTGGCCAACGTATATGTCCGTTTCGACCAATCCAACGACGGGGAAATGTTCTATTTAAGAAGTCGACAACTAGATGACTTGCGTGGGCAGGTTCTCCGTCATGTAAGTACCACATATTGCAACGTGTTTGTAGGTTCACTTCATCTAACAAATCTGGTAGCGTATTGTTCAAAAAATAAAGGTAATTCTCACCTGTCAAACGTGCAGGCAGTATAAATGGCCCAACCAAGTATTCACTATTCTAGCCCACACGTTAACTGAGAATTGGTGTTGAAATACTGACGCATTCGTGCGGATTTAACTCAGACCACGAATGCGTATTATGAAAATTTATTATACCATTCCTATTAAAACTTGCTTCATCTGTTGTTAAAATATTGTTCACAAAATTAGGAAATTGTCGATGTTTTCTGAGGAACCAACGACAGAAATTGAGTCTTGGTTGAAAATCATCAATTGAAAGCCCTTGAACCCGCTGCATGTGATATGGATAGAGCAATTGTTCCCGTAATGTTCTATGAACAACAGTGTGAGAAATTTGCAGCTCACTTCCAATACTCCGTGTGCTACGATATGGGTTGATGTCGATAAGGTCTAGTATTTGATACTCAGCAGCTAAGATACGATTATGTCGCTGTGGTCCGCGATTGTTTATTTGTGGTATTACACTACCTGTTTCCAGAAGCCTCTGCGAAATAGCTACGAATGTCCTAGCATTGGGCAGGCGTCTGTTTGGAAACCTTTCCCTGTATAACATTCTTGCTATTCTGCAATTACGTCTGCTTTCCCCATAAATTAAGAGCATGTCATGTCTTTCCCTAATTGTATAATCGGCCATTATTTATCACAAATAAATACTGTCGCACTATTCTTAATTTTCGAACTTACACACTAATCACAACCGATTTTATTTATTTAAAAAATATATTAAATGGAAAGCAAACCACGAAGTCTACATCAAATAGATATCATTCAAATCACTTTACCGTTTATCTATTCTTATTTACAGGAATCGAAATCGCAAAAAACAATCGTAACTCTCAGTCGTCGTTAAAGTAAAGAATGTAGTAAATAAGTTGGTCTGTATGCCACGTTGCCATATCTATTCGGAGAAACTTACACTAAATTATAAAAGCATATTTCGAGTTTAAATAATCAATTTTCATTTTTAATGTGGCTATTAAAGATGTATAAGCTATTGAGTATTTACATATTTAGATTTACCGACATTTTGAAATCGAAATTATTGTATTATTCACTGTAGCAAGGGCTACATAAAATCTAACTTAATGTGTTCTTTTTGGCAAAACTATAGTTTATTTTAGAAAATGTTATAAAGCTTTTTGATTTGTTTTTGCCTGAAGTATTGTTCTTCAAAATCTTTGCACTCAAACCGTTTACACCTTGTATATAATAATTTTGAACGTACATGGAACGTCGATGCCATACCGTACATTACATTTATTACGTGTCGCTACAGATCGTTACTGTGACAGTCTTCTACATTCACGCTGTTTTGAGCTTTGTCCGCTCGCCAACAGAGGGAGCGTCTCGCTACCAACCACTCCTGTGCAGTCTTCTACACACTATGTTTTGAACTTTGCCCGCTCGCCAACAGAGAAATCGAACTTGCACGCTTTAAGCTGGCTGCGAATTTTTTTTTGACAAGGACGTCGTGTCTCCACCCAACAGATATCTCTACGTTGCCTGTGACTGGTATTATTAATACGCGTCTTAAACGTTAAGAGCAAATACAGCTGAACATCCGGACAAACATTCATTTAACAAGACTACCGGTTTCACGCCATACGCAACAATTTGAGATCAGGAAAAACTCATTTCCAAATATGTTAGGGACCTTAACAACAGAATGAACTACTATTACAGACTAGCCCGTGCTAAAACAGACCAACAAAAACAAAAATCCAAAGTTAGATTTGACAAATATGTTTTGACTAACCAACCAGAATACAAAGTAGGCGACAAAGTTTAAGTGAAACAGTCTCAGATTAAAAGCAAATCCGAAAACAAATTGAATGGACATTTGAAATTACCGCGATAAGAAAAAACTCTGCCACCGTTATAAACTATATAGACTAAACAAATGAGTAAAATTAACTTTTTTAACTAACACCATATCGAATTGAATCCCTTCTTTTCGGATTCTGTGGACTTTTTTCGGTCGTGAATCTCCAACAATACTCTCTTACATTCGTTAACAATACAATAGGAGTTTTCTTCTACGAAGAAGGCACACTTAAAAGTTCTAACGACAAATGGACACTTCTTGTCTTTAAAGATCTCGGCTCTTTCAGAGGTGCTATCTCAAATAATGATGCGATATTAAACCGAATTTTAGAGTCTTTTGACGAAAACACAATTAATACAAAATCATTTAAACCAAAAATAGACACATGTGAGCCTCTTGAAACAAATTTCTAAATCCGCTAACTCTAAATATACAGACATCTTCGCTGATATTCAAACTTACCTTACTAACAGAAGAATACGCGGACTTATTAACGGACTGCGATCAGTTTAGAAAGCTATTTCAGTAAACTTAGACGCAACAGATGGTGAATACATAAATGACTGTATAACTAAAGTTACTAAAGATAAACACCAAATTCAAGACTTAGTAAAAAAAAAACAAATATCTGTAACCATTTCAGTCATTACGAGCCTCAGCAACACTTTACAAAAATTTCAATCCCAGGAGAAAATATTCTTGAATAACGTTGAAAAAATAAGGCAGTCAATTTTATACATTTCAAATGATATTGATTTCCATGAATTTCAAATCAATATCTTGGATCTGTGTGAAAGCCTAATGGAGAGTTACATTTTTATCGAAAACACTCTCGATCATGTTTTAACTGCAGTCTCTTTTCGTCCGCTTAAAAATTTTACATAGTTCGATCATAACCCCAGTAGATTTGAATACTCTGTTCGATGTATCATTCTTTTGGACGCAAGACAATATATATAATATATATTGTCTCTGGTCGGGAACCTTCATCATTTGCGCTTCCCACAAGAGAATGTCCTCTCGAACACTTATTTATACATTTGATACATAACAGTAAATTTGTAGACGCGAGATGTCAGACCGACATCTTGGATTTTCGGGGAAACTACCACACAGAGGTTCCGAATCTCGAGCTGTTCAGTGTAATTGCTGTTCTCCCGTAACTCCTAGGGCAGAATGTAATGATAAAATTTTCAAGTTACTTCACCTGTCAGAGATATTGAATACTCTCTTCGAGGTGTCATTCTGTTGTATGCAACACAATATATACGATATTGTAAAGTCCCTTCAAAAAATGACGATATGACTGGTCGACTATGTCTTGGTCCACTGGATCTCTACCTGGGAAAACACATAATCCAGATGACGAATATATCCGGAATGTGGCAGGCTAACCGTTTTTCTTTTTTTGGTTAAGGCTACACCATTTCAGATACTTAGAGTAGTACGTAATATACTTTTGAAGCGAAAGTTTGTTTTATTGAGAACGTAAAGACTTAACTTTAAAATTGTTTACAGTTCATGTGTTAGGTGTAGTTCACGTGTCAGTATTGTAACAATTTACGTGTTTATACGTATACTCACTTTTGTTATACATCAATGATTAACTTGTGTACCGTATGTAAAGTTTTTTTTTATTAAAAAAAGCGAAAATGGGAAGAAAATTACGATCTCGGTGTGCAAGTCCTTCGCCAAGTAATGAGAGTGATTGTGGTCATCGGTATAGAAAATATTGACGTGTGCTTGACAGTGGTTCGAGAAAACGTATAGAATCATGTGCTACCGATATTCGCCAAACTCGTTCTACCTCTGCACATTCTCCACCTCCAAGATCTACCGCATCTGATCCCGTGGAAGACAGGTTTAATAAACCGGAAAAAAAATGATAAGAGATCTCAGCCAACAACAGCAGTATACAGAAACCATAAGTTATGAAACGCCTAGACTTACAGTACGCAGCGATTGCATACCAGAATTCTCACCGGACAAAGGAAATTTGACAGCAAAACAATGGCTTATAAAAATCGAACAACTCAAATTATTGAATCAATGGGACAACATAACAATAATTTATCATATGAGTTCGCGATTGGTAGGCATGTCCAAAAGTTGGTACCATAGCCTGCAGAACTACAACTTAACCTGGAAAGAATGGAAAACTTTATTAAAAAAAAGTTTTCCTGACCATACCGACTATGCTACCTTATTACAAACCATGCTTAACCGAAGAAAACGTTCTTCTGAAACCATGACGAGGTATTATTTTGAGAAAATGGAGCTACTCCGAAGTTGTGACATTCAAGGCAAACGGGCTGTTTATAGTTTAATACGTGGCATTAAACTCTGTACGAAGAATATCTGGCTGTCTTGCAGGTTAGTGAACCCTCCACGTCAGGATTCCAGCAGGATAAACGACCAATAAAAAGTTATGGGTACAAGGATTTAGGTGACAACTTCCAAAATGGAGAAAACCAACTTTTTGGCTAAATATTTTAATTGTGGGCAACGTGGACATATCGCAGCGAAGTGCTGGAAACCCCGAATGTTGGGACATAGAGAGAATGACTGCTCTAAAAGTAAGAAAGATAAACAAAATGGAAAGTCAGAACCTATTTTAACTTTAAATTTAACGAATAATATTGAAACAAATGTGTTATTTCATTGATTGTGCCATAGAAAATCAATATTTTCGAGGTACGTGGATTTGGGTAGTAAAGCTGTTACTATAAGAGAGACAGAGGCTAACATTTTAAACTTGCCAATTTCTCCAGTAAATATTCGATTAAGTGGATATGCAAGCGATTCAGTTTCAATTACTATTAAGGTTTTAGTAAAATTAAGAGTAGATTTGGCTGTGGCCACTGTAGAAGCTGTTATTGTACCTGATCATGTGCAAAAAATTGCAGTAATTATTGGGCAACCTTTTATAAATCCCATATATGTTATAATGGTAGTGCATGACAATCAAGTTAGACTGTTTAATGTTAATAAGGCTCCTCTTAATGACATGAATAGTTTACCTTCCGCAAAGTTACCTTGTGGGCAAAAGAAGCTACTGTTATCCTCCACATCATATAGGTACCATTGTACACTACTGACAATTGCGAATATCTTTTTATTGATTTACATAACAGGCCATGGCCCGATAAATTTCATATAGTACCTATAGATGGAAATGACAGACGTCTCAACAAAGAATAGGTTCTAAAAAATGATAGGGTCTATCGAAAAACCCCGCAGGGCCTGAGATGGATGCTACCTAAGTCAGCCAGGAGAAATGTTCCTATGTATTATCATGATGCAGCGGACATTTTGCCATTGAGAAAACCCTCGAAACAGTGGCCAAGTGGTACTGGTTTCGGTCGATGCGGAAATATGTGAAAAATTATATTTCAGCATGTTTGAGCTGAATGTATAGTATGAAGCCCCAAGGGAAAATACCTGGAAGTCTATATAACATTGAACATTGATAAGAAAAATGTAGGCGGTTGACGCATTTACGAAATTTACCTTTCTGAAGGCAGTACCGAATACAGCACCAGTTATTAAGTTTCTAAACAGACGGACCGCTACCGTTACTGGGAATTCCCTTAAAGCTTCCAGAACATGAAAGAGTTTCCCGATGGTTCGTGGACGTACCAGACAATTCCAAGATAAATATATAAAAATGAACAGCTGGCGATAGGAGCCATTCAGTTTTCGACAGTTAAGATAAAATGTAAATAGTAGTTTCTTGTGAATATAAATTTGTGTAAAAATAGTGGAAATAAATTAGAGTGAGTTGGACTGTGTTTTTAAATAAATCCAAGAACTGAACTGAAGCCGAGTGTGAAAATAAAAAGATTACAGTGGTGTGAGGTGTATTTGTGGAACTTTATAAGTGGAAAATAAATAGACTGAAAATGTTTAAAAACGTGACTTTGGACCAATTGAAAGTGACTGATTTAAAAAAAGAACTGGAGGAAAGGGATTTAGAAATTAGTGGGAAGAAAAGTGAATTAGTACAACGGCTACGAGATGCCCTAATAAGTGAAGGTAACGATCCCGATAAATATTTGTTTGAAGTTTCTGGTAATGGGGATATGAGTATGCTACTTAAAAAAATTGAAGGAAATTCTAAGGCTTTAGAAGACAAATTGTTAGAAAATTCTAAAAACATTAAAGATGCGTTAGAAGATAAATTCCTAGAAAATTCTAAAACTATTGAAGAGAAATTGCTAGAAAATTCTAAAAACTTGAAAGAGGCGCTAGAAGAAAATTCTGAATCGCTAGAAGAAAAATTAGTAGAAAGATTACAAGAAAATTCTAAAGCGCTAGAAAATTCGAAGTGTTTAGAAGATAAGCTACAAAAACTACACGAAAATATGCAATCTTTAGAAGAAAATTTGAAAAGCATGGTACAGGAAAGTTCAGAAATGCTAGAAGAGAAAATAGTCGAAAATGAAGCCCGAATTGAAGATCTGAAGCAGACCACGGTCAAATATGAAACCCGGATGGAAGAACTAAAGCAAACAATAATTGAAGAGCTGAGCCAGACGACAGTTAAAAACGAAAGGCGCATAGAAGAGTTAAAACAGATAATGGAAGGCGAGATCACCAAAATAAAAGAACAGGTAGTGGCAAAACACAGGGGAGAAATACCATCACAGACCGAAAGCAGCAGCAGTCTGGAAGTAGTTGATTCGAAAATTGGCCTCGAGTGAACAAGACACAAAATGAAACCTCCCCAATTTGATGGAAAATCGTCATGAACTAACTATAGGAAACTTTTGGGGTTTCACGCAGGTTTATTTGTGATAGGGGTACTGCGTTTACAAGTCTTAACGTAAAACGGGTCCTCTGTGCGATGGCAACTCCACGAGCCAACGGGCAGGAGGAAAGAATGAATAAGGTTATCCTCTCTGCTCTAACTACCAGCGTAGATAACGATCAAAGCTGGGACCTTGAGTTGAGTAAGGTGAAAGGGTCATTAATTCAACTGTGAGCTCGGTGACTGGAAGATCACCTTACGAGGTGTTTTTCGGGTACCGACCACGGGGAGTTAATGACGCCTTTCTGACAACGGAAATTTCTGAAGATCAGCCAATTAACCACAAAGTAATACGTACTGAGGAGGCTGAACGTTTACGAGAAAAACAGTCTACTCAAAAAACGTATTACGATAGAAGGCATGCCAAAGAGAAAACGTTCTCTGTAGGAGAACAGGTCCTTGTCTTAAGAGCAAAAAGCTCTAATGATGGATAGAGCAGGAAACTCGAACCATGTTATCAACGGCTCTTCGCTGTGACGACAGTGTTGACGAACGATAGATACGTGGTCGAGTATCTTAAGGGGCCAGAACGCTGCCAGAGATCTTACGTAGGAATATGTCCCTCTGATAAATTAAAATTAATCACTACAGTTGTGAGTTCTAGCGATTCAGACGTTGATAGCGAGGACGCTCAGCTGTAGTGTTCTTATTTATTTTTACTAATGTTTTTTTTATTATTTCGTAGATAGAAATCGGCTTCACAGGGACGCGAAGGAAGTCAGGTTTGGCCCACTGTAAAGTCCCTTCAAAAAATGACGATATGACTGGTCGACTATGTGTTGGTCCACTGGATTTCTACATGGGAAAACACATAATCGAGATGACGAATATATCTGGAATGTGGCAGGCTAACCGTTTTAATTTTTTTTTGGTTAAGGGTACAACATTTCAGATAAACGATATTTAGAGTAGTACGTAATATACTTTTGAAGCGAAAGTTTGTTTTATTGAGAACGTAAAGACTTTAACTTTAAAATTGTTTACAATATATATTGTTTCTGGTCGGGAACCTTCATCAGTTGCGCCTCCCCGAAAATCCTAGATGTCGATCTTACATCTCGCGTCTACAAATTTACTGTTATGCATCAAATACATAAATAAGTGTTTGAAAGGACATAAGATTTGTTCCAAAGCTATATCAAATTCAATAGACAAAAATGCCATCTGCGAAGGTCAACTTCTTAGACAGCCAGCCACACTTCCAGCTATGTGCAAAAATGTGATATATGCAAAAGACTGTAATATCCAAGAGATTGACGTAATCTTTTGGTTGATCTCAATTTCAAGACCTCTGACCATCACCATCAAATGCAAAGGGAACGATGTCGTGACACAAACAATTTAAACAAATTCAGTGTTGCAAATCCAATCCAATGCTACAAGAACTTCCAAACATGTCCAAAACATCACTTATAGAAACCACCCAGTGAACAATTCTTTCAACTGCTGCAACGGCATGTCAGCCGCCAAAGAAATACCAAACTTAACACCCCTACAGTTGTAAGAATTAGACGCACAAGACCTAGAAGTTGCCAACCATAAGCTTACCCAATATTCTATGGAACTGGAAATGCTGATGGAAAAACCACCCTTAGAAAAGCATATGTCCTGGCTCACAATTACAACGACCAAGTTAGTAGAATTGTGATTATACTCCTCACAGTGAAGTTAATCCAGAAGAGGTTCAAGACCACTACATCCAGCTCCGCTGTCCAGCACACGCCACCTACAGCACCATCAAAGCCTAAGTCCAAACGAAAACTACACAGCCTCCTGAGTCCAACTGACGATATGGAACTCCAGAATTGCCATAAAAGTCGATGCTGTACCATCAACTTTTTTATATGGATGAGAGTTGTTATATAAGTTTATACTATGAACTTAGCAAGAACTTATACCGCAACGACAATTCAACATTCCCAGCTGATTCAGCGAGACGTGAGAATTGCCGTGTCAACTATGCCTATTCAGCATCTTTAACATTATATATTGTACAATTTCTCTTCTACTGTATTCATTATTAAGCTGTCTGTAGTTAGTTTATATTGTTATGTTTCATATTATATTTTTTGTGCAAGTTAATAAAATCTTGTTTTAAAACTACAGTTTGAGAAGTGTGATATAACATATATATAGTTAAAATATTTTATTGAATCATTTACAAATGGAAAAATCCTTTGCATATTAAAAATGATTGCTTCATCATTATTATCAGTGTCTAAATGGAGTTTAGGTATTCCATTTTGACACATTTATTACATTAACACATAGTATGCTAGAAATATAAATATCTATCTGCTTAATATTAATATTGGCAAGAAGATTAAAGGATATAGTTTCACCGGTACTACCCCTTAGCAATTTTTCGAAAGAACTCGTCCAGGTGAAAGACTTTAGAATGGCCAATTTCCAACGCTGGTTTATTCATATTGATTGGGTCATCCGGTGAAGAAATATAGCCCTTTAAAAAAAATGTCTTCCATAGGTTTAACTGAAATTTTGCAAAAATTTCAGTTAAACCTACTGGGACTACAGTATTTATTTTTAGAATATAAATTGGGTATGAGAAGATCTACCTTTTCAGTTAATAAGAATGTTTTAGCTATAAAATACGATTAATTTTTTTGTAAGTTCAGGTAAAGGTTCTATTAACTAAGGAACTAATTAACGCAGTTGAGCGTATAGTAGCTCATTTTGTAGGATTTTCAGTTCTCTACAATACTGCCTATAGTAGCAAACACTGTTTTTTTGGGTATATTTTGTGCAAGACGAAAAAAACTAAATTGTTACCGATTTTTTTGCGTTTTTTTTTGTTAAAAAATAAAAACGCATCGATAAAAAATGTTGAATATTATGTCAATTAGTCATATTTAATTATTGGAACACGTTGATGTCGGTTTTGTTCTACTATTAATTTCGTCACGTATTTTCATAAATGACCTGGGCTAAATTATTATGTGTCCTTTGCAAAATTGAAAAATAATTTTTAAGTTTTTTCAGATATACTCCTGCAAATAAACATTTACATTAATACAAATGTAAGATATTGTCACGGTGTAAGATTAGAAGGTGGCCTCAGAATTTAATGAGGATTTCATTTAACAACCACCGATGGCGCCACCATAACATGTATACCAATTATTTATCTGTTCAAAACACTTTTAAAATGGAAAATATCGTAAGATTATGTGTTAGTTTCGTAGATACACAAATATTATTAAAATGGTAAATAGTGCTTTAAATTTGCAAAATTTTTAAAATATAACTGTAATACCTCAAGCCATCTGGCGACGAGGGGTTGTGAAAAGATAGAGAACAAGAAAGGTAAATAGACTTCATCAATAAATTATTTTCAGTATTTTAATACTAAATGCACGTACAAATCACATGCAAATAAATATTTGTAAAATACCTGGCTTCTATAAAAACTGATCATGCAAGATAGAGAACAAGAAAGGTAACTAGACTTCATCACTAAATTATTTTCAGTATTTTAATACTAAATGCACGTACAAATCACATGCAAATAAATATTTGTAAAATACCTGGCTTCTATAAAAACTGATCATGCAAGAGTATGAAACAGAGTTCTATAAAAAGGGGAGTGTCCACAATACATTAAAATGAATTCATTTCTACATATTCAATATCTACAAAAATAAGAACAGAATGTACTTATGGGAAATATTTACACTTATAATTGTATAAAATATTAAGTTGTTTGTTCAATAGAAATATAATCGATTATTTTGGTTATAAAGGCAGACCACATGTATTTTCCTTGTTTTTGAAAACCTCAAATTGCTATAAAGAAAAATAAAGGGTTTTTTGTATACAGTAATTACTCTCTATTTGCTACAAGTATGTGTGACAATGTAGTTTAATGCCGAAAAAAAATTACTAGCAGACTACTAATGGCTTTGAAAGGTACACATGTTACGCAGGGCCACTTAGTGACAAAAGATTTAAACATACGAGTCCACTATGCTCTAATATACTGCTAGTGGAGTCCAAAAAAAGGCGCAAACATCAGGGAGCAAACATATATATGTTTACATCGTTGTACTTACTTCGTGTCTTATGCGCATGTTCGAAAATGCGTCATTTCTCACTTCTGTCGTCTGAGTTATGTTTTCTCTGTTTGATCTGAGGTTAGTGGTTTCCCATCACATTTACATTCTCCTCAACAAAGTCGCAACGCTTGCGCACAACGGGTCAAGTACAGTAAAACGATATAATATTCTGTCTGTCTTAGTCGGTGACCCTTCCACTTATAGGCGACAGCAGTATATTAGTATTAAGTATATGAGTAGACGTGCCCTCGTACTGCTCCATGACAAATTAAAATTGAAGTGGTTTAAAGTAAAAGTTATAAGTCCGAATTTTCACAAGTGAACTGTGGTAGGTAGTATAAACTGCATAAGAATGTCATTTACTACAGAACAGCAGGTAGATATTAAAGAAATAATTAGGCAAACAATCACAGAATTAATAGCCGATGAAATGTTCTTAAGGCGTAACCACCTGAGGGGCTGTGATATATATATATTGTTGAAGATCTAACTTACAAGTTATTGAAGCAAGCTATAGAAAAATTTCGCAAAAATAGTGCTTGGTGCTATGGTAGTCAAATTGAAATTAAAATGCTAAACAAAAAATATATTATTTTGTCTGTTCATTGGGTTTTCTCTCCTCAATTTTTTTTCCTGCAACAGATAAGTATTTAAAAATTGTATATGTAGAACAAAGTTTAGTAAGGCAAATTCGTAAAATTGCCCGGATTACTGGCTGTCTGTACAGAGATTCTTCCTCACAGTTATTCTGAGAGAAAGAGATGTCTAAGAAATGATCAACCAGTATTCCTGTATATAAGTAATGTATTGTATACTGTGTAATACTTATCTGTATAACCACTTATCGGCCACGGAAAAAACCATGTTGATTCTGAATTCAAATAACAAACTATCGAATATGATAGATTCAAATATTTTACTAGGGACGGAAAGCATAGTGATAGGTTTGTAACTGCAAACCTCATTTACATTTACATTTATGAAACAGGAATTAGGTAGCCATTTTTCCATAAAATTGGGAACGTTTTCTCATCTAAAGTTTCTGATCAAGTATGGAAAGTGGTTTACTAATTGAATGCTTGCCTAGCTTAAAAAAATGCAGGCAAACCATCTGGTCTACAACCCTTGTTAGCGTCACACTTATTAATAACTGTAGTACTTGCATTTCAGTCGTTCGCGTTATATTCGTTGTAGTAGTTACTTTTGAAGATGTGTTAGAGGTGACGTAGACAGTTGAGAAATAAGAGGAAAAGGCAGTGCAAATATCCTTGTCTTCCATATAACAGTGATATTATATATTACACAGTCGGAGATTTTTTGCAATTAGATTTATGAGTACTTTTATGTTTTTTTGGGCAATAACACCACAATCGAAATAAAACGACGTATATTAAAGGAAAACCAGCGGTTCAAAGTCTATTCTGACTTCGTTGTCAATGGCTTTATATTTATTGATGTAAATTGCAAAATGAAAATTTGATTTATGAGAGACAAAAGACCAAAAGCTTTTTAAATTTGATTTTGTATTTAATACGTATGTCTTATAATCATTACGTATTGCAATTTTTACGCAGGTTTGTAAAAGTTACATAATCTAAATTATTTTTAATTTTTTTCCATTTTCTCTGAATTTTATATTTTTCCTTAATGAGTAAAATTGTAGTATACAAGAACCATAAGGGATAATTAGACTTACGGTTATTAATTTCTATATTGTCGGTAATAATTTTAAGTTTGTCATAAAACGATGCAACGTATTCATTTGTATTAAGATTAGAAAAAAGAGTTATTCAGTTAATTTCAAAAACTACATCGTTTATAGTATTATACCTCCAAATCAGTAGACACTAAAATGTCCAAAGATACATGATGTGTATCTTCGACAAAAAGCGGACTATCACAAGGTTCAACCCCAACATTCTTTAATGAGCTAAAAATTAAATCTAAAATTTTACCATTTGTGTTTGGGCATCCGTTAAATGGACGAAGATTTAGTAGGTTATCAGAATCAACAAGGCTTTCTCCTAGCAGATCTTCAATTTCTGTAGCAAAATAATTGTTATCTTGAGTATCAAGGGTACAATTCATTTTAGCAAATTAATATCACCTAGCACTATTACGTGATCATTCGAATTTTTGAACACCAAGCACTATTTTTGCCAAATTTTTCTTCAATAACTTGTAAGTTAGATCTTCAACAATATATATATACCAGACCCCCTCAGGTGGTTACGCCTTCTTAAGATAGATTGTTTGGTCCCCTGGCTATTGAGTGAAACCAACAGTGGTCTTTTACCATTATGTTCCTTGCCAACACGAAAGCAGTTTTCAAATAAATTCGGTGGTATATTTATTTTCAGTTTTTCTTTTACTAGATAAGTAATTTTTTCTCCTATATCTTCATTATCATGTTCAAATAAACCATATAGAGGTCAGGATTTCCTTTTTATATGTTGCAGCATTTCTTCCAGATCATTTACGAGTTTTTTATTTTCCGCTTGTAATTCTTCAACGGTGTTCGTCAGCTTGTTTACATTTTTTGTGTCTCTTTTTATAGGGAGTTTTTGTTCCAATTTATCGGATATTAAACGTTTCATCAGCCATTAATTCTGTGATTGTTTGCCTAATTATTTTTTTGATATCTACCTGCTGTTCTCTAGTAAATGGCAAGTAGGCGCAACCACCTGAGGGGGGTCTGGTATATATATTGTTGAAGATCTAACTTACAAGTTATTGAAGCAAGCTACAGAAAAAAATTGGCAAAAATAGTGCTTGGTGCTATGGTAGTAAAATTGAAGTTAAAATACTAAACAAAAAACATACAATTAAAGATCAAGATGATTTTGAAAAAATTAGTGCAACATATAGATAATTTGGAATGAACATATTTCGAAAGTTTGTGATGTGGTGTAAAAAAATTGTAATTATCACGTTATAGTGCTAGGTGATTTTAATTTGCCTAAAATGAAGTGGACCCTTGATACTCAAGATAATAATTATTTTGCTACAGAAATTGGAGATCTGCTAGGAGAAAGCCTTGATGATTCTGCTAACCTACTAAATCTTCGTCAATTTAACGGATGTCTAAACAGAAAGGGTAAAATTTTAGATTTAATTTTTAGCTCATTCAGGAATGTTGGGGTTCAACCTTGTGATTTGGAGGTATGATACTATAAACGATGCACTTTTTGAAATTACCTGGATAACTCTTTATTCTAATCTTAATACAAATGAATACGTTGCGTCGTTTTATGACAAACTTAAAATTATTACCGACAATGTAGCAATTAATAACCGTAAGTCTAAGTATCCCTGATGGTTCTCGTATACTACAATTTTCCTCATTAAGGAAAATATAAAATTCATAGAAAATGGAAAAAAATAAAGAATAATCTAGATCATGCAACTTTTACAACCCTGCGTAAAAATGTTAAAATTGCAATACGTAATGATTATAAGACTTACGTATTAAATACAAAATCAAATTTAAAGACAAACTTAAAAAGCTTTTGGTCTTTTGTCTCTCTTGAATCTAATTGCAAAAAATCTCCTTCTGTGTAATTTATAATATCACTGTTATATGGAAGACAAGGACATTTGCACTGCTTTTTCCTCTTATTTCTCAAGTGTCTACGTCACCACATGTGCATGCATTTTTTAAGCTATGCAAGGATTCAATTAGTAAACCACTTTCCATACTTTATCATAATCTTTAGATAGGAAAACTTTCCCAACTCTATGGAAAAATGGCTACCTAATTCCTTTTTCATAAATGGAAATGAAAATGAGGTTTACAGTTACAGACCTATCACTATGCTTTCCGTCCCTAGTAAAATATTTGAATCTATCACATTCGATACTTTGCTATTTGAAGTCAAAGAAGTATTTATTCAAAATCAACATGGATTTTTCCGTGGCCGATAAGTGGTAACTATTCTTACATATGTTGTACAATATGTACTTGAGATTCTAGACACAAGAAACGGGGTAAATGCCGTGTTTACCGATTTTTCAAAAATATTTAATACGCTTCTTATTCCAACTTTATTTTATTAAGATACGGAATATCGGCATACATGCAAAGGCTTATGTTTTATTTAACTAGTCGCAATCAATGTGATAAGGTTATTTTTCTCTGTCAAAGCTCTTACAACAACTACTGACTGTGTAGAGGTTCAATCCGACTTAGATCGACTCTACAAATATTGTAGTTTAAACAGATTATCTCTAAATATTTCCAAATGTTTTCGTATAAGATTGTTTAGACTAAACATTAATTCTGAGCAGCTGTACAATATAAACGAGGTTGATCTACTAAATGTAAATGCTGTTAAAGATTTAGGAGTGTTACTTGACGAAAAACTAATATTTCAATTACATATCCAAGAAATTCTTAGGAAATAATTTATTAGTTAGAACTCATAACCATGATTATATTAAACAAAAGTAATGAGGCTAGTATTAAAGTTTACAAATTACAGAAACTCAAGTACAAGAGGTATGGTTGCATATGGGACATGTTTTTAATGCATCATTTCAATTTTTTAAATTAAGAGCTTTAAATTGAATACTCCAAATATACTGTTAAATAATGACTTTAAGCCTTTTATTGTTCGCAGATCCTCAACTGATCATTACTTTGTTGGGCTTGCAGTAAAAAAAATAATTTATATAGAAACAATCATGATTCCGATATAAGCAAAACATCAATCAATTGGCACAAGAAACTTGGAGAGAAGTTCTAGCAACTACTGATACTGAAAATTAATATACCAAATTTAAATCTAAATTGTCTACACTTATAAAAAACAACACTAAAATTATAAACATCAAGAAAGTAGATAAAAAAGAAAACCTTGGATTACCCAAGCAATTATCAATTCAATCAAAACTAGGGATAAAATGAAAAAATCGTTAAAATATGATTCACCGGATGTAATTAAAAATTATAAATTTTTTCTTAATTTGGCAAATAAAGTAATTAATTTAGCTAAAAAAATTGAAGAATCTAAAAAGGATTACAAAAAATATGGTCTGTAATGAATGAAGTAACAAACTCACAAAAAATAATATTAGCCATATTAATATATTAAAAGATAACGAAATAATAACTAATGAAACTGAGATAACCAACACTTTTAACGATTTTTTCACGAAAGTTGGGAAACGACTTCAGGAATGTATTCCTCAAAGTTGAAATAAACAAAAACTCTTTATTTTGTTCCCTGTGAAGAATAACGAAATTATAAGACATATTAATTCTTCAAAAAATAATTCTGCACCTGGCATGGATCAAATTACCTCTTATTTTAAAAAAATTCATTGTCACGCCTATTTTTAAATCGGGCAATAAACTTGAAATTAATAATTATTGACCTATATCTGTCACCAATAATTTCACAAGTCTTTGAAAGATGTTTAAACGAAAGAATAATAAACTTCTTGGAATCTCAATCATTACTTTATAATAATCAATTTGGTTTTAGAAAGAACAAAAGTACAGAAGGCGCGGTTTTTGCTCTGGTAAATAATTTAAATATAAATTTTCAAAACTAAAAGAAGAGTTTAGCTGTTTTCATAGACTTAACTAAAGCGTTTGATACGGTGTCTCCTTTTTAATAAGCTTGACAATATTAGTATTAGGAATGGTCCTTTAAGTCTAATCAAAAATTATTTATCAGATAGAAAACAGTGTGTAAAAATTAATAAAACTATATGCAATGAAAAACATGTAGAGACTGGTGTACCTCAAGGTCCCATCCTTTTCCTAATTTATATCAACTATATAGGTGACGTACTATATAGTTGATATAAGTTGCAGTGCTATAGTTCATGCAGATGACACTGCACTGCTCTTCTCTGGCAATACCTGGAACGACGTATATGGGTTAGCGCGGTATGGTCTGAGTAAAATCCATTCATGGCTTAGTCAAAATTTATTAAGCCTAAATTTCTCAAAAAGTAATTTTCTAACTTTCTCTGCAACCGTAGCTGACCAACCGAATATAAATCAAATTAAAATTCAAGTTTCCAGTTGTTGCAATATAAGTCAGTGCGATTGCAGGACAATATCTAAGATTTCCAAAATAAAATATTTAGGTATTATACTAGACCAACATTTAAAATGGGAGCAACACATTGCGTTTCTCAATCAAAAATAAGGAAATTATATTTTAAATTTTATCAATTACGTGACATTTTAAATACAAATCTACTTCTTACATTATATAATGCCCTGTTAGAATCTCACTTAAGATACAGTATTATTGTTTGGGGTAGCTCATATACGTTGTCCGTATGTCAAAATACAGCTTTTGTTAAAAAAATCGCATAGATTTTCAACAAATCAACTTTATGGTACATACAAAGTACTTAATATACGAAATTTATATATTAATTGTGCTTTAAATTTTTTCGTTAAAAGACAACTAAATCCTGTATGTAGAAAGTGTGTCTAATTATGATCAATGTTAAATAACTTACCTGTTCCTTTTATGGCTAACTGTCTTTGTCAAAGATTTATTACTTATTATGGCCCTATTTTATACAATAAATTACCAACTAATATAGAAAAATATCAGTGAACCAAAAATTAATTTAGTATTAAATTGAAAGAGTATTTACTTAAAAGTCAGTAAAATTTTTAATGAATACAATTCTTATGTCTAATATATCAAATCTCCTGCCCTGCTATCCCACTCGTCAAAATTGTACCATTGCCAGCTTTTCTTTTTTGAGAAGGTATAATTGCATAAAAGAAGTTTCTTCTTAGGCAATTGTCTTTCTCACTAGATTTGTAATATTTACCTGTGTATTTTTATTTACTTGCTAATAATACATACAAATCTTTTATTTATAAATTGTAATTTTTTTATAATCCAATCATAATTTTGTATTGCTAACAATATTTTTGAATATTTCCTTTATATATATATATATATACACTAGTGGAAAAAATTAAAGGATCAAAAAATAATTCCAAATTTTTTGACGTTATTCAAGTGTCTGGTTTTCGCCTGAAAATGGTCGTACCGGACTTTAAAAAAAAGTATTTTAAAGCTTGAAGTTTCTGGTTTTGAGACCTGGTGATGAAATTTTTTTTCAAGCAAACGTGTATCGCTCAATCCTAACGAATACCATAAGAATTTTTTTTCAAAATTTTTTCTATGTTCTTTTTTGGTCTATGAACATGTAAAATTTTTTCGAAATAAATCACTCTATTGATCGGATAAGTTGTTTATTCAGCTTTAAATTGTTTTTTTGAAAAGTTCAATACGACCAGTGGTCGCTAAGATATCGAACTTTGAATGGAAAAGGATCTTTTTGTGTTTAACCATCAATATCTCAGCAACCGTTGATCGCACAAGAAGAGTAAGAAAGGTTCTGAAATCTTGAACAAACACTCCATAAAAATCAGCAACGGTTTTTTGAAAAAATTTTTTTTTATTTTTTACATTAATTTGAAAAATCAAGAAAATAAGCACTTTTGTTGGCTTTTGGGATCATCAGGCGCTAAATTGGAAATATCAAGAAAACCAGTAATGTTAAGTGTGCATTTTACAGTTCAATATGCCAACAAAAACCGTACAAAGTTTCGTTTAAATCCATCGACCTGTTTTTTTGTTTTCTTCGATCGAATTTTTGAAAACCTTGAAAAGTTGATGATTTTGATTTTAAATGATCATAACTTTAGCAAAATGCAAAAAACTATATTTTGTCTGTTTCTTATACAATATCATTTATAAATCTGTTTAAGATTATGGGAAAACAAAAGAGAAATTGGAAAAAAAAATTTGGAAAATTAAAAAAAAAATTTAACAAATTTGTATTCTTTTTTAATAACCTAAAAAAAAATAAAAAAAATGTAAGAAATTTGAAATTTTTTTTAATGACTTCAAAAAATTTATAACACGATTCTGTTATTGCATTCCATTGATTTTCTTGATTTTTAAACTTCGACTGAATTAAAATTTTAATTAAATTTCAAACAAAGTTGATATACCCAATAGAATTTTGAACTCGATCTAGACGCTTTTCAGAAATTTATTATCGTTAGTTTTGGTGAACTCTTAAAACGCTAAAAAACAGGTTTTTTCAAAACCACTCCTTCTGCGTTACAAAAAATTTCATAAATTTGCAAAAAAAACAAGTTGCTTTCCGATCATGGTTAGAAGGTATTTATCAGAGCTAGAGGTTGCTCGTTTGATTACTCTGCTCGAAGAAGGTTGCAGTCAACGTGATGTTGCCATCCGGATGGGTGTTAGTCAATCCGTCGTATCTCGAACGTATGCACGATACCGGGAGACGAACCAATACATTCGTCGTACTGGACAAGGACGCCATCGTGTCACGACTGCTCGAGATGATCGAGCAGTTGTCCGACACGTTCGACGTGAGCCTTTCATCAGTGCGAACATTGTGGCGAGAAATTTTGCAAATCGGGTACAACAGCGACACCAAGTACGAAACATTTCTTCCCGTACAGTCATCAACCGTCTTCGCGAAAATGGGTTAAATGCACGACATCCTAATAGTGTACCCATGTTGACAGCGAGACATCGCCGAGAACGTTTAGCGTATGCCAACGCAGATCGGGCTTGGACATTGAGACAATGGAGAAATGTTTTATTCACTGACGAATCCAGGTTCAACTTACATGGGAGCGACCGACGTCCGCTTGTTTGGCGCCGTCGTGGTGAACGTTTTCGCCAGGACTTTGTTCGTCCGACTGTCGCCTATGGTGGTGGGTCAGTCATGGTCTGGGGCGTGTTTCGCGAGATTGGAGAACACCTCTGGTGATTATGCGCGATAACTTAACAGCTCAGCGCTATATTGACCAAATTTTGAGACCAATTGTACTGCGTAGACGGCAACGTCAGAGGGAGTTTATTCTAATGCAAGATAACGTACGCCCACACACAGCCAACATCACCAGACGCTTTTTGGAACGCCATGACATCACTTTGCTGCGGCATCCACCAATGAGTCCAGACCTCAATCCCATCGAGCATGTTTGGGACATAATGGGTCGTCGTTTGCGCAGTGAGTATCCAAATGTGCAGAACTTGGCCACATTAGAGCGTGCACTTCTGCAAATTTGGAACACCATCCCTCAACCTCAGATTGCCCGCTACATCGATATGACTGAACGCTTAGCAGCCGTTATTGAGAACAGGGGTGGCAATACCCGTTATTAATATACCTGACGAACGGGCAGACGCCCATACATACACATACACACAAACACTCAAATACACAAACGCACACAAAAGAAGCGTAAATCCGATCGGGCAACTTTCACGGGGTACGCTTTGGGTGATTAAAAAAAGAATACTAATTTGTTAAAAAAAAAAAATTCCAAATTTTCCAAAAAAAAATTTTCAATTTCTCTTTTGTTTTCGTACAATCTTAAACAGATTTATGAATTATATTGTATAAGAAACAGAAAAAATATAGTTTTTTGCATTTTGTTAAAGTTATGATCATTTAAAATCAAAATCAACTTTTCAAGGTATTCAAAAATTCGATCGAAGAAAACAAAAAAACGGCTCGATGGATTTATACGAAACATTGTGGGGTTTTTGTTGGTATATTGAACTGTAAAAGGCACACTTAACATTACTGGTTTTCTCGATATTTTCAATTTAGCGGCTGGTGATCCCAAAAGCCATCAAACGTGCTTTTTACCTAGATTTTTCAAATTAATGTAAAGAATAAAAAAAAATAAAAACTTTCAAAAAACCGTAGGTGATTTCTGTGGGAAATTTATTCAAGATTACAACACCTTACTTAATTTTCATGTGCGATCGGGGGTTGCTGAGGTATTGATGGTTAAAGACAAAAAGATCCTTTTCCACTCAAAGTTCGATATCTCAGTGAGAAGTGGTCGTATTGAACTTTGCAAAACAGAAATTTAAAGCTGAATGAACAAATTATTCTATCCATGTAGTGGTTGATTGAAAAGAAAAAAAATCAAGTTCGTACACCAAAAAAGAAAACCAAAAAAAATTGAAATTTTTTTTGTTATGGTATTCGTTAGGATTGAGCGGTACACATTGCTTGAAAATTTTTTTCTCATAAGATCTCAAAACTAGAAACTTCAAGCTTTAAAATCCTTTTTTTTTAACTCCATGGCGACCATTTTCAAGGGAAATACAGCTAATTGAAAAACGTCAAAAAATTTGGAATTATTTTTTGATCCTTTAATTTTTTCCACTACTATATATTATATCACTTCTTTTCAAAATGACTTTTTAAAAAGAAAATTATTTATTAAATAACAAACTTTAGTACTTTATAAACTTGAGTACAATAATATTGACACTAGAAGTAAAAGAAATCATCTGCTGGACTGAAGGTCTTGAATAACAATTTATAAGAAATAATGTGCTGACTCTATATAAACTTAAACAATGAAAAGGAAAGAAATTCTGTGAAGTCAAAACAGCAGTAGTGCAGATTTTATCTATACGAGACGAAAGTAATTTAATATGAAAGATTAAAATATGAAATGAGATATAGTACGTGACAAATTGAAAGAAAAGTATAATATTACATTATGCGAAAAAAAGGTGTTATGAATTACAATGTTATACAATATAATATTAGAATTTATTATTTTAAAGAGTCTATTAAATTCCTATATAACAACTCCATTTATCCAGAAAAAGTTGATGCTATGCTTCAACTTTTCAGACCATTGGTTTGAGTTCATCTTCCTCTATGGGTTCTTGGAGTTGGAGGCTTGGGCGTCTTCTGGGGAAGAATCTGATGCGTCTGGTTTCGCTTCGACTTCGCATTGGTGGAGGTGATGGCGGGTCATCACTTGTGGTGGCTATGGCTAGAAGTCTGGACTTTCTTCTGCTTTTGCACTTGTAGAAAATGTACAAAAGAATTAATGCGATGGTGGAAGTAATGGTTAGAATTGTGAACCAAGATGTATGTTTTTTAATAAACGGCTGGTTTATTAATTTGTCTAATTCGTCGGAATATTGGTTGAGCTTGTGTTGCGCTATGTTGAGGTCGTCGGCAGTAGATAGGCTATACAGGTACGGGAACAAAATCGACCAAAAATACATGTAAATTCCCATAAGAGATTCTAAGGTCCCAAATCCACGAAATTGAACCAAATTTACCCCCTCCACTCCCACTTCGGCTGGGGGTGGTCTGCTCGCGGGTCCTTGTGGAGACTCGGCAGGCGTCGGGTCGGGGGGCGCTTTGTCGGCGATGGGGCGCTGTGATAGCGGTAGTCGGTTGCATCAGTTGGGGGTGGTGCCAACGCGGCGAGGAACGGGGGGGTCGTAGGTCGGGGGTACGCGGTGGCACGCGCTGCGTAGGGAATTCGCTGGCTTTCGACTGCTTCCGTCGGGGGTTGCGAACCATGACGTCATTCGGGAAAAGGACTGGCTCATGTCGGGTGCTTGTCACAGGGGGGTGTATCACAGCCGGGTGCATTGGCCGTTGCATATACAGTAGCAAAACACATCTTAAGAACATATGTGATGAACGAACGTTCGAACAACGAAATAAATTATCATATGCGCGAGAGCGGCAACTCGTTCGAGTCTCTGCTTTCGTCGGATAAACCAGGGCCACGAGGGCGCCTAGTCCGGGCGTTAGATCACTTAATATAGATAATTCGGCACTTTTAAGCAAAAAAAATGTACCGAAAATGCATCTTATATAATTAATAGGTTCCCAAATATTTGGTAATTAGAATTTCATTACAAATATAAAAAATAATTCAGATTCAATGAAGGTTATAACAAAAGATAAGCGAAACCGCAACAGCATGTTGGTGAACTGATAACCATGTGAAACTCGAGCACTGTTTGAAAGTGCAGTGGCTGGTTGATTGTAAACAAAATCGTTAATTATAAAAGTAGATGCGGTTTTCATTGAAGAGATAATGTGTTTGTAAAAAATAAATACGTAAATGAGGAATAATAATTGCGACTTGAATCGTTGGATTTTGTATCCAGTGGCGGGTAATTCGGAAAGAATACCGTTGGAGAAATGATTGGAACCACTACAAAAGCTAGAAACAGACCGTAAAAACGACTGGAACCGTAGAAACGACTGGTAGAATGGTTGAAGCCACTACAAAAACTAGAAATGGCCCGTAGAAACTTAGAAACGTCTGGTTGAAGCCACTACAAAAGCTGGAAATGGCCCGTAGAAACTTAGAAAGTGCTGTTGGAAATGGTTGAAGCCGCTACAAAAACTAGAAATGTCCCGGAAACGTCTGGTAGAATGGTTGAAGACACTACAAAAGCTGGAAATGGCCCGTAAAAACGTCTGGTAGAATGGTTGGAACCAGTACAAAAGCTAGAAACGTCTCGTAAAAACTACTGAGCCAGTAGAAATGGCTGGTTGAAGCCACTACAAAAACTAGAAATGACACGTAGAAACGACTAGAAACTTAGAAACGTCTGGTTGAAGCCACTACAAAAGCTGGAAATGGCCCGTAGAAACTTAGAAATCGCTGTCTGGTCCCGGAAACGCCTGAGAATGGTTGAAGCCACTACAAAAGCTGGAAATGGCAAAACGTCTGGTAGAAAAGCCGTAACAAAAGCTAGAAACGTCCCGTAGAAACGACTGGAACCGTAGAAACGACTGGTAGAAATGGTTGAAGCCACTACAAAAACTAGAAATGTCCCGTAGAAACTACTGGAACCGTAGAAACGGCTGGTTGAAGCCACTACAAAAGCTGGAAATGTCCCGTAGAAACAGCTAGAACCTTAGAAACGGCTGGTTGAAGCCGCTACAAAAGCTAGAAACTGCCCATAGAAACGACAGGAACCGTAGAAATGGCTGGTAGAATGGTTGAAGCCATTACAAAAGCTAGAAACGTCCCGTAGAAACAACAGGGACAGTAGAAATGGCTGCTACAATTGTTGGAGACGCTACAAAAGCTGGAAATGACCCGTAGAAACGGCTAGAAACTTAGAAACGACTGGTTAAAGCCACTACAACAGCTGGAAATGGCCCGTAGAAACTTAGAAATCGCTGTTGGAAATGGTTGGAGCCACTACAAAAGCTGGAAATGTCCCGTAGAAACAACTAGAAACTTAGAAACGGCTGGTTGAAGCCACTACAAAAGCTAGAAATGGCCCGTAGAAACGACTAGAAACTTAGAAATCCCAGGTAGATGGTTGAAGCCGCTACAAAAACTAGAAACGTCCCGTAGAAACGACTAGAAACTTAGAAATCCCTGGTAGAATGGTTGGAGTCCACTACAAAAGCTAGAAATGACCCGTAGAAACGACTAGAAACTTAGAAACGGCTGGTTGGAGCCGCTACAAAAGCTGGAAATGGCCCGTAGAAACTTAGAAAGCGCTGTTGGAAATGGTTGAAGCCGCTACAAAAACTAGAAATGTCCCGTAGAAACGACTGGGACAGTAGAAATCGCTGTAGGAAATGATTGGTGGAGCTACTACAAAAGCTAGAAACGGCTCGTAAAAACGACTGGAACAGTAGAAATCGTTGCTGGAAATGGTTGGAGCCACTACAAAAGCTGGAAATGGCCCGTAGAAACTTAGAAATCGCTGTTGGAAAAGGTTGAAGCCGTAACAAAAGCTAGAAACGTCCCGTAGAAACGACTGGTACAGTAAAAAAGGCTGGTAGAATGGTTGAAGCCACTACAAAAACTAGAAACGTCCCGTAGAAACGACTAGAAACTTAGAAATCCCTGGTAGAATGGTTGGAGCCACTACAAAAGCTAGAAATGTCTCGTAGAAATGACTGGGACAGTAGAAAAGTCTGGTAGAATGGTTGGAGCCGCTACAAAAGCTAGAAACGTCCCGTAGAAAATATTGGGCCAGTAGAAATGACTGGTAGAATGGTTGAAGCCCCTACAAAAGCTGGAAATGTCTCGTAAAAACAACTGGGCCAGTAGAAACGGCTGGTTGAAGCCACTACGAAAGCTAGAAATGGTTGAAACCGTTACAAAGGGTAGGGCCGTAGAAATGGTAGTTAGAAATACTAGAAATGGTGGGAGACACTACAAAGGGTAGAAATGTTTGAAACCGTTACAAAGGCTAGGGCCATAGAAACGACAGGAACCGTAGAAATGACTGGTGAGGTTAAACAAAGTCACTACAAATGCTAGAAACTGTTGCTACAAATGGTTTGAAACAAATCCGTTGCAAAAAGTAGAGAAGAGGAAATCAGAAAGTGTAAGGGGGGTCGCAAATGTTTACTTATATCTAACAGGTCCTTATAAATGCTAGAAAACGTCATCACCATAGGCTCATCAAAGCGTTTATATCAAAAAAAAGATATAACAATGAAGCCGTATGAAATGTAGTAACAGTTTGTTTCCTCAGAGGCCTAGAACTTTTGAAAAATAATGGGATGTAACGCTTGACAATCTGCATAAGTAATTACAGGTTTCTTAAATCGACATGTTGAAATTCGAACACACTGCTGGGCGTATCTCATCATACAAGCCAATATAGAGAAAAAAAAAAATTCTTGCAAGTGTTGCTCTATAAAAAAGTTGGAACGAAAGGCTGTTATATTTATTATTCCTACAAACTCAAAGCAATTTTATTTCATGCAAGAGGAAAAGGCTGAGAATTTGTTGCTGGAGAACGGTATTAGACACAGTCACAACCAAAACAAAAAACCAACGGTAGCGGAAAAAAAAAAGACATCACAGGGATTCGAACACACTGATGGCTCATCATCATATATTACGGAATGTTTCCCCCAACGAATTGTTGATATGATAGTAAAATGTACAAAGTAATTCTATTCTTGAAACAGCTAAATCTAAATAGGTCATTCAAATAAATCTTTTCTAAGACAGGTACTCAAAAACTTTAGTATTAAAACTAATTACTATACTTAGTGATGAATGTAAGAAAAGGGTTCGATAGTTGGCAATGTGATGACGGCTATAAAAATCCTTTATATAATTTGTTCTAAGACAGAGGCGGACCAAACAAATCTAAGACAGGTACTTATAGCTTTAACTTCAAAACTTATTTCAGTACATAGTTATAAACTTGTTTCTAAGACAGGTACTCAAAAACTTTGGTATTAAAATTAATTTCAGTACTTTGCCATAAACTTTTTCTAAGAGAAAACAACCAAGAAAATCCAATAAAAATTTGATGTTACGGCATAAATATGTAATGTACAAATGTTTCAATGTTGAATGAACAATAGCAATGAAATAAAAATATATATTTAAAAAATGTTCGTATACATACCCATATATTTTTGTCAATATTCAAACAACGATCCTCTACAAATAATATTTATCAACCAGTTCACTATTTTACACACTGAAACACCACCAATAATTGCATCAAAAAATACTCGAGAAATAAACATTATCCAAATATAATTCACCAATTAATTTACTTAATAAATGTCGATTATAATATTTTATTTTTCATACCGAAATACTATCAAATATTGCAATAAAATACACGAGAATTATTCCATCCAAATATCATTCTCCAATTAATTTACTGTGTGTATATAAATAAATAGCCTCGGGAAGAATTCAACGACGACAATAAAAAACATAAGGAAACTAAACCGCAACTGCATATGTAGATAAAAAAATGTGTTGTCACATTTAGAACAGAAAATGTGATATAAAAATTCAATAATTTGTAAGATATTATGGAAATATACCAGGATGGACCGGCAGGTTAGTTTAAATAAAAAATATCATTCTACAAGGATATAACCTTCAAAATAGCGAATTTATTGTTAAATAATTAACGATTCGAATTGAGATGCAACTCGATCATTACTTATTCAATCCCATATTTTTATTTATACAAGGAAGATAGGAAATCTGCTAATAGTTGCGAACGTAAAAACACAGCTTGAGATATTCCGGTGGATATATTGCATATATGGAAATAATTCTAAGAACACATTTAACAAATGTAAATTGTATTTTTATTAAAGGTCATCATAAATCTAATTTCCTTATCAATAAATTGGAAGAAATTTGGGCGAAATTAAAGATGTTAACATCGAAAACACTAGACGAACAAGCAGACGCAAGGGTAGTCAGCAGCAACTGTCATCAGATTGTTGGAATGGTAAACAGATGAATGGTAAACAGTTGGAATGTCAAGAAAATTGCTGGAAATGATGGTATTCGTATTAAGTGTTTAGAAGATTGTATCAACAAAGTTACTAGTCAAACACAGCTATGAATATGTGATATTCAATTGCCAACAGTTTTGACACCAAGAATTTGTTACTGGAAAAGGTCACTAGGATTATCATAGCTGAATATTTCGACCAAAAGGCAGCCATTCAACATTGCACACAGACAACAACACACCACCGAAAAAGAAAATTATTTAAAAGAAATGTTGTAAAATACTGAGTAGAAATTCTTGTTAAATTGAAATTAATCCTACAAATATTCTAAAGATATACGATGTTTGTGCTTTATTCGATATCTGCATCACTATCAATTATTGCGTTTTTTTTTAACCTTGGTGAAGATGTTAGCGAAGGTTGTAATTTGTCAAAACAGAAGTATCCATTAGAAATGAATTTATTCGTATCTTAGAGTATCAATCAATAATGAATAACATTTAAGAAAACGTAACCAACCTATTAAACTACACACATACAAATTTAAAACTAGCAACTCACAGGGTTACAATTGTGAACACACTAGAAGCAATATAAGACAAAACTGTAACCAGCTTTCCAATTATAATTATCGGTCAGCATCGATCTCCATCACAACAAATAACGGAAAAATAATCCATAAGTTTATAAGCATATTGTATGAAATTAAAAAGTTTACTTCAACCACATATATATTGAATCATGATGCTAGGATATTGCTTTAAAAATGTCAACGTACAAAGCAGCTACCTTCAAATGATATACCATTGAAATAAATTGTAATCAGGATCAATTCAATCATACATACTTTAGCAATAACATATGAATAAAAATTTTCTATAATGTGATAAACTCATGATTGGTAAAATTTTTGATGGAATTTCTCAAAATGATTTAGGACAAAGAGAAATATATAAGACAAAAACATTCTGCACAGGAACTACATTATAAAAACTTTCGATCCAACTTTCATGTAGTGAAAATATTTCCACTACACGAACGTCACTCTTACATTAAATGAGTAAACTAATGAAGTCTTTCTATAACGCTTACAAAACCAACAATGATAGTTATTATAATAGATAAACTACCACTCACTGCTTCAAAAGGAAAATCCATCTATGAGAAGCAATGGCACAAGAAACCCACAGGAAAATTGTTTTATGTCTAAACTTTATTATGTAACGCTAGGTATAAATAATAATAACAAACATGTATTGAAGTATTTATTTGCCAATTGAGTGTATAATAGTATATTAAATTATACATAGTACTCATTAAACGTGGAAGGAACACAATATTTACGGGTGTTACAAAGTGCCTAATATTATCAAATATTTCTGTTACTATTTATTAGTTTCAACGGAATGTGGAGGGTGGTATGGCTCAACCAACCAATGAGGGTGTAGTTTATGACGTCATGGTAAAGTAGTGGGAGGCACTCCGTAGAGTGCGTTGAAGCTAGAGAGATAACAAAGTTCGCTATACCCATTCATTCTAATAGGAAGTAAAACAATGTTCTGTATTTGCAAATATTCAAACTAGAACAGGATTTACTCTTTTTTGTTAAAATAAGATTATGTTTATCAGAGGTAAGTCTATTAATTTTGTTCGACTCTTCGACGATTAATGGTTTTTGGCGTTTTCATAGAATGCCTGTTTCGGCGTTTCAACGGAATGTGGAGGGAGGTATGGCTCAACCAACCAATGAGGGTGTAGTTTATGACGTCATGGTAAAGTAGTGGGAGGCACTCCGTAGAGTGCGTTGAAGCTAGAGAGATAACAAAGTTCGCTATACCCAATCATTCTAATAGGAAGTAAAACAATGTTCTATATTTGCAAATATCTGTTTCGGCGTTTCAACGGAATGTGGAGGGAGGTATGGCTCAACCAACCAATGAGGGTGTAGTTTATGACGTCATGGTAAAGTAGTGGGAGGCACTCCGTAGAGTGCGTTGAAGCTAGAGAGATAACAAAGTTCGCTATACCCATTCATTCTAATAGGAAGTAAAACAATGTTCTGTATTTGCAAATATCTGTTTCGGCATTTTAACGGAATGTGGAGGGAGGTTTTAGAAGGTATCAACTGGGGTTAGGTTAGGATCGACCGAACCTAACCTACCCTAACCTCAACTCCTTCAATCGATATTAACCGAACCTCAGTTGATACCTTCTAAAACCTCCCTCCACATTCCGTTGAAACGCCGAAACAGATATTTGCAAATACAGAACATTGTTTTACTTCCTATTAGAATGAATGGGTATAGCGAACTTTGTTATCTCTCTAGCTTCAACGCACTCTACGGAGTGCCTCCCACTACTTTACCATGACGTCATAAACTACACCCTCATTGGTTGGTTGAGCCATACCTCCCTCCACATTCCGTTGAAACGCCGAAACAGGAATTCTATGAAAACGCCAAAAACCATTAATCGTCGAAGAGTCGAACAAAATTAATAGACTTACCTCTGATAAACATAATCTTATTTTAACAAAAAAGAGTAAATCCTGTTCTAGTTTGAATATTTGCAAATACAGAACATTGTTTTACTTCCTATTAGAATGAATGGGTATAGCGAACTTTGTTATCTCTCTAGCTTCAACGCACTCTACGGAGTGCCTCCCACTACTTTACCATGACGTCATAAACTACACCCTCATTGGTTGGTTGAGCCATACCACCCTCCACATTCCGTTGAAACTAATAAATAGTAACAGAAATATTTGATAAAATTAGGCACTTTGTAACACCCGTAAATATTGTATTCCTTCCACGTTCAATGAGGACTATGTATAATTTAATATACTATTATACACTCAATTGGCAAATAAATACTTCAATACATGTTTGTTATTATTATTTATACCTAGCGTTACATAATAAAGTTTAGACATAAAACAATTTTCCTGTGGGTTTCTTGTGCCATTGCTTCTCATAGATGGATTTTCCTTTTGAAGCAGTGAGTGGTAGTTTATCTATTATAATAACTATCATTGTTGGTTTTGTAAGCGTTATAGAAAGACTTCATTAGTTTACTCATTTAATGTAAGAGTGACGTTCGTGTAGTGGAAATATTTTCACTACATGAAAGTTGGATCGAAAGTTTTTATAATGTAGTTCCTGTGCAGAATGTTTTTGTCTTATATATTTCTCTTTGTCCTAAATCATTTTGAGAAATTCCATCAAAAATTTTACCAATCATGAGTTTATCACATTATAGAAAATTTTTATTCATATGTTATTGCTAAAGTATGTATGATTGAATTGATCCTGATTACAATTTATTTCAATGGTATATCATTTGAAGGTAGCTGCTTTGTACGTTGACATTTTTAAAGCAATATCCTAGCATCATGATTCAATATATATGTGGTTGAAGTAAACTTTTTAATTTCATACAATATGCTTTTAAACTTATGGATTATTTTTCCGTTATTTGTTGTGATGGAGATCGATGCTGACCGATAATTGGAAAGCTGGTTACAGCTTTCTTTTGTCTTATATTGCTTCTAGTGTGTTCACAATTGTAACCCTGTGAGTTGCTAGTTTTAAATTTGTATGTGTGTAGTTTAATAGGTTGGTTACGTTTTCTTAAATGTTATTCATTATTGATTGATACTCTAAGATACGAATAAATTCATTTCTAATGGATACTTCTGTTTTGAATTGAATTGAATATCACATATTCATAGCTGTGTTTGACTAGTAACTTTGTTGATGCAATCACATTTCATAACTACACTTAAACACTTAATACGAATACCATCATTTCCAGCAATTTTCTTGACATTCCAACTGTTTACCATTCATCTGTTTACCATTCCAACAATCTGATGACAGTTGCTGCTGACTACCCTTGCGTCTGCTTGTTCGTCTAGTGTTTTAGATGTTAACATCTTTAATTTCGCCCAAATTTCTTCCAATTTATTGATAAGGAAATTAGATTTATGATGACCTTTAATGAAAATACAATTTACATTTGTTAAATGTGTTCTTAGAATTATTTCCATATATGCAATATATCCACCGGAATATCTCAAGCTGTGTTTTTACGTTCGCAACTATTAGCAGATTTCCTATCTTCCTTGTATAAATAAAAATATGGGATTGAATAAGTAATGATCGAGTTGCATCTCAATTCGAATCGTTAATTATTTAACAATAAATTCGCTATTTTGAAGGTTATATCCTTGTAGAATGATATTTTTTATTTAAACTAACCTGCCGTCCATCCTGGTATATTTCCATAATATCTTACAAATTATTGAATTTTTATATCACATCTTCTGTTCTAAATGTGACAACACATTTTTTTATCTACATATGCAGTTGCGGTTTAGTTTCCTTATGTTTTTTATTGTTGTCGTTGAATTCTTCCCGAGGCTATTTATTTATATACACACAGTAAATTAATTGGAGAATGATATTTGGATGGAATAATTCTCGCGTATTTTATTGCAATATTTGATAGTATTTCGGTATGAAAAATAAAATATTATAATCGACATTTATTAAGTAAATTAATTGGTGAATTATATTTGGATAATGTTTATTTCTCGAGTATTTTTTGATGCAATTATTGGTGGTGTTTCAGTGTGTAAAATAGTGAACTGGTTGATAAATATTATTTGTAGAGGATCGTTGTTTGAATATTGACAAAAATATATGGGTATTTATACGAACATTTTTTAAATATATATTTTTATTTCATTGCTATTGTTCATTCAACATTGAAACATTTGTACATTACATATTTATGCCGTAACATCAAATTTTTATTGGATTTTCTTGGTTGTTTTCTCTTAGAAAAAGTTTATGGCAAAGTACTGAAATTAATTTTAATACCAAAGTTTTTGAGTACCTGTCTTAGAAACAAGTTTATAACTATGTACTGAAATAAGTTTTGAAGTTAAAGCTATAAGTACCTGTCTTAGATTTGTTTGGTCCGCCTCTGTCTTAGAACAAATTATATAAAGGATTTTTATAGCCGTCATCACATTGCCAACTATCGAACCCTTTTCTTACATTCATCACTAAGTATAGTAATTAGTTTTAATACTAAAGTTTTTGAGTACCTGTCTTAGAAAAGATTTATTTGAATGACCTATTTAGATTTAGCTGTTTCAAGAATAGAATTACTTTGTACATTTTACTATCATATCAACAATTCGTTGGGGAAAACATTCCGTAATATATGATGATGAGCCATCAGTGTGTTCGAATCCCTGTGATGTCTTTTTTTTCCGCTACCGTTGGTTTTTTGTTTTGGTTGTGACTGTGTCTAATACCGTTCTCCAGCAACAAATTCTCAGCCTTTTCCTCTTGCATGAAATAAAATTGCTTTTAGTTTGTAGGAATAATAAATATAACAGCCTTTCGTTCCAACTTTTTTATAGAGCAACACTTGCAAGAATTTTTTTTTTCTCTATATTGGCTTGTATGATGAGATACGCCCAGCAGTGTGTTCGAATTTCAACATGTCGATTTAAGAAACCTGTAATAACTTATGCAGATTGTCAAGCGTTACATCCCATTATTTTTCAAAAGTTCTAGGCCTCTGAGGAAACAAACTGTTACTACATTTCATACGGCTTCATTGTTATATCTTTTTTTTTATATAAACGCTTTGATGAGCCTATGGTGATGACGTTTTCTAGCATTTATAAGGACCTGTTAGATATAAGTAAACATTTGCGACCCCCCTTACACTTTCTGATTTCCTCTTCTCTACTTTTTGCAACGGATTTGTTTCAAACCATTTGTAGCAACAGTTTCTAGCATTTGTAGTGACTTTGTTTAACCTCACCAGTCATTTCTACGGTTCCTGTCGTTTCTATGGCCCTAGCCTTTGTAACGGTTTCAAACATTTCTACACTTTGTAGTGTCTCCCACCATTTCTAGTATTTCTAACTACCATTTCTACGGCCCTACCCTTTGTAACGGTTTCAACCATTTCTAGCTTTCGTAGTGGCTTCAACCAGCCGTTTCTACTGGCCCAGTTGTTTTTACGAGACATTTCCAGCTTTTGTAGGGGCTTCAACCATTCTACCAGTCATTTCTACTGGCCCAATATTTTCTACGGGACGTTTCTAGCTTTTGTAGCGGCTCCAACCATTCTACCAGACTTTTCTACTGTCCCAGTCATTTCTACGAGACATTTCTAGCTTTTGTAGTGGCTCCAACCATTCTACCAGGGATTTCTAAGTTTCTAGTCGTTTCTACGGGACGTTTCTAGTTTTTGTAGTGGCTTCAACCATTTACCAGCCTCTGAACCAGTCGTTTCTACGGGAGTTTCTAGCTTTTGTTACGGCTTCAACCTTTTCCAACAGCGATAAGTTTCTACGGGCCATTTCCAGCTTTTGTAGTGGCTCCAACCATTTCCAGCAACGATTTCTACTGTTCCAGTCGTTTTTACGAGCCGTTTCTAGCTTTTGTAGTAGCTCCACCAATCATTTCCTACAGCGGTTTCTACTGTCCCAGTCGTTTCTACGGGACATTTCTAGTTTTTCTAGCGACTTCAACCATTTCCAACAGCGCTTTCTAAGTTTCTACGGGCCATTTCCAGCTTTTGTAGCGGCTCCAACCAGCCGTTTCTAAGTTTCTAGTCGTTTCTACGGGTCATTTCTAGCTTTTGTAGTGGCTCCAACCATTCTACCAGGGATTTCTAAGTTTCTAGTCGTTTCTACGGGCCATTTCTAGCTTTTGTAGCGGCTTCAACCAGCCTGTTTCTAAGTTTCTAGTCGTTTCTACGGACATTTCTAGCTTTTGTAGTGGCTTTCAACCAGCCGTTTCTAGTTTTGTAGCGGCTTCAACCATTCTACCTGGGATTTCTAAGTTTCTAGTCGTTTCTACGGGCCATTTCTAGCTTTTGTAGTGGCTTCAACCAGCCGTTTCTAAGTTCTAGTTGTTTTACTAGCGGGAACCATTTCCAACAGCTTTTGTTTCTACGGGCCATGGCTTCAACCAGACGTTTCTACTGTCCCAGTCATTTTTACGAGACGTTTCTAGTTTTGTAGTGGCTTCAACCATTGCACAGCCTTTTCTACTGTACCAGTCGTTTCTACGGAACATTTCTAGTTTTGTAGCGGCTTCAACCATTTCCAATAGCGCTTTCTAAGTTTCTACGGGCCATTTCCAGCTTTTGTAGTGGCTTCAACCAGTCGAAGTTTCTAGCCGTTTCTAGTTTCTTTTTAGCGGTAGCAGCCATTTCTACAGTTTCTAGTTTTGTAGTGGCTTCAACCAGACCAGCCGTTTCTAAGGTTCTAGCTTTTCTAGGGGACATTTCCAGCTTTTGTAGAACGCCGTTTCTACGGTTCCAGTAGTTTCTACGTTCCAGTCGTTTCTACGGGACGTTTCTAGCTTTTGTTACTTCAACCATTCTAGTTTCTACGCCATTTCCAGCTTTTGCAGTGGCTTCAACCATTCTACCAGACGTTTCCGGGACATAGTTTTTGTAGCGGCTTCAACCATTTCCAACAGCGATAAGTTTCTACGGGCCATTTCCAGCTTTTGTAGTGGCTTCAACCAGACGTTTCTTTCTAGTCGTTTCTACGTATCATTTCTAGTTTCTTCAACCAGCCATTTCTACTGGCTCAGTAGTTTTTACGAGACGTTTCTAGCTTTTGTAGTGGTTCCAACCATTCTACCAGACGTTTCTACGGGCCATTTCCAGCTTTTGTAGTGGCTTCAACCATTCTACCAGACGTTTCTTTCTAGTTTTTGTAGCGGCTTCAACCATTTCCAACAGCACTTTCTAAGTTTCTACGGGCCATTTCCAGCTTTTGTAGTGGCTTCAACCAGACGTTTCTACTGTCCCTGTTGTTTCTACGGGCCACGTTTCTAGCTTTTGTAGTGGCTTCAACCATTCTACCAGTCGTTTCTACGGTTCCTGTCTTTTTTACGGTCTGTTTCTAGCTTTTGTAGCGGCTTCAACAGCCGTTTCTCCAACGGTATTCTAATTACCCGCCACTGGATTCCAACGATTCAAGGGGCACATTTTTTTACAAACACATTATCTCTTCAATGAAAACCGCATCTACTTTTATAATTAACGATTTTGTTTACAATCAACCAGCCACTGCACTTTCAAACAGTGCTCGAGTTTCACATGGTAATCAGTTCACCAACATGCTGTTGCGGTTTCGCTTATCTTTTGTTATAACCTTCATTGAATCTGAATTATTTTTTATATTTGTAATGAAATTCTAATTACCAAATATTTGGGAACCTATTAATTATATAAGATGCATTTTCGGTACATTTTTTTTGCTTAAAAGTGCCGAATTATCTATATTAAGAGATCTAACGCCCGGACTAGGCGCCCTCGTGGCCCTGGTTTATCCGACGAAAGCAGAGACTCGAACGAGTTGCCGCTCTCGCGCATATGATAATTTATTTCGTTGTTCGAACGTTTCGTTCATCACATATGTTCTTAAGATGTGTTTTGCTACTGTATATGCAACGGCCAATGCACCCGGCTGTGATACACCCGACATGAGCCAGTCCTTTTCCCGAATGACGTCATGGTTCGCAACCCCGACGGAAGCAGTCGAAAGCCAGCGAATTCCCTACGCAGCGCGTGCCACCGCGATCCCCGCGTACCCCCGACCTACGACCGCCCCCGTTCCTCGCCGCGTTGGCACCACCCCCAACTGATGCAACCGACTACCGCTATCACAGCGCCCCAACGCCGACAAAGCGCCCCCCGACCCGACGCCTGCCGAGTCTCCACAAGGACCCGCGAGCAGACCACCCCCAGCCGAAGTGGGAGTGGAGGGGGTAAATTTGGTTCAATTTCGTGGTTTTGGGACCTTATGGTCTTATGGGAATTTACATGTATTTTTGGTCGATTTTGTTCCCGTACCTATAGCCTATCTACTGTCGGCGTCGATCTTGTTTAATCTGAGGGGTTTCAGATCTGGAACGTACTTCTTTGGTGGGATGGATTCACAGCAGTTGTAGGGTATTTGAACTGGATGGCTCTTGTATGTAATATTTTGGGAATCTTCAATTAACCTTTTTGAATGGATTCGAGTATTGCCGATGAATGCATTGCAGTCTGATTGCAATTGGAGGATTGAATTGGTTGCAATGGTTTTGGTTACAACGTTGTTGCCGCTGCACTTTATGGTGATTGGTAGAAGATCGGAAACAGAAATTAGCCATACATTTGAACTGATTTCGTAAACATTGTAGTCTTTGGCATACAGTATCGAAGTTTGACAAACTTTTGGAAGGAAGGTGGACTGTTTCAAAAGCTGGGCCTCACAGATGGAATCGCTGTCGATAGGATACGGGAGAACGTCTGATATCCATTGAACTCGGCTTAAGGGCTTGCAGTTGTTTAGGTTCCGAAATGTGGTATACAACAATGAATCATCATTCTTCGCGATATATTTAGTTATGGTTGGTAAAATATGATGGAATCCTGTTCGGTCGTCCAGAATGGGGATCGGGTATAGACGATAAAGGATAAAAGTTTCAGGATTCACTAAAGGGATTTTCAAAACGAAAATTATTTTTGTATCTAACTGAAATGCTTCTAACTCTATAATGTCAATATATTGTGCAATATTATGGGCGTAAATTGATAGAGGTAAATTATTTTTATGCAAAGATTGAGAAACAAGTTGAAGAGATTCGACTAAATCGGCGGGGGTTATTATTGAACTGTGTAACATTTTAATACGAGCGAAAGATATTGCTGACAATACATCATTTAGGGCGTCTTGGATAAAGACATAGCTTTCCATTAATGATTCGCATAGATCTAATGTTTTGACTAGTGCTTCGAAAAATGCAAGATCATCTGAAATGTACATGATAGATTGTTTGATTTTGGCAATGTCCCTGTTAAACGTTTCTTCGTCTATTTGAGTTTCTGAACTGTTGCATTGAAGTTTTTGATTACGGAAGTCGTTACTGAAATTTGGTTCTTTAGTAAATTTTCGATTTGCTGTTCGTCATGTGTTATCTTATTGATACAGTCATTAAAGTATTCACCATCACAGGTCAGTAAAGTTAGCACCGCCATTTTACAGAAACTCAAATTAAAACATATGGGAATTACGAGCTATTTAGGAGCTCTTGATTTTTACCTAAATTGATTTTTGAGCTCAATATTTACTATGGAAAAAGTGCAAAAAACTACTGGCGGTGCTAACTTTACGTAAAGTTAGCACCGCCATCTCAGAAAATCAAACAAAAAAAATTGTGAGGCGTCTCAAATTAGGAGCTATTTACGAGCTTTTAATTGAAATATTGAACGTCAACCCCTAAATTTGTCTAAGGGGTAAAAACCACCCCCGAAAAAATATTGAATTTTAATTTTAAATTTAAAATCTATTAAAATTATCTCCGATTTACGAGCTCTTTCCTGGTGTAATGCACATAAACATCTAAAAATGTCTAAGGGGTGAAAACAGCCCCCCAAATATGCAGTTTTTTCGAATTTTATGATTATTAAATTTTGAAAAATACCTGCATGATCTACGATTTACGAGCTTTCCAACGGTATATTACACGACTACATTCAAATTACTGGAAGGGGTGCAAACCACCCCCTCCAATTATGCAGTTTTTTCAAATTTTATGATTTATAAATTTTAAGAAATACCAACATCATCTACGATTTACGAGCTTTCCAGCGGTATGTTACACGACCACATTCAAATTACTGGGAGAGATTCAAACAACCCACTAAATTTACCAGTTATTCCAAATTATGTAATTTTTTTATTTCAAAAACTGCCGGCCTCATCTACGATTTACGAGCTTTTCAACGGGATATTATACGTTTGCATTCAAGATTTTGGAAAGGATACAAGCCGCCCCTCCCCCCAATTATGCAGTTTTTTCAAATTTTATGATTTATAAATTTTGAAAAATATCAGCATGATCTACGATTTACGAGCTTTAAAATACTACATTAAAATTTTTGGAAGGGTGCAAACAACCCCCTTAATTTCCCAGTTTGTCTATATTATGTGATTTTGTTCATTTTCAAAACTGACAGCCTAATCTACGATTTAGAAGCTCTTCAAGGATATATAACACTTACTTTCAAATTATTGTAACGAATGCAAACAACCCCCAAATTATGCAATTTTTTCCAAATTCGTAGTTCTTAAATTTAGAAAACTAGCAACATAAATTATGATTTAATACCTCTTCAATGATACATTGCAGGACCACTTCAAAATCATCTGAAAGGTGCAAGTAACTACCTAAATGACTAATTATTTCAAACTGTCAGAGTTTTGAAATGGATGAAAATATTAAATATTTTCCTTACTACGGCAAAGGTTTAGAAATCTAGATTTTACAAATTTTGGAAATGGTGTAAGGTGTAATTATCTACCATGTATAAGCTTGCCAACAATATGTTAAAAAACGACTACTTTTGGTAGTCATTGTTCGGATAAATAATTGTATTATGAATCATGATCTTTTAATTAAGTATTGAATCTAACGAAAAATTGTAACCATCTTTATGGCCAACGTGTTGTGTTACCGTTTCTTTTGGTTTTGTATTCAACTCGCTTCTTCTTCAAAATCTGTTGCTTAAAGTTTTAATAATTACCTCAAAGTTTTTTGTTTCTAATTAACATATTAAAACAGTTGTTTCAAATAGAAATAGCAATATTTTTATGTATTACGAAATGCACAGATTAATTCCAGTCGGCATTTTTCAACCAACTTTTGTCTAACCTTTACCATTTGAAAATGGGCTGAATCTATATTCTATACAAGAAATATAAAACAGGAGTTTGGTATCTGAGAGGGCAATGTATTTCGTTCTTATTCTTTCAACTATTATTTTTGTACCCACAATAATCAAATTATTCATAGCAAACCAAAAATACAAATAGGAAGACATAAAAGATCAAAGGTACTTAAATGAATTAAACAAATGTGTTGTCTCGCCATCTAGGTGCCAATATTCCTACCTGTAACTAATAACTCAGTAAAATTTCCATAGATGGACGATTTCACATTTGAAATTACTGGTTAATGTCATAAAATATATTAGATTTTTTTGTTAAAATGTTTATTGATAATAAATATATAAGTAACTACTACTTATTGAGAGAAATTCAACGTACTTGAATTTCAAAAAGAAATGTTCTTAAATCAAATGATAGCGATTAATTGTATAATGAAGTGTATTATATATGAGTTTGAACGTAAAGAATGAGTACAGAGTGGCGTATATTACTTATGTGATTCAAGAATTTAAGTAACCCCTGCAATAGAAAATACCACATTACGAATTTTTTACTGCTTTAATAAAATATATTGCCTCGACTAGAACCAGTGGCACCAATCAAATATTAGATAACAATTATCAGAGAACTGTTTTCAATTTATTCACATAATCAGTGTATTCAAATTTATTTTTTCATGCTACAGAAAAGGCCATTACAAACAGCGGCAAGAAGGCTTTTTCGAATGTTTCATCAAAATCTAAAATGAAAATTCTTTAATAGGCCAAAAATGACGTTCTAAATTTAGATATTTGAAAATGGACTAAAATATTTATGCCAAAATATTGGAGATGGACTAATAAGATGGTAATATCTTTTTCATTACTGAGTATCCTTATTGGCAAAACTACATTACTGGTGTACAAACCGCATAATGAATGAATTAATTGAGAAACAATATTTTGTGAATTAATCCAGAACTGAAAAATTTAGTTTCCTCAAGTTCTTGTTTTTTTCTTAAGTATAGGAACTTACAATCTTATTATAATTTGAAAAAAAAACGCACAATTGGGGGGTGGTTTGCACTCGTTCCAGTAATTTGAATGTAGTCGTGTAATATACCGTTGGAAAGCTCGTAAATCGTAGATCATGCTGGTATTTTTCAAAATTTATAAATCATAAAATTTGAAAAAACTGCATAATTGGGGGGTGGTTTGCACCCCTTCCAGTAATTTGAATGTTGTTGTGTAATATATCGTTGGAAAGCTCGTAAATCGTAGATCATGATGGTATTTTTTTAAATTTATAAATCATAAAATTTGAAAAAACTGCATAATTGGGGGGTGGTTTGCACCCCTTCCAGTAATTTGAATGTTGTCGTGTAATATACCGTTGGAAAGCTCGTAAATCATAGATCATGCTGGTATTTTTCAAAATTTAATAATCATAAAATTCGAAAAAACTGCATACTTGGGGGGCTGTTTTCACCCCTTAGACATTTTTAGATGTTTATGTGCATTACACCAGGAAAGAGCACGTAAATCGGAGATAATTTTAATAGATTTTAAATTTAAAATTAAAATTCAATATTTTTTCGGGGGTGGTTTTTACCCCTTAGACAAATTTAGGGGTTGACGTTCAATACGTCAATTAAAAGCTCGTAAATAGCTCCTAATTTGAGACGCCCCACAAAATTTTTTTGTTTGTTTTTCTGAGATTTCCATAGTAAATATTGAGCTCAAAAATCAATTTAGGTAAAAATCAAGAGCTCCTAAATAGCTCGTAATTCCCATATGTTTTAATTTGAGTTTCTGTAAAATGGCGGTGCTAACTTTACTGACCTCACCATCACTAGCGTCGAAAGTTCCAGTTATTGATTTCCAAATTGTTCCTATACCATTAATAAGTCCTCGTTTCTGCCTCTTGGAGTTGTAAAGTTTAGTGTCTGCGAATATCTCTTGATATTTTAAGTTTACTGTGTCAGATATTTGTTTTAAGAGGCTAATATGAGTTTGTACTTGAGGTTTAAATACTGTCATACGGGTAGTTAAGTTTGAGTGGATAGTATCAAGTACTCAAAATGTTGTCATTGTTGGCAATTGCGTCAACGAAAGGGTGAAGATCTTTGTAGACAAGTAGTGTCCATTTATCGTTTGATATTTTGACAGTTCCTTCTTCATGAAAGAAGAGTCCTACTGTGTTGTTTATGGGAGTTATTGAAAATTGGGACGTCACGATTGTGAAGAGTCCAAGTAGTCTGAAATAAAGTAATTTCTATTCAAAATACGGTTTCAATCTGTCAAAATTTACTTTTGTAGATTGATTCGTTTCGGGGTTTAGAAGAGTTGCAGAATTTTGGAAAAGTTCAGTTATCTGGAAAGGGCCATTAAATTTGTTTTGTGACTTACTTGAAATTTGGGATTCTTTTAAATATACCTTGTCGCCTATGTTATAAGTGGGTCGATTTTCGGGTACGTGTTGGTCGAAACGTACTTTGGCTTTTTCCTTTTGTTGTTCTGTTTTGGCTCGCGCTAATTTGTAAAAATATTCCATACGGTTATTAAGATCTCTAATGTACTTGGAAATGAGGTTCTTTTGGTTGTAAAGCGTTTCCCGTGGTCTACTTGACGTGTGACCAAAAATCAACTCATAAGGAGTGAAACCATGAGTCCTATTTTTGGTGTTGTTATAGAATATGACGGCGTATGGCAGAATATTAAACGGATGTTCGTTTGGATTTTCGGCGATATTTGCCCGGATCATTTCCGATAGTGTCGCATGGAAGCGTTCAAGGGAACCATTTGATTGTGGGTGACTTACACTAGAGAAGGTTAACTTTATTTCGTAGAGTTCACAGAGGGCTTTCACTAATACGTTATCGAATTCAGGACCGTAGTCACAGTGAATTCTCAACGGGGTGCCGTAGTGTTGAAAATAAAGGATGAGCGTGTTAACGACAGTTTTTCCCGTTTTATCCTTTATAGGATACGCCTGTGTAAATTTCGTTAACTCGTCCCTGATTGTTAGAGCATAATTTCGCGTGGGATATTCAAAGATCGATATTGACTCGCTCGAAAGGTGTTTTCGGCGTTTCTGTGATGACTAGAGGGGAACTCAAGTTTTTTCGGCATATTTTGACTTTTTGACAAATTTCGCATGACTTGATGAAATTTTCAACGTTTTTTGTCAAACCGGTCCAGTTATACTTCTCTTTTATTCGCCTTACTGTTTCATTAATTCCGCGATGCAAATTGTTTTTGCCTTGATGGTAGTGTTCTAAAATTTGAGGTATTTCATCCTCTGAGGGTGTAGTTATGACGTTTTGGCATATTTTTAATTTAATGTCTTTGTCTGCAAAGACATAAGAAAAAGTTTCAAGGATTGGGAGTTCTAAGTTGTTTTCGACGTAATATGTGGTTTCAAGATCGAATTTATCTCGTGATTTGTAAATAATGTCGAACAGAAATTGTACGACTATTTCAGGGTCAAATAGCAAGGGAATTATAAAGTATTTGCGGTCTTTGACTGATTTACTTGCGAAGGTGTTGATGGAATTGTTTTCGAATGTGATATCTTCTTCGAAAATATCGTCCATGATTCGTTCATGTAGATCAGTTAACTTGTTTTGCCAGAAAAATGAAATAATTTGTTTATGGGATTTGTTCAGAAGTTGGGAATTAGTAGTTTCGATCTTTGAATAGTCAATTATTGATCTTGTTTTATACAAGTCAACAAATTTATTAAATTCGTTAGTAAGGTGTTCGTCAGTAAGTTCAGGTTCTGGTTCGGGTTCGTCTTCTGAGTCGGTGTCATTAAAGGCATGGATTTTTGACTGAAAATTCGCGATTTGTTGGAAGTGGTTGACTTTAATTCGCGAGAGAGCATCGGCGTTTCTGTTTATCTTGCCTGGTTTATGTTCAATTTTATAATTGTACTCTTCCAGCTTCAGTCGCCATCTGGCAAGTCTATTGCCTGGATCCTTGATCGAGAAAAGCCACGTAAGCGGGCGGTGATCAGTGATTAAAGTAAACTTACGACCAAATAAATAAGGACGGAAGGCTTTGACTGCCCACACAATGGCAAGCAATTCCCTTTCAATGGTGGAATATCTGGTTTCGGCGGCACACAACGTGCGGGAGGCATAAGCAATCGGAAGGTCTTTTCCAACTGGACCTTGTGAAAGGACTGCACCAATCGCGAAAGCGCTGGCGTCTGTGGTGAGAAGAAAAGGTTCTTCAAAATTTGGGTAGATAAGGATGGGGTCTGAGATGAGAGTTTTCTTTAAATCATTGAATGCTGCCTTACAATCGGAATCAAAGAAGAATTTAGTGTCCTTTTGAAGCAGTTTTGTTAAAGGTTTGGACACTTTAGCGAAATTGGGAATAAATCTTCTATAGTATCCGGCCAAATCCTAAGAAAGATTTGATATCTTTCGGGTTCTTTGGCTCTGAGAAGTTTTGGATACAACTGATTTTTTCGGGGTTCGGTTTTACACCTTGTTGCGTAATTAGATGACCAAGATACGCTACCTCTTTTCTTAAGAACTCACATTTGTCTGGTTGAATCTTAAGATTTGATGTGCGAAGACGTTTGAGGACGGTCAACCGGGAAATGTGTTCGTGAATCGTTGGGAAGTATACAATGATATCGTCCATGTATACTAGACAACGTGCATTTTGTGTTCCAAGGAGGATATTGTCCATGACACGTTGGAATGTGGACGGGGCGTTCTTTAAACCGAACGGCATACGAACAAACTCGTAATGGCCGTTTTCGACTGAAAATGCTGTCTTGGGGATGTCTTTAGAATCGATCTCTATCTGATGAAAACCGGAGACGAGATCTAACGTTGAGAAATATTGGCATTTGCCAAGTTGATCTAAAAGATCAGAGATGTTTGGCAAGGGGTATTTGTCGTCGACTGTGACTTCATTCAGTTTCCTGTAGTCACTGACGACATGCCATTTTTGTTTGCCTGAGGCGTCTAATTTTTTGGGAACAACCCAAACTGGGGAAGACCAAAGAATGACGAATGATGCCTTGATCAAGTATTTTACTGACATGTTCTTTAACCTCTTCTTTATGGACCTGCGGGTACCGATAAGATTTGGTATAGATGGGTCTGGAGTTATTTGTCTCGATCGAATGTTTGATTTCGTTCGTAAAAGATAATGCGTCGCCTTCTAAGAAAAATATGTCTTGAAAGTCTAGACAAAGGCTCGTAATCATATCTTCTTCTTCAAAGTTTAAGTGATCTGTTCTGAGTTGTTGTGGTATTGTCTGTCAACTGGTTCAGAGTCATGAGAGTTGTTAAAATTGAAGCAGGGTTGTATTTGAGTAAAGGGTTCTATAGTGAAGTTGTCGAAATTAATTGTTTTTTGGGGTGGCGTTGGCGTTTATAACTGAAGTGAGGAATTCGCCATTTTGGTTTACATATACCAAGGAATTGGGTAATCTGACTTTTTCTTTTTCGATAGTATGTAGAACAGCGTCGGTATTAGCAAGGTGACATAGCAGTTTACATACTTTTTCGGTGCGGGGTTCTATAGAAATATAGTTCGGGAAATTATTGGGTTTTTGTGTGTTGGGAATTGTTGGAGATGCGATATCTGAAGAAGGCAAGGTAGGGACCTTGTGAAGAGCGATATCTTTAAAATTTGTTCTAAGTTGCTTAGATTTTAAGTCTATTACGCATTCGTAATGTTCCAAAAAATCTAAACCTAAAATGCCATCAAAGTTGATGTCGAGATTACAAATAAAAACCTTGTGGGGGTTACCAGGAGCTAATGGTACAAGGGTTGACTGGGAAATTGAAATTTTTTGATCAGTGATGCCCTGAATAATTACATGTTCTTGGAATCTTTGGGGAAAATTTTTGACAGTTTGCTCTTTGAAAATTGAAATTCCTGCGCCTGTATCTATAAGCCATTTGTATTGACCAGTAGCGTGGTTTATGTAGTTTTTGGGGTTGACAGTGTGAAGGGTAGTTACAGGAACGTTTGTTCCGGGAAGTTTGCGTTCGGATTCATGTCGTCTAAATTCATTGTTTGTATTTGTGATGTGATGTTGGTTGTTATGTCCGGTGGATGAACTGGATTTGGGAGAGAAAGGAAATCCTGGTAGTTTTGATTTTCTAGTGGGTCCAAATCATCAGTTTGTTCGCCGAAGTTATCAGCAGTATGATAACTAGTATTTCCTGTGTCGTATGAATAACTATTATCTGTATAATAGTCGTAATTTCTTTGATTATCAGCTCTATGATAATCCTCATATGGGTGATTATTCGCTGTATAATAATCGTTGTATTCATTGAAAGAGTTTGTGCAACTTAAATGATGTGCCCTGTTTGGATTCTGGTGGAAATTAGGGTTCTTTTGAATCACTGACTGACGAGGTTGTTGCATATTTTGTTGGAATTGTCTTGGCTGATTAGGATATTGATTTTGTCTAAAAGGTGACTGATTTTGCCTGAAGGTTGGCTGATTCTGCCGAAATTGTGGGGGTTGATTTTGCCGAAATTGTGGAGGCTGATTTTGCCGAAATTGTGGAGGCTGATTTTGGGAACCATTATTAGCGAAAGGGTTTGGTCTCATATAGTTGTTGTTACCGTTATTGTTATTGTAAACGGGTGCTTGGTAATTTTGGGAACGACATTCGGAGGCGATGTGTCCGAATCTACCGCAAGATAAGCACTTTTTATTTGGAGGATTAGGCCTTCGGAAAGATTGGTTGGGCCTCGGGGGAATTTGTTTCGTAGTTTTCTGGTTCTCAAAGTACGATAACTGTAGTTCGCGTCTGATTCTTACATTGGCTTCTAAAAGGTCTTTTGGATTGCCGGCACGGACGATCTGTCCGAGACGCGGTTCTAACCCGGTTAGAAGGGTGTTAAGCGCCATAGTGTCTATTAGACTCGTTTGTGCGACCTTTTGGTCTGCGTTTAAATTGGATGCCTTTTGAATATTGGCGTGCATTTTTGCTGTTAGGACTTGTAGTCGGTTGTAGAAAGTAAGTGGTGACTCGTTGGATAGTTGCTGAAGGCGTTGTAGATCTTGTATCAGGGAAGTCAAATCCCTGGAATCTCCGAAATGAAGATTCAAGAGTTGTTTTAATTCTAAATAAGACGCGGGGCTACGCGAATTTATTAGTTGGGCCGCTCTGCCTTTAAATTTATTTTTGATATGGATAAGTAAAAGGTATCTTTGATCGCCCGTCGACATGTTGTAAGCACAGTCGCACGCATTAATAAATGTTCCCAAGGAGATCTGATGTCCTTCGAACTCTGGGACGATAGAGAATATTTCGGATAGCCGATGGGGCTCAGGTTCAGAGCCGTCTCTGGGAGATTGTTGTGCCATTTTAAATTTATTAAATGGGAGAATTGTAAAATTGTTTAAAAACTAAGCAAAAATAAAATTTGTTCAAAATAAATGTATAAATCGGTTAAAGTGCAATAAATTTTTCAAATTGTTACGAAAACAATAAAACATATAATGGAGAAAAATAGTCAGTGTACACTATTTGCAAACAAAGTATGGTAAAAATAAAATAAAGTAAATCGAGAAATTCAAAAATAAAATTGGTATGGTTAAAAATATGGTTCGGGGTTTTTCGTCGTCCGAACAGAAAAATAAAATCAAAAATTATTGGTAGAATTTAAAATTGCGAGATGATTCCTGTTTGTACTCACATTAAATGGAACATCGATGCTGCCGTGTTCTGCAGTTGTAGTTAGTTGCCTTGTTCTACGGTTACAGTTGGGACGTCTCGAGAGGTTCTTTCTTCCTTCAAGGGATTAGGATCAGCCGCTACCAGTTAAGCTCGTTCGCCGGTTCTAGTAACGTTCTGGAATCCTACTGACTGCGCCACTTTTTATATCACTTCTTTTCAAAATGACTTTTTAAAAAGAAAATTATTTATTAAATAACAAACTTTAGTACTTTATAAACTTGAGTACAATAATATTGACACTAGAAGTAAAAGAAATCATCTGCTGGACTGAAGGTCTTGAATAACAATTTATAAGAAATAATGTGTTGACTCTATATAAACTTAAACAATGAAAAGGAAAGAAATTCTGTGAAGTCAAAACAGCAGATGTGCAGATTTTATCTATACGAGACGAAAGTAATTTAATATGAAAGATTAAAATATGAAATGAGATATAGTACGTGACAAATTGAAAGAAAAGTATAATATTACATTATGCGAAAAAAAGGTGTTATGAATTACAATGTTATACAATATAATATTAGAATTTATTATTTTAAAGAGTCTATTAAATTCCTATATAACATATATATTTGTTTTTAAGTTTTCGCGGGCACTAAATGTTTTAGGTGGTTTCCGGGAATTCATCCGCGTAGTTGATAACTGATCCCTGCCGGGATCGACGGTAAATTGACGACGTTTCGGCAGAGTCACATCTGCCCTCTTCAGGTCGGTTCGCATAATTCTCATAGCCTTCTGCTTTCGCTTCTAGTTACTCGAATACAGTATTCGAGTATTCGAGTAACGACGAGCCCTGAATCAACAAGAACTACCAAGGCACGAAGAAACCCAACAAGACCCCCCAAAGGCAGCGACTACCCTTCCGTACATACAAGGAGTGACAGATCGGATCGGAAGAATCCTTAGGAAAAGCAACATCAAAACTTCCTACAAACCTCATAAGACGATAAAAAGCATTCTAGGCAATCCCAAAGACCAACGTCCACTAGAGAGTCACGGAGTCTACAAGATACCTTGCGGCGGATGCGAGCAAGCATATGTAGGTCAAACAAACCGTAAGATCGAAGCCCGAATCGAAGAGCACAAACTCAGCATACGAAATAAGACCACAACCTCGGCCCTGTTCCAACATCAACAGCAAACAGGACATAGAATCAACTTTGAGGGCTCTAAGCATCTGGCAACAGAAAACAACTTCAAAAGAAGAACAATTAGGGAAGTTATAGAAATTGAAAAGGAAGAAGAAATCAATAACCGTAACGAAGCTCAACACCTGCATCAAGCCTGGAAGAACATCTTACGGGAAAAGAAAAACAAATTAAAAGAGAGCGCAACAATACCACAACGTTGCATTCCGTCACTCGTAGCTAACTATCAGGACGCCCACACTTCTAACGAACATCTGCGGCCGCCATCGGTACAAACAGAACCACGTCATCGGTACAATTTGCGACAACGCAATGGTGTCACCCAATCAAAACAAACGGCACCGCCCCTTCAACACAATCCGAGGCGGGGCAAAGAAATAGGAGGGGACTCGGGAGATAGCATAAATAGCGGCGCGCATATATCGGAGCTCACTTCTACTTCAGACGCCACGGAGAGCAGATCAAGCGGAGAACGACCTAGCCGACGATCTCGGATGCGAAGTAGTCCGGAAAGGTCAGAACCTGCAGCCACCCTTCGTGTTGGAAGAAAAGGAAAAGCCTTATGAAAATGCCAAGTGAGATTTTGGCGAAACGTCAGGCGACCGTTCCTTTACAGGGACAAAACTTTCAACGGACGAACAACCGGACCATCAAGAAAGCTACACATAGTTCCGTTCGTGCCAACTTGTTTTCAAACATATATATATATATATATATATATATATATATATATATATGAACTAAGCTAGGTTCCGGGTGAGAACCGCGTCTGAATTTATTGAATACTCGACGTTTAGACTCCTGCTTTGGAGCCATTATCAAGAGACAAAAGTGAAAAAAGAGTTTCAGAGTCTAGATCGAACTCGGGGCCTCAATCTGCCTACTCCCCAAGAGTCACTAGGTAACTGAACTGAATTAGAAGATGTCACGTGATGAGGCTGTGTTGTGATTGGTTGGGTATTGGTAGGCGTGTCTGCTTTGTTTAATCTGGCAATTACGGAGGTCCAAGCTGTGGGAAGGCGAGTACTGTCATCGCGTCTATTTAGACAGAGAGGTCTTTTTTCTATTTCGATGGCTTCGCGAATAGTGGATGCCCTAAGAGAATTGAGAGATATGATAGTCCTACTGTCCTCGAAGTTGATAGAGTGCCCTGTTTGGATATGGTGATGCGCGAGAGCTGAAGTCGGATCTTTTTTACGAACTGAAAGAGAGTGTTCATATACTCGATGGTTAACGCGCCTGTTGGTACAGGGGACATTGGTGAACATTTCAGAAACGTTAGATATTCTAAAAACAAAATACAATATCTCTTCTGACATCATCAAACTTGTACAACACTGTTCCTCAAACACTTATTTTTCATTTCAAAACACTCTGTTCAAACAAGTCCGTGGGGCCCCCATGGGTTCACCTCTTTCTCCAGTGCTTGCTAACATTTTCATGGAACAAATCGAAACCCAGGCCCTAAACTCGTCTAATTCAAAACCTTCCTGTTGGCTTAGATATGTAGATGATACTTTTGTCATTTGGCCTCATGGCAGAGATTCATTAGACTTCTTCCTACAACACCTCAATGGTATACATTCTAATATACAATTTACAATGGAAATCGAGTCCGATTCTTCTCTCACGTTTCTTGATGTCCTCATAACAAAAATCAACAATGACAGATTCTCACATACCGTCTATAGAAAACCAACCCATACCAATCGATACTTAAATGCCCAATCACACCACCACCCTGCTCAATTGAGTTCTGTAATGAAATCTTTGACTCTCAGATCTATTCGTTTAACAGATATTGACAGTAGACAAAACGAACTTAATAATCTTCAACAAATCCTTCGACAAAACGGTTATCATCCGGACCACATTGCGCGTATAATTCATCAATCTCAACAACCCCCAATCACACCAACCCCGTCAGAAACAGAACAACAACATCAAAAAGCCGTACTTCCATACATTCGAGGAGTCACTGACAAAATAGCACGGATTTTACAAAGACATCAAATAAAGACTATCTTCAACACCACTCAAACTATAGGCAACTTAACCGGTAACCCCAAAGACAAAGTACCTAACGAGGATCGAGGAGTTTACGAAATCTCATGTCGCGATTGCCCACAAAGCTACATCGGTCGTACCAACAGGCGCGTTAACCATCGAGTATATGAACACTCTCTTTCAGTTCGTAAAAAAGATCCGACTTCAGCTCTCGCGCATCACCATATCCAAACAGGGCACTCTATCAACTTCGAGGACAGTAGGACTATCATATCTCTCAATTCTCTTAGGGCATCCACTATTCGCGAAGCCATCGAAATAGAAAAATGACCTCTCTGTCTAAATAGACGCGATGACAGTACTCGCTTTCCCACAGCTTGGACCTCCGTAATTGCCAGATTAAACAAAGCAGATACGCCCACCAATACCCAACCAATCACAACACAGCCTCATCACGTGACATCTTCTTCTAACCCAGCGCTACCTATAAATAAAAGAAGCAGAGCAGAATCAAATTCAGTTCAGTTACCTAGTGACTCTTGGGGAGTAGGCAGATTGAGGCCCCGAGTTCGATCTAGACTCTGAAACTCTTTTTTCACTTTTGTCTCTTGATAATGGCTCCAAAGCAGGAGTCGAAACGTCGAGTATTCAATAAATTCAGAGGCGGTTCTCACCCGGAACCTAGCTTAGTTCATAATAATGACCGCGGAAGCCTCTCAGAACATATATATATATATATATATATATATATATATATATATATATATATCTTCTTCGGGATTACTGTTGTTGTCACTCACTAATTTGTACTACGCTTAGTGAGGTAATTTTATGAATTACTATATCGAGTATTATATCGTTGAAAAGCTCTAAAAATGTCCGATTTTTTGAGGTCATAGCCAACTATGGTTTCCATTCAAAAAAATATAAGTTTGTGTCATATCTCGAAAACGAGAGCTGTCAGGCAATCGAGGACATGACAATCATATTCGGGATACAATTCCCTTCAATTTTGATAGATCCACTTTTTTATAAAATCAAAAACAAAGGAGCTAGAAGGATTTGACTAAATCGACAGAATATCGTTTTTTCAAAATATCTAGTAAGCCATGACTTTTTACAAAAATCCGAAAGTGTCATTAAACTGGGCCAGTAAAACTGCAAATCTTTCCCAATTTAACCATTGCTATATCTCCGCTAGTTTCCGAGATCCAGGTCAGTAAAGTTAGCACAGCCATTTTACAGAAACTCAAATTAAAACATATGGGAATTACGAGCTATTTAGGAGCTCTTGATTTTTACCTAAATTGATTTTTGAGCTCAATATTTACTATGGAAAAAGTGCAAAAAACTATTGGCGGTGCTAACTTTACGTAAAGTTAGCACCGCCATCTCAGAAAAACAAACAAAAAAATTTTGTGAGGCGTCTCAAATTAGGAGCTATTTACGAGCTTTTAATTGACGTATTGAACGTCAACCCTTAAATTTGTCTAAGGGGTAAAAACCACCCCCGAAAAAATTTTGAATTTTAATTTTAAATTTAAAATCTATTAAAATTATCTACGATTTACGAGCTCTTTCCTGGTGTAATGCACATAAACATCTAATGTCTAAGGGGTGAAAACAACCCCCCAAGTATGCAGTTTTTTCGAATTTTATGATTATTAAATTTTCAAAAATACCAGCATGATCTACGATTTACGAGCTTTCCAACGGTATATTACACGACTACATTCAAATTACTGGAAGGGGTGCAAACCACCCCCAAATTGTGCAGTTTTTTCAAAATTTATGATTTATAAATTTTCAAAAATACCAGCATGATCTACGATTTACGAGCTTTCCAACAGTATATTACACAACTACATTCAAATTACTGGAAGGGGTGCAAACCACCCTCCAATTATGCAGTTTTTTCAAATTTTATGATTTATAAATTTTAAAAAATACCAGCATGATCTACAATTTACGAGCTTTCCAACGGTATATTACACAACTACATTCAAATTACTGGAAGGGGTGCAAACCACCCTCCAATTATGCAGTTTTTTCAAATTTTATGATTTATAAATTTTAAAAAATACCAGCATGATCCACGATTTACGAGCTTTCCAACGGTATATTACACGACAACATTCAAATTACTGGAAGGGGTGCAAACCACCCCCCAATTATGCAGTTTTTTCAAATTTTATGATTTATAAATTTTAAAAAATACCAGCATGATCTACGATTTACGAGCTTTCCAACGGTATATTACACGACAACATTCAAATTACTGGAAGGGGTGCAAACCACCCCCCAATTATGCAGTTTTTTCAAATTTTATGATTTATAAATTTTGAAAAATACCAGCATGATCCACGATTTACGAGCTTTCCAACGGTATATTACACGACAACATTCAAATTACTGGAAGGGGTGCAAACCACCCCCCAATTATGCAGTTTTTTCAAATTTTATGATTTATAAATTTTAAAAAATACCAGCATGATCTACGATTTACGAGCTTTCCAACGGTATATTACACGACAACATTCAAATTACTGGAAGGGGTGCAAACCACCCCCCAATTATGCAGTTTTTTCAAATTTTATGATTTATAAATTTTGAAAAATACCAGCATGATCTACCATTTACGAGCTTTCCAACGGTATCTTACACGACAACATTCAAATTACTAGAAGCGGTGCAAACCACCCCCCAATTATGCAGTTTTTTCAAATTTTATGATTTATAAATTTTGAAAAATACCAGCATGATCCACGATTTACGAGCTTTCCAACGGTATATTACACGACAACATTCAAATTACTGGAAGGGGTGCAAACCACCCCCAATTATGCAGTTTTTTCAAATTTTATGATTTATAAATTTTAAAAAATACCAGCATGATCTACGATTTACGAGTTTTCCAACGGTATATTACACCACAACATTCAAATTACTGGAAGGGGTGCAAACCACCCCCCAATTATGCAGTTTTTTCAAATTTTATGATTTATAAATTTTAAAAAATACCAGCATGATCTACCATTTACGAGCTTTCCAACGGTATATTACACGACAACATTCAAATTACTAGAAGCGGTGCAAACCACCCCCCAATTATGCAGTTTTTTCAAATTTTATGATTTATAAATTTTGAAAAATACCAGCATGATCCACGATTTACGAGCTTTCCAACGGTATATTACACGACAACATTCAAATTACTGGAAGGGGTGCAAACCACCCCCCAATTATGCAGTTTTTTTCAAATTTTATGATTTATAAATTTTGAAAAATACCAGCATGATCCACGATTTACGAGCTTTCCAACGGTATATTACACGACAACATTCAAATTACTGGAAGGGGTGCAAACCACCCCCCAATTATGCAGTTTTTTCAAATTTTATGATTTATAAATTTTGAAAAATACCAGCATGATCTACCATTTACGAGCTTTCCAACGGTATATTACACGACAACAATCAAATTACTAGAAGCGGTGCAAACCACCCCCCAATTATGCAGTTTTTTCAAATTTTATGATTTATAAATTTTAAAAAATACCAGCATGATCTACGATTTACGAGCTTTCCAACGGTATATTACACGACTACATTCAAATTACTGGAACGGGTGCAAACCACCCCCAATTGTGCGGTTTTTTCAAATTATAATAAGATTGTAAGTTCCTATACTTAAGAAAACAACAAGAACTTGAGGAAACTAAATTTTTCAGTGCTGGATTAACTCACAAAATATTGTTTCTCAATTAATTCATTCATTATGCGGTTTGTACACCAGTAATGTAGTTTTGCCAATAAGGATACTCAGTAATGAAAAAGAACGTTATTTTTGGCCTATTAAAGAATTTTCATTTTATATTTTGATGAAACATTCGAAAAAGCCTTCTTGCCGCTGTTTGTAATGGCCTTTTCTGTAGCATGAAAAAATAAATTTGAATACACTGATTATGTGAATATATTGAAAACAGTTCTCTGATAATTGTTATCTAATATTTGATTGGTGCCACTGGTTCTAGTCGAGGCAATATATTTTATTAAAGCAGTAAAAAATTCGTAATGTGGTATTTTCTATTGCAGGGGTTACTTAAATTCTTGAATCACATAAGTAATATACGCCACTCTGTACTCATCCCTTACGTTCAAACTCATATATAATATACTTCATTATACAATTAATCGCTATCATTTGATTTAAGAAAATTTCGTTTTGAAATTCAAGTTCGTTGAATTTCTCTCAATAAGTAGTAGTTACGTATATATTTATTATCAATAAACATTTTAACAAAAAAATCTAATATATTTTATGACATTAAACCAGTAATTTCAAATGTGAAATCGTCCATCTATGGAAATTTTACTGAGTTATTAGTTACAGGTAGGAATATTGGCACCTAGATGGCGAGACAACACATTTGTTTAATTCGTTCAAGTACCTTTGATCTTTTATGTCTTCCTATTTGTATTTTTGGCTTACTATGAATAATTTGATTATTGTGGGTACAAAAATAATAGTTGAAAGAATAATAATGAAATACATTGCCCTCTCAGATATCAAACTCCTGTTTTATATTTCTTGTATAGATTATAGATTCAGCCCATTTTCAAATTGTAAAGGTTAGATAAAAATAAGAATATTATTTGACTTATATTTTCTTATTATATTTGAAAAATGCCGACTAGAATTAATCTATGCATTTCGTAATACATAAAAATATTGCTAGTTCTATCTGAAACAACTAAGTTTTAATATGTTAATTAGAAACAAAAAACTTTGAGGTAATTATTAAAACTTCGAGCAACAGATTTTGAAGAAGAAGCGAGTTGAATACAAAACCAGAAGAAACGGTAACAACACGTGGTCCATAAAGCTGGTTACAATTTTTCGTTAGATTCAATACCTTATTAAAAGAACATAATTCATAATACAATTATTTATCCGAATAATGACTACCAACAGTAGTCGTTTTTAAACATATTGTTGGAAAGCTTATACATCCTAGATAATTACACCTTACACCATTTCCAAGTTTTTTAATCACAACATTTGTAAACCTTTGCCGCAGTAAGGATAATATTTAATATTTTCATCCATTTCAAAACTCTGACAGTTTGAAAATTTAAGAACTACAAATTTGGAAAAAAATTCATAATTTGGGGGTTGTTTGCATTCGTTACAATAATTTGAAAGTAATCGTGTTATGTATCCTTGAAGAGCTTCTAAATCGTAGATTAGGCTGTCAGTTTTGAAAATGAACAAAATCACATAATATAGACAAACTGGGAAATTAAAGAGGTTGTTTGCATCCTTTCCAAAAATTTTAATGTAGTATTTTAAAGCTCGTAAATCGTAGATCATGCTGGTATTTTTTAAAATTTATAAATCATAAAATTTTAAAAAACTGCATAATTGGGGGGTGGTTTGCACCCCTTCCAGTAATTTGAATGTAGTCGTGTAATATACCGTTGGAAAGCTCGTAAATCGTAGATCATGCTGGTATTTTTGAAAATTTAATAATCATAAAATTCGAAAAAACTGCATACTTGGGGGTTGTTTTCACCCCTTAGACATTTTTAGATGTTTATGTGCATTACACCAGGAAAGAGCTCGTAAATCGTAGATAATTTTAATATATTTTAAATTTAAAATTAAAATTCAAATTTTTTTCGGGGGTGGTTTTGGCCCCTTAGACAAATTTAGGGGTTGACGTTCAATACGTCAATTAAAAGCTCGTAAATAGCTCCTAATTTGAGACGCTTCACAAAATTTTTTTGTTTGTTTTTCTGAGATGGCGGTGCTAACTTTACGTAAAGTTAGCACCGAAAATAGTTTTTTGAACTTTTTCCATAGTAAATATTGAGCTCAAAAATCAATTTAGGTAAAAATCAAGAGCTCCTAAATAGCTCGTAATTATCATATGTTTCCAGTCGGCATTCAACCTTCAGAAAATATAAGTCAAATAATATTCTTATTTTTGTCTAACCTTTACCATTTGAAAATGGGCTGAATCTATATTCTATACAAGAAATATAAAACAGGAGTTTGATATCTGAGAGGGCGATGTATTTCGTTCTTATTATTTCAACTATTATTTTTGTACCCACAATAATCAAATTATTCATAGCAAACCAAAAATACAAATAGGAAGACATAAGAGATCAAAGGTACTTGAATGAATTAAACAAATTTGTTGTCTCGCCATCTAGGTGCCAATATTCCTACCTGTAACTAATAACTCAGTAAAATTTCCATAGATGGACGATTTCACATTTGAAATTACTGGTTTAATGTCATAAAATATATTAGATTTTTTTGTTAAAATGTTTATTGATAATAAATATATACGTAACTACTACTTATTGAGAGAAATTCAACGTACTTGAATTTCAAAACGAAATTTTCTTAAATCAAATGATAGCGATTAATTGTATAATGAAGTATATTATATATGAGTTTGAACGTAAGGGATGAGTACAGAGTGGCGTATATTACTTATGTGATTCAAGAATTTAAGTAACCCCTGCAATAGAAAATACCACATTACGAATTTTTTACTGCTTTAATATATTGCCTCGACTAGAACCAGTGGCACCAATCAAATATTAGATAACAATTATCAGAGAACTGTTTTTAATATATTCACATAATCAGTGTATTCAAATTTATTTTTTCATGCTACAGAAAAGGCCATTACAAACAGCGGCAAGAAGGCTTTTTCGAATGTTTCATCAAAATATAAAATGAAAATTCTTTAATAGGCCAAAAATAACGTTCTTTTTCATTACTGAGTATCCTTATTGGCAAAACTACATTACTGGTGTACAAACCGCATAATGAATGAATTAATTGAGAAACAATATTTTGTGAGTTAATCCAGCACTGAAAAATTTAGTTTCCTCAAGTTCTTGTTGTTTTCTTAAGTATAGGAACTTACAATCTTATTATAATTTGAAAAAACCGCACAATTGGGGGTGGTTTGCACCCGTTCCAGTAATTTGAATGTAGTCGTGTAATATACCGTTGGAAAGCTCGTAAATCGTAGATCATGCTGGTATTTTTTAAAATTTATAAATCATAAAATTTGAAAAAACTGCATAATTGGGGGGTGGTTTGCACCGCTTCTAGTAATTTGAATGTTGTCGTGTAATATACCGTTGGAAAGCTCGTAAATGGTAGATCATGCTGGTATTTTTCAAAATTTATAAATCATAAAATTTGAAAAAACTGCATAATTGGGGGGTGGTTTGCACCGCTTCTAGTAATTTGAATGTTGTCGTGTAATATACCGTTGGAAAGCTCGTAAATGGTAGATCATGCTGGTATTTTTCAAAATTTATAAATCATAAAATTTGAAAAAACTGCATAATTGGGGGGTGGTTTGCACCCCTTCCAGTAATTTGAATGTTGTCGTGTAATATACCGTTGGAAAGCTCGTAAATCGTGGATCATGCTGGTATTTTTCAAAATTTATAAATCATAAAATTTGAAAAAACTGCATAATTGGGGGGTGGTTTGCACCCCTTCCAGTAATTTGAATGTTGTCGTGTAATATACCGTTGGAAAGCTCGTAAATCTTAGATCATGCTGGTATTTTTTAAAATTTATAAATCATAAAATTTGAAAAAACTGCATAATTGGGGGGTGGTTTGAACCCCTTCCAGTAATTTGAATGTTGTGGTGTAATATACCGTTGGAAAGCTCGTAAATCGTAGATCATGCTGGTATTTTTTAAAATTTATAAATCATAAAATTTGAAAAAACTGCATAATTGGGGGGTGGTTTGCACCCCTTCCAGTAATTTGAATGTTGTCGTGTAATATACCGTTGGAAAGCTCGTAAATCGTGGATCATGCTGGTATTTTTCAAAATTTATAAATCATAAAATTTGAAAAAACTGCATAATTGGGGGGTGGTTTGCACCCCTTCCAGTAATTTGAATGTTGTCGTGTAATATACCGTTGGAAAGCTCGTAAATCGTAGATCATGCTGGTATTTTTTAAAATTTACAAATCATAAAATTTGAAAAAACTGCATAATTGGGAGGTGGTTTGCACCCCTTCCAGTAATTTGAATGTTGTCGTGTAATATACCGTTGGAAAGCTCGTAAATCGTGGATCATGCTGGTATTTTTTAAAATTTATAAATCATAAAATTTGAAAAAACTGCATAATTGGAGGGTGGTTTGCACCCCTTCCAGTAATTTGAATGTAGTTGTGTAATATACCGTTGGAAAGCTCGTAAATCGTAGATCATGCTGGTATTTTTGAAAATTTATAAATCATAAATTTTGAAAAAACTGCATAATTTGGGGGTGGTTTGCACCCCTTCCAGTAATTTGAATGTAGTCGTGTAATATACCGTTGGAAAGCTCGTAAATCGTAGATCATGCTGGTATTTTTGAAAATTTAATAATCATAAAATTCGAAAAAACTGCATACTTGGGGGGTTGTTTTCACCCCTTAGACATTTTTAGATGTTTATGTGCATTACACCAGGAAAGAGCTCGTAAATCGTAGATAATTTTAATAGATTTTAAATTTAAAATTAAAATTCAAAATTTTTTCGGGGGTGGTTTTTACCCCTTAGACAAATTTAAGGTTTGACGTTCAATACGTCAATTAAAAGCTCGTAAATAGCTCCTAATTTGAGACGCCTCACAAAATTTTTTTGTTTGTTTTTCTGAGATGGCGGTGCTAACTTTACATAAAGTTAGCACCGCCAATAGTTTTTTGCACTTTTTCCATAGTAAATATTGAGCTCAAAAATCAATGTAGGTAAAAATCAAGAGCTCCTAAATAGCTCGTAATTCCCATATGTTTTAATTTGAGTTTCTGTAAAATGGCGGTGCTAACTTTACTGACCTTCCGAGATCCCCATACTGATTATCAAAAAAAGTTACCCTGTATATAAATATATATAATTAGTTTTTAGGTTAAACAAGCAACAAGCATTTGCTTTATTTTCATATGTATCACTGTAATAGTGTGCTGTTGCTTAATTGGAAAGTTGCCACTTTCTGTGCGACGGCCCTTTATTTAATAAATAAATAAAAAAGAGCGGCAGTCATTTGAGAATGAACGATGGAAGCGAAAGCTTCTTACGAAATATACTTTCCTTCTCTCGTTATCTCACGTCTCTATTTTTCCTTATTTGAGTCACTCTTAGTAATGGATATAATTATCAGGTGAATTACAATAAGTGTCACTATTTTGTTACGAGCTAAATATCAGGTGAATTAAAATAAGTGTCACTATTTTGTTACGAGCCAAGTATTAATCCTAATTTAATTATAAATTAAATGTATCTGGAAAGAAATATAAGTTTATATATTGAGTAAGTGTTTGTAAATAGTTTTGTTCATCTAAATAAGTATTTGAAGACAAGATGTCAAAGTAAAGTTCGTTTTGTTCTTAGGTAAAATCATTACAGATATACATACATTTATACAAAACAATAAATTATATACCTATATATTCAACGGTAGCAACAATTTTACAAAAATTAAGTTCTTATTCTATGTAATATTAAAATGAGTTTTACTCATTTTATATCAATTAAAATAGTACATAAAATTAATGATATAATATTTAAAAAAGTATAATTGTTCTCGGTTTCGCACCCGAGAATTATGGATTCGCAGCCGTGCGCTTTAAACACTGTACTGATCCTTGGTGGCTATAAAAGCTCCGGATGAATATAATACATCGGTCCCTCCATTGAGTACTTTGTTTATTACGATAACAAAACGATGTAAACAAAGGACATGTTTTGCTTAAAGTGTATTCTTCTATGAGCCTATATTCGTTGATAATATGAAAGTTTAATGCCACGTTGCCTTTTTGTGCCATTTTAATTTCTGACGTAAGAGACCTATCACAATAGGAGAATTGGAGTGTTTATTAGAACGAAAAGCAAATTTTGTGCAGGTATTCTATATTATCCGACTTGACCATACAATGTATGGCATCACACTCCCTCTAAGGCACTCATAGAGTGCCTTTAGGGGAAAATTCATTAAACCCCAGATATCCTAGATATCAAAGGGGTTTAGCTCTGTGGGAGCCCTTGCCAGGTTTTCAGGCCCGTGGTTGGAGTCGTGGCGGCAGTTTCCCATGAATTTCCTGACCGTCCGGGCTGTCCCTAACAAGATGGCTTTTTGCATTTGTCTGTAAAGATGTTCGTCCAGACCGAGGTATTTTAAATTGTTTAATAGATGTTTTGGGACTAGTCCTGTTGTTGACATAATAATTGGTACAGTTCGTGTGTTGTTCATGTTCCACTGAGTCTTTATTTGAAATTCCAAATCTCTATATTTGGTTATTTTCTCAGCCTGCTTGATATTTATATTATTGTTGTTGGGAATTGTTATGTCAATTAAAGTTGTTTTCCGGGAGACTTTATCTACCAAAACTATATCTGGTCTATTGTGAGCAACAGACCGATCGGTCAGTATCGTGCGGTCCCAGTACCGCTTGTAGTTTTATTTTCTAAAACAGATTCTGGTTTATATTTATAGTATGGTAATCATGTTTCAGTGCTAGTTCCTGGTGAAGTATTTTTGCCATAGCATCGTGTTGTTCTTTGTATTCAGTTGCAGCGAACGCTTGACAACCTCCTGTGATATGCTGGATAGATTCAGATGTTTGGCAACCGTACCTGCATCTATCGTTTTTAATGGAAGGGTCTTTAACGATGTACTTTAGGTAGTTCTTAGTTGGAATTACTTGATCTTGGATTGCCAATATAAAGCCTTCCGTTTCAGGGAACATATCTTGGTTGACGTCATTTATATGTCTTCCATGAAGGGGCTTCTCTTTCCATTTCTGCAGTTTCTGATCTGTGGTCTGGTGGTGTAATTGGACATGTTGTTGTGTCAGTCGAAGTGGTGTTGAGTCATCAACCTGGCACATGACTCTATGAAGATCAGAAAATTCTGCGAGTTTCTGGAAATGACTACGCAAAATAGAAATTTGTTGATCTAATAGTTTACTTAGATCTGTCAATCCTCTTCCTCCTTCATACCGTGGCAAAGTTGTACGTTCGACAGAGCTCTTTGGATGGTGATTTTGAGCTTTTGTTAGTAAAACTCGAACTTTTCGTTGTAATTGTTCAATGTCAGTCTTGCACCAATTAACTATACCGAAAGAGTAACTGAGCACTGAACACGCATAGGTGTTAATAGCCTGACACAGATTTTTACTGTTTAGTTTGGTTTTCAACAGTCGTCTTACCCTACTATAAAACTCTGCTGTTAGGTCCTTTTTCATAGTCATGTGATCAATCCGTTGAGCCTGCTTTATTCCAAGGTATTTATAAGTATGACCTTCCCCCATAGATTCAATTGAGGTGCCGTCTCCCATTTCGAAGTGCCCCTGCTGTATTTTGCCTTTAACTATATTAATAATTCGGCATTTGTCTAGGCCAAATTTCATATGGATGTCACTAGAGAACCCTTCTACTATTTTAAGCATATCATGCTGTTGTTTTGTAGCTGGCATCAACTTTAAGTCGTCCATGTATAACAAATGGTTTATCTTCAATGCTTGTACGTTGTTGTGTTTGAGACTGAACCCAAAATTAGTTGAGTTTAGTTTGTTTGAGAGAGGGTTCATGGCAAGGCAGAACCACAGCGGGCTAAGAGAGTCTCCCTGGAATATACCCCTTCTGATTGGAATAGGATCTGTTTGTATCGAACAGTTGGCTTCATTCAGTGAGATTTTGGTTTGCCAGGTGGCCATGGCATGTTCTAAAAAGTTAATAATACAATTATTCACTTTATAGAGTTTCAGCACCTTAATGAGCCAATCATGTGGAACTGAATCAAAGGCCTTTTTGTAGTCCACATATGCCATGTAGAGATTACGTCGTTTGACGTGGGCTTGATTGCAGACAACGGAATCAATTATCAGTTGTTCTTTGCAACCCATCGAATTTTTCGCACATACCTTTTGTTGTTGAGTAATTGTTGTTCAGTTCACAATGTTTGAAAATGCGATGATTAATGCATGATGTTATGAGTTTGTATAAGGTTGGAAGGCAAGTGATTGGTCGGTACTTTGCTGGGTCCTGTGCACATAGGTCGTCCTTTGGTAAGACGTATGTAGTACCATGCGTTAGGAAACTAGGCATCTTGTGTGGGTGGGCAATTACGTCATTTATAAGGGCTGTTAATGTTTCGTGGGTTGCGTACAGTTTCTTTATCCAGTAATTTTGTACACCATCTGGTCCTGGTGCTTTCCAGTTATGGAGGTTCTTCATTATGTTGGATGTATCTTCCGTTGTAAATGGTTGGTGTTGCATGGCCTCACAGTTCTGAGATGCAGCCTCCTCCTCATTAATCCAGCTGGCTCCGGAGTTATAGGAGATTGTTGTGGAAAGCTGTGTTTTCCAGAATTCCTCGATGTCTGTTTTACTGGGGTAACTAGGGGCTTCATTATTATTGTTGTTGTTAAGTTTTCTATAAAACCCTTTTTCTGATTGTCGGAAGAGTGTGTTGTCTAGTTTCCGTTGGTTACTAGTTTTGTACCTTCTCAATTGACTTGTGTAGACGGAGAGCTTTTGTCGTAGACTGTCCAGACATTGCTGAGATGTGATGTTTTCTCCATCCCACTGGGAGTGTATTCGGTTATTGTGCATGATAGTCTTGACAAGCCTTTCTATTCTGTTGTTCCTGACTCCTCGTTGGTACTCGGTCAGTCTTCCAACGTCTTTCCGAAGAGAATTGATTTTCCCTTCAAGTCTTCTTTGCCAAGGTGGTATTCGAGGGGTTTGTGTAAATTGGGGAGGATCTTGCTTTGGTCTTACTGCGACCCCAATTATTCTGCAGATGGCAGTTGCAGCACAGTAGATGATTGTGTGTAGCGACTCTAACGTATTAGCACCTAAAACATAGGTTGGCAAGATAAATTTGTTCATAGCCTGCAAGACGATACCCAGTTTCTTAGATGATCTTAGTTTGGGAAGAGCTGGTCTAGTCAGTGGATCTGTTCCATTATACTCTCTAAGAGCTCCTTCCATTCCTGCTTGGATCTTCTCAAGCAGGTCAGCGTTGGTTGGCTGTTCTGGCTGTAGTTCTTGAGTCTCGTCCGCTCTTTGTGCCAAAGGTGTTTCCGGCTCTGGATCGATTGTATTTCGACCAAATAGTTCGCACTCCACTTCGCTCTTTATTGTGTCCAGTTGTTCAGGCGAAATAAGGCCATTTCTCAAGATGACACGATATTGATCTGCGACTCTCTGTTCAGTAACTTGAAGCTCTGGGTACTCACGACAGAACTCTTGATAGAGTATTTGGCGATATCCAGTTTTGTCCTGGCCAAGGTTCGTGATTCTGTAAAACGTGCGCATTATAAATTCATTCATGGCGCCAGTCCATTTCATGCGCTGTCTTTTCAGTCCCGCTCGAGTGAGCGCTGGCTGTTGAGCCTGCGCAACACTTTCTGCGGGTGGAGTTCTCGTTTGACTCCGTTGGTGATGGTCACGTTGTTGTTGTGACTGTGTTGGTGAGTGTTCTTGTGGTTCTTCTGGTTCTTATCCCGACTTGACCATACAATGTATGGCATCACACTCCCTCTAAGGCACACTAAGGGGAAAATTCACTAAACCCCAGATATACTACATATCAAAAGGGTTTAGCTCTGTGGGAGCCCTTGCCAGGTTATCAGGCCCGTGGTTGGCGTCGTGGCTGCAGTTCCCCATAAATTTTCTGACCGTCCGGGCTGTTCCTAACAGGACGGCTTTTTGCATTTGTTTGTAAAGGTGTTCATCCAGACCGAGGTATTTTAAATTGTTTAAGAGATGTTTTGGGACTAGTCCTGTCGTTGACATAACAATTGGTACAGTTCGTGTGTTGTTCATGTTCCACTGAGTCTTTATTTGAAATTCCAAATCTCTATATTTGGTTATTCTCTCAGCCTGCTTGATATTTATATTATTGTTGTTAGGAATTGCTATGTCAATTAAAGTTGTTTTCCGAGAGACTTTATCTACCAAAACTATATCTGGTCTATTGTGAGCAACAGACCGATCGGTCAGTATCGTGCGGTCCCAGTACAGCTTATAGTTGTTATTTTCTAAAACAGATTCTGGTTTATATTCATAGTATGGTAATCTTACCGACTGTGATAATTCATGTTTCAGTGCTAGTTCCTGGTGAAGTATTTTTGCCACAGCATCGTGTCGTTCTTTGTATTCAGTTGCAGCGAACGCTTGACAACCTCCTGTGATATGCTGGATAGATTCAGATGTTTGGCAACCGTACCTGCATCTGTCATTGTTAATAGAAGGGTCTTTAACGATGTACTTTAGGTAGTTCTTAGTTGGAATTACTTGATCTTGGATTGCCAATATAAAGCCTTCCGTTTCAGGGAACATATGACCAGAGATCAACCAGTAGTTCGACGCTGCACTGTCGACATAATCTTGGTTGACGTCATTTATATGTCTTTCATGAAGGGGCTTCTCTTTCCATTTCAGCAGTTTCTGATCTGTGGTCTGGTGGTGTACTTGGACATGTTGTTGTGTCAGTCGAAGTGGTGTTGAGTCATCAACCTGGCACATGACTCTATGTAGATCAGAAAATTCTGCGAGTTTCTGGAAATGACTACGCAAAATAGAAATTTGTTGATCTAATAGCTTACTTAGATCTGTCAATCCTCTTCCTCCTTCATACCGTGGCAAAGTCGTACGTTCGACAGAGCTCTTTGGATGGTGATTTTGAGCTTTTGTTAGTAAAACTCGAACTTTTCGTTGTAATTGTTCAATGTCAGTCTTGCACCAATTAACTATACCGAAAGAGTAACTGAGCACTGAACACGCATAGGTGTTAATAGCCTGAAACAGATTTTTACTGTTTAGTTTGGTTTTCAACAGTCGTCTTACCCTTCTATAAAACTCTGCTGTTAGGTCCTTTTTCATAGTCATGTGATCAATACGTTGAGCCTGCTTCATTCCAAGGTATTTATAAGTATGACCTTCCCCCATAGATTCAATTGAGGTGCCATCTCTCATTTCGAAGTGCCCCTGCTGTATTTTGCCTTTAACTATATTAATAATTCGGCATTTGTCTAGGCCAAATTTCATATGGATGTCACTAGAGAACCCTTCTACTATTTTAAGCATGTCATGCAGCTGTTGTTTTGTAGCTGCCATCAACTTTAAGTCGTCCATGTATAACAAATGGTTTATCTTCAATGCTTGTACGTTGTTGTTTTTGAGACTGAACCCAAAATTTGAGTTGAGTTCAGTTTGATTGAGAGAGGGTTCAAGGCAAGGCAGAACCACAGCGGGCTAAAAGAGTGTCCGTGGAATATACCCCTTCTGATTGGAATAGGGTCAGTTTGTATCGATCAGTTGGCTTCATTCAGTGAGATTTTGGTTTGCCAGGTGGCCATGGCATGTTCTAAAAAGTTAATAATACAATTATTCACTTTATAGAGTTTCAGCATCTTAATGAGCCAATCATGTGGAACTGAATCAAAGGCCTTTTTGTAGTCCACATATGCCATGTAGAGATTTCGTCGTTTGGCGTGGGCTTGATTGCAGACAACGGAATCAATTATCAGTTGTTCTTTGCAACCCATCGAATTTTTCGCGCATCCCTTTTGTTGTTGAGTAATTATGTTGTTCAGTTCACAATGTTTGAAAATGCGATGATTAATGCATGATGTTATGAGTTTGTATAAGGTTGGAAGGCAACTGATTGGTCGGTACTTTGCTAGGTCCTGTGCACCTAGGTCGTCCTTTGGTAAGAGGTAAGTAGCACCATGCGTTAGGAAACTAGGCATCTTGTGTGGGTGGGCAATTACGTCATTTATAAGGGCTGTTAGTGTTTCGTGGGTTGCGTACAGTTTCTTTATCCAGTAATTTTGTACACCATCTGGTCCTGGTGCTTTCCAGTTATGGAGGTTCTTCATTATGTTGGATGTATCTTCCGTTGTAAATGGTTGGTGTTGCATGGCCTCACAGTTCTGAGATGCAGCCTCCTCCTCATTAATCCAGCTGGCTCCGGAGTTATAGGAGATTGTTGTGGAAAGCTGTGTTTTCCAGAATTCCTCGATGTCTGTTTTACTGGGGTAACTAGGGGCTTCATTATTATTCTTGTTGTTAAGTTTTCTATAAAACCCTTTTTCTGATTGTCGGAAGAGTGTGTTGTCTAGTTTCCGTTGGTTACTGGTTTTGTACCTTCTCAATCGACTTGTGTAGACGGAGAGCTTTTGTCGTAGACTGTCTAGACACTGGTTCTTATTATTATTATTATTATTATTATACGAAAAAATCAGGGAATTAAAAAAAAAGACCGTAAGCTATCTAGATGTTATATGGGCTACATAATAGAGCCACCTATCCGCCCTCCAACTTTGGCGAACCTTCTACAAAACACCCCGTATATTTCCAAAATATCTACGAGCTCTTCTAAAAAATCCACTCTCTTGCTACAGCAGAACCACCCTAATTTAATGCATTTTGACATACATTTTTTATAATACGTATTAGACCAAACTATATTACAACAGCTATTTTGAAGAATAATCTGGACTGGCTTTGATATTTAAAAAATATCTACTAAAATAATGTTCCCATAATTTAATCGTTATAATTAAAGTGATCTCGATATATATATTGCCAGAATATTTAATAGGAGAATAGTGACAATTATTTTAATTCTCCTGAAATTTATATCAAACAGTGAGAAACGTGAGATGGTAAGTATATTTCGTAAGAAGGTTTCACTTCAATCGTGCATTTTTTTTCTACAATAGATTTCTAAAAATGTACTTTGTACTAATTATACCAGAGGCCCTGAAAATTTCAAGCCTCAGGACCACACTACTAGTTCCAGTAAATTCCAAAGGTAAAAATCGGTTTTGGACATCTGTGATCAAACACAAGTACTACTTGGTTTACAACTGTTAGAGGCTAACAGATGGCACTAGTAGTACCTTCGGTTGATATATTATTATTATTATATTGGTTTATTTCGTATTTATTATTGATTTTCTATAAAATGATTATTCAGAAGTCTTAATGTAAAATGTTTACTTGATAATATAAAGCTAGTCAATACATAAATTTAATGGTTCTTTCTAATGTCTGACGTAATCGAAGTCTCTAATTTAATGTATCGCAAAAAGAGAATTGGAGTTTATTGGAACGAACAGCAAATTTTGAGCAGGTATTGTATATTAGATAATTTTATTTCTTAATCATTGACATCAGTCATATTAGAAACTACATCTGCTCCGCATCAAAGTTATTTATTTTGAATCATTAAGAAATTTACATGCATGTCTAAATTATTTTATGTAATTCTCGCAGATACGGTTTGAAAGTATTGCCGATCTTTTGATTTTATTAATTCGAGTACAATAAACATTAACAGAAATGTTACTCAGTTCTTCAAATTTAGCAATCTGATTTAAAGTCATTGGAATGGTTAATTGAGATAAATTCAATACAGTGCTTGGATGAGGGTAGGAGGTTCAATCGGGATGATTTTTCCAGTGCACTGGGTATAAATGAGTAACAATATTCCAAGCGAAACATAAGGAGTCCCCAGAGTTGTCAATGTTGAGAATGACCTGTTTTTAGCAATAGCGCTGGACAAAGAAAAATAAGAATTACCCATTTCCAATTTATTGATATTAATTACCAGATTTACTATTTTATACAGCCCGCAGTTGCTATCACCGTTCTTGAAAGCTTTCTAATTTTCTTAGTAAAGGATTCTTTACGTTTTCACAAAACTATTTCGTCAAAGATGCACAGCGATCTATTACCGAGTTCCTAGTAGGAAAGAACTTATAGTCCCTGAGTTCCTGTGCCCCTGGCAGTTTAACAAATTCACCGCACAAAATCGTATTCACCTTAATCGTTGACAGTTTTTAATATGTTATTTAAAAGAACTTTAAACAGAAAAAATGATCGTCTGAAAAGCGTAAAATATCAATGTGAATAATATTTATTATTACCCCTGTTCTCACTAGAGAATGAAAACTTGATGCTAGATCCTCCCATTTCACACGACTACTGCGTTTATCGGGACTAAGGTCTGCACCCCTTTTGCCTTCTGAATTTTTTTAAAATTGTTTCGAAAACCTTTAATAATGGATATATGAGACTGTAATTTATTTAAAATACCAATTTTTAAATTTGACCTGCATATAGCTCTCTTACGTAATATTAATTGTTGTTTGCGTAATTTTAACCATATTTGTTAATTTGAACAGTTTTGCTTTTTACTAAATATATTAGATGCCTTCCTAAGCATCTCAATAATTAAATCACTGATATAACTAAAGTCTCTGAAGTCATTTTTGTATTTTCTTCAAGTACTATTTGTTGGAGTACTACAGTAGATTAAAACAATCAGAAAAGCAAAAAAAAACAATTAATTTATTCTTCTGCAGATATTTTAAAAAGGGCTCGTGGCTGCAGCTGTTCTCCCAATTCTTGTAGTCCTGTGAACTGGATAAAATGTTTTCCACTGATGAATATTAGTGATTTTCTATGCCCTGGTCCGTGTTTCTTACACAGAGAACTAAATTGGATGAGTATTTCAAGATCGAGCCAGTGTGTAGTATCGGTCGGTCGGGTCGAAACAAATGAAAGTTATGCATTTCATTGCCTTGCTTATCTATTTTCATATGTGTAAGTGTGGGCCTCTGTTAAGAAGCTTTCGCGTCAATAAACAAAAACTGGACAGAAAGCAATTTTCCTGAAGACTTTTGCGTGTTCCTTTGCACAAATGAAGTTATATGTTACGATATTTTTCTTGAGCAAAATGACTACAATGTTTTTCAATACTCAGAAGTTTCATAAATATGTTAGATTAGTTTTCATCTAATTTTCTTAGAATAAGAATTGATTATAACCTTTTTCGGATAGGCAATATAATTTGGGAAAAAATATAGAATAGAGCCAAACTGACTGAAGTTTATGGAAATTTTAACGCCCTTTAAATTAAACGAGTGCATTACTACATCTTTTGTCAAAAAATAATTAAGATGTATATTTAATAAATACCTTATCCTCTCTCCAACCCTCTGGGAATATCCTTAACAATCCACCACATTTTTCTATATCCCAGTCAAGATTAAGGTAATAAATGGCAGTAATACATCTCCCATCACGATTAGGATTATCTACATGTTTGACGTAGTGTGCACCTAGACCTGGATAACACGCCACCATGGCCTGAAAAAAAAATACATGACCCTTTACATATATATATATATATATATATATATATATATATATATATAATATTGCAATATACTTCGTGGGTTCAATTGAAAATTATAACAACTAATATGCACTGTCACTTTTCTAGAACTTTATTTACATTCAAAACATCTGATTCAAATACAATAACAAGCCCATATAAGCTAGTCGACGCGGTATCCTCCTGGCGATCGTGGCGTTCTTCTTTTATATCACCAGCGTAGAATTCTCCAGTAGAAATCAACATCGTTCCTTCCGCTGCCGAGCCTTTTCGAGAATCGTATTTTTTTATCTTGAAGCGTTTGTTGTCGTGCTGAAATGACACAGGGTCGGCTTTGGGTAAATTTCGTAACACCCCCCTTTAATTCTGATCGTCCCGATCAGAAACATCCCCTCCATGGTAGGGAGCGAGTCGATCTAAGTGAACCACCTTCAATTTAGCCTTGGGGTTTCGACGGATCCGGTAGACGACATCATTCAGCCTCTTGACCACTTCGTATGGACCATCCCAGGCGGGTGTAAGCTTTGGGGATTTACCCTTGCTCCGTTGGGGGTTGTACAGCCAGACTTTGTCCCTCTCCTGGAACCCGGCTGAGTTGGCCTTGAGGTCGTATCGCGTCTTCATCCGGTCACTGGTGGCCAACATCTGCGTTCGGGCTAAGTCGTGTATTGCCAGCATGTTATGTCGGAGCTGGTCGGCATAATCGTCGATGTCTTGGGGAGGTTCTTCGGGGGAGCCAAATGCCAAGTCGCATGGTAGTCGCAGCTCCTTTCCGAATAAGACCCTGGCAGGAATAGGGGGAATATGCTCATCCCAATCACGCTGGTTATTGCTGACGACCTTGGATAGGTGTTGTTCCAAGGTCCTGTTGAATCTTTCCACCATTCCGTCTGACTGTGGGTGTAATGGTGTTGTTCTCGTTTTCCTGATCCCCAACATCGTGCAGACCTTCTGGAATACATTCGATTCGAAGTTACGCCCCTGGTCTGAATGTAATTCCATCGGGACGCTAAACCTGCTGAATAGTTGTTCTACTAGCACCGTCGCTACCGTGGTTGCCTCTTGGTTGGGTATCGCATATGCCTCAGGCCATTTGCTGAAGTAATCCATTGCGACCAGAATGTATTTGTTCCCCCTCTCAGACTCGGGAAACGGACCGGCGACATCGATGGCAATTCTCTCAAATGGGACGCCCACATTGTACTGCTGCATTCTGCCCTTGGTTCGGGTCTTCGGGCCTTTACTGGCGGCACATGTGGCACATTTGCGGCACCAAGCTCTGACGTCTTCGAAGTAATTCACCCAGTAGTACCGCTGGCGAACTTTGTCTAGGGTTTTATTCATGCCCAGGTGGCCTCCGGTAATTCCATCATGTACTTCGGTCAGGATGGCTGGTACCTTTTTCTTCTTTTTCTTCGGAACTACCAGTTGGGACTTGGTTTCTCGTCCATCAGCGCTTTCCCAAACTCGCTTGAGCATTCCATTCTCTACTCTTAGAGAGTCCCACTGAGCCCATAACGATTTCAGCACGCCGGAGTATCTAGCTACCTCGTCCCATCGTGGCCTGGGTGGCCCTCTCATTTTGAGTGACAAGATTGGTTCGATGTCTGGATCAGCCATTTGGTCCTGGATGCACTGTTCCGTTGTCCAGTCTTCATTGGCCTGCACTCGGATCTGCCTGATGGAGATACCCTCGCGCTGTTCCGTCTTCAGACAATGCTTGCATTCCGCTCTACAGGGTCTTCTGGATAGGGCATCGGCATTATTGTGCAACCGGCCGGCACGGTGTTCCACCTTGAAGTCGTATTGCTGTAATTTCTCCATCCATCTGGCCAGTTGTCCTTCCGGTGTCTTCATGTCCAGCAGCCATTTGAGTGCGGCATGATCTGTTCGGATTAAGAAATGGCGACCATACAGGTATTTGTGGAAATGGTCTACAGCCCTTATTATCGCAAGAAGTTCTTTTCTGGTGACGCAATAATTTCTTTCTGGCTTCGAGAATCCACGGCTGTAGTACTCGATCACCCTCTCTTCACCATCTTGCACCTGGGATAGGACGGCCCCCAAACCTGAGTTGCTGGCGTCGGTGTCTAAGATGAACTTGCCGGACTGTGTAGGAAAGGCTAGGATTGGGCTGGAACATAGTGCTGCCTTCAGTCGCCTGAATGATGTTTCGCAATCCTGATTCCAATGGAAGGTCTCTTTATCAGTGGTCTGCTGATGTAGAGGGGCGGCGATGGTGGCAAATCCCTCAACAAAACGCCGGTAGTATGAACAGAGGCCCAAGAAGCTTCGGAGTTCATGTTTGTCTCTTGGAACTGGCCAATCACGGATGGCTTCTATCTTGTCTTCGCTGGTGCGGATTCCTGACTCGGACACTACGTGGCCCAAAAACTCTACTTCTTTTTGAAACAAGGAACACTTCTTCGGATTGAGTCTCAGGTTGGCATTATTAATTCTGGAGAATACTTCGCCCAGGTTCTTCAGATGGTCGTCGAATGTCTGGCCCATGACTAGAATGTCGTCGAGGTATACTAAGCACGTCCTCCATGTTAACCCGCTCAGTACATACTCCATTAGCCTCTCAAATGTAGCGGGTGCATTACATAACCCAAAGGGCATGACCGTGAACTGAAACAGCCCTTTACTGGTGGAGAACGCTGTCTTCTCTCTGTCGTTTGCGTGCAGACCAACCTGCCAATATCCACTTTTTAGGTCTAGTGTGGAGAACCAACGGGAGCCTGCTAGTGTGGTCAAAGTGTCATCGATTCGGGGTAGTGGATAGCTGTCTTTCTTCGTGACGTCATTGAGCTTTCTGTAATCCACGCAAAATCGGGTGGTTCCATCCTTCTTTTTAACTAGCACGACGGGAGCAGACCATGGACTGATGGATGGCTCAATAACTCCATTTTGTAACATGGACTCGATGTTCTCCTCGACTGCCTGTTGTTGCCCCAATGGTAGTCGTCTAGGTGGTATTCTGATGGGCTGAGCCTTTCCGGTATCTATTCGATGCTGGATGATGTTGGTGCGACCGGTGGTTCCATTTTTACTGTTAAAAATTTGCCAGTGTTTTGTGATAAATTGCTTGGCTTTTTTCTGGTTCTCTGGTGTCAAGTGTGTTAAGTGGTCAGCAAACTGTTGTAGGAACTCTTTATCGGGCCCTGTCTCCTTCACCGACGTCTGGTACTATTCTTCGCAATTGATGATGGTCTCTACTGGCTCGAAACAAGCTATCTCTTGACCATTGGTAATTCTGATGTCGTTGTTGGACAAATTCAGGACTCTGATTGGTATATCTCGTCCGGTTTTAACTATAGCCCGTCCAACTAAGTAGTCATGAGCTGAGTGTACGGGCTCCACCATTCCAACGCAGCTCCCAGGATTGCTGTCTAGCTGCCCATGAATAATCTGTTCTGTTCGACCGGGAATTCTAGCTGAAGACTTTGCCACAATTTTTATGGGCGTGAATGATGTGTTGACGGGCCGTGTCAATACAAATTCCTCATTCAGGAACCGAAGAACATCATATCTCGGGTCGAACATAAATCCATGCTGGCTAATTAGGTCCATTCCCAGTATAAAATCGTCCTCAATATTCGCTACCAGGACCCTATGCCGGATCATGTTGTCCCCTATCTGTAGCACGACATCTGCCTCACCCTGTATGGACATGGACTCGCCGGTGACTGTTCTGAGCTGGATGTTATTGGTAACTGGCCGAATTTCTGATGCTCTCAAAACCCTGGACTTGGCAATGGACACAGCGGCGCCGGTATCGATGGTGATGGTAACTGCTCGCCCGTTGATGGTGCCTCTGATGACTAGGCTGCCGCTATCTCTGCAGAATCCCCGGATGGATAACGTTTTGGGGGCTGGTGGAGGGACAGTCAGCATTCGCCCCCCTATGCTGACTGACTGACGGTCCCTGGACATGTGGCTGTTTTGTTGGTTACCCCTGGTCGGTGATCGTTCAGGTAGCCTTACTCGGCAGTCACGTTGGAAGTGTCCTGTCCGTCCGCAGCGGTAACATGCCCCTCTGGTGCCAGTTCTTTGTGACCGGTCTAATATTTTGTTCAGGCCAGCCAGCAGCGCTTGAAATGGTGACTCTGACTCTTCCTGGTTGAAGGAAACTGCTCGGACCCTCGGCTTGGACATGTTCATGACGGCCTCTACTTCCAAAGCCCGAAGTAGAGCTTCACTACTTTTCTTGACGCCACTCAGTCTTAAATTTCTTTGTACTTCCACATCTCTGATGCCGTTTATGAAACTCTGTGTGGCCAACTGGTCTTTCGTTTCCTCTGGCAGGTCTGGGTAGGACAAGTGAACTAACCGTCTAATTTCTGCTTCGAATTCTTGGAGGCTTTCACCGGATTTTTGGGTTTTTCCACTCAGTTGGACTTGGTATACCTGGCTCAAGGATTGATTGTCGTAACGTTTGTCTAGGATGGCGATGATCTTGTCGAAATTACCTTGTTCATCGACTGGAATGCTCTGGAGGAGTTCTAGGGCCGGACCTCTTAAGGAAATTACCAGAGATGTGGATTTTTCATGATTATCCCATCCATTAGCTGTAGCCACGGCCTCAAATTGCCGTTTATACATAGGCCAAGATGAACTGCCGTCGAATGTGGGTGGTTTACTAAAGGAACCTTTGGTACTCACGGTGTTCTGGTATTTTCCTCGCTGTAAGTCCTGTTGCATTTTTTTAATTTCTGTTTCTAGTTTATTTTGGATGGCACAGATTTTATCTTGTACTTCAGTGTATACTGTTTGCTTGATGGAACTGATTTGATCTTGAACTGTATCTTGAATTGTACTGATTTCAAATTTTACCTGGCTTTGGATGGAATCAAGATCATCTACTTTTGTTTCAAGAGTATCCACGGTATTTTTTATGTTCTTAATGTCATCATTTATCTCTTTTATATCTGATTCAACTATTTGCATTCTTTCAGTAACTGTTTCATTAACTTGCGATACTATTTGCATTAATTGTTCAAATTGCAATTGTCTTTTTTCTTCCGTTTTGCCTTGTTTTTCTTCAAATATCTTAAATTCATGTTGTCGTTTCTCTTCTAACAATTTAAATTCATTTTCTCGTTTTTCTTCAGATATTTTAAAATCAATTTGTCTCTGTTCATTCAATTTCGAGAATAATCCCTCAATTAAATTATGTTGCTCACTTTTCATCGTGGAAACAAGATTTTGTTGTTCACTTTTCATCGTGGAAACAAGATTTTGTTGTTCACTTTTCATCGTGGAAACAAGATTTTCTAATTCTATTTTACGTTTTTCATCGATATTAGTGACAAGATTTCCTAATTCAACTTTAAGCTTATCATCAAAAGATTTCACTAACCTTTTTTGAATTTCTTCTTGATGTTGTTTTTCCTTCTTGTCACGTCTTTCTAGAATCTGTGCAATTTTTTCGTCCAGTCCCTCTGTAACCTGCTTGACTATTTTTTTGGTAGTTTCGTCCATACTACGAGTTTCCATAAATCAAATTAGGATGTTAACTGCACTTAATCCTTCACTTCTAACACCAAATTGCAATATACTTCGTGGGTTCAATTGAAAATTATAACAACTAATATTTACTTTCACTTTTCTAGAACTTTATTTACATTCAAAACATCTGATTCAAATACAATAACAAGCCCATATAAGCTAGTCGACGCGGTATCCTCCTGGCGATCGTGGCGTTCTTCTTTTATATCACCAGCGTAGAATTCTCCAGTAGAAATCAACATCGTTCCTTCCGCTGCCGAGCCTTTTCGAGAATCGTATTTTTTTATCTTGAAGCGTTTGTTGTCGTGCTGAAATGACAAAGGGTCGGCTTTGGGTAAATTTCGTAACAATATATTTGTTTTTAAGCCCTCGCGGGCACTAAATGTATTAATAACTAGAAGCGTAAGCAGAAGGCTACGAGAATTATGTGAACCGAGCTGAAGAGGGCAGATGTGATTCAGCCGAAACGTTATCATTTTACCATCGATTCCGGCAAGGATCAGTTATCAGATGAGCGGATAAATTCCCGGAAACCACCTAATAAAGGCTTTCACGGATGGAACAATATGAAGAAATATTTATCCGGAAATACATCCGTTCGTTATATTGATTCATGTTTGAATCCTGCAGACGTTTCGCCAAGGTCTCACTTGGCATTCTCAATGCGTTGTTACGGTGAACTGAGAGGTGATCTATCTGAGCTGTTTATTTTATATCCTTCCGTCGGAGGTTATATCGCGCCTGATTGGTCGGTGTTGACTCCGCCCCCTTTGCTGCCGTGTCGGGTGTCTCAGTTGTTGACGGGTTTGTATTTTGCGTGGCTAATTCTGTCTTATTTTGATGGTGAATAATTGTCTTCCATGTGTTAGAAAGGTGCAGGGCGTCATCTCTTTTGTTTAGATGTCCACTTTTCTCGATTTCAATGGCTTCTCGTATTAGTCTGGTTTAGTAATGAGTTAATGAGTTGTTTGTGCGATCTGTTTGCAACTATCGAAATTGATGTTATGGCCCGATTGTTGTTGGTGTTGGAACAGACCCGATGTTGTCTGTTTATTTTTGACAGCTAATCTGTGCTCATCTAAACAGGCTGAAATTCTCCTGTTCGTTTGTCCAACGTATACCTTGTCGCACGTTCCACAATATACTACATACCCCTTGGTTTTCAAGTTTAACTTTTGGTTTGGGATTTCCTAAACTTGTGCCTATGGTTTGGTGCGATTTGTATACTGTCGGTATGTCATGCCTTCGAAGAATTCGGCCAATTCTGTCCGTTGTCCCTTTGATGTATGGTAAGACTGCTTTTGGTTTTTCGGTGAGGTCATTATTTGGTTTTGGCTCAAGGTGTTGTTGTGCTATTGCCTTTTTGATTGTGTGGTTTGTGTAGTTTTGTCGTAGAGCGTTAGTTATCTGTTTTAATTAGAGTGTTTTGTTATTGTCGTCGGTCAGTCGTATGGATCTGGAAACTAGAATGTTGGCAACTCCCTGTATTTGAGAAGGGTGGTGATGGGATTTGTAGTTTAAGTATCTGTTCGTGTGTGTTGGCTTTCTATATACGAAGTGACTATTCTGGGGTTTTTTTCTTACGAGGACGTCAAGAAAAGGCAGCTGGTTGTTTTCCTCAAGTTCTACTGTAAATTGAATCCTGGGGTGTATAGAGTTTAGGTGTTCCAGAAACTTAAGAAGTTCTTGTTTGTCGAAAGACCATATGACAAATACATCATCGACGTATCTTAGCCATAACTTTGGCTTCAGGTTTGCTGTCTGTAGTGCCAATTTCTCGAAATAGGTCATGAAGAGGTTTGCCACCGCAGGTGATAGTGGGGACCCCATTGCTGCTCCGTCGGTTTGTTTATGTATGCGGTTGTCATACATAAAATAGGCACTTTTGAGGCAGTATCGTGACAAATCTATTATGAATTGTGGGAGGTCTTTATTTTCAGATATTTGTTGAAGTGCTTCTTTACTGGTATGCTTGGATATAAGCTCTTAACATCGAAACTAGCTATGATATCTTCTGGAAATACTGTTGAGAATGCGCGTGAAGTGTTCCGAGTTTTTAATGTAAGAATCTGCTTTTTTCACAATTGGTTGTAGGGTGCTGGCTAAGTTGTATACTGGCGAGTTGAAAGCACTAACTATAGGTTCGAAGTGGGACTCCGGATTTTTCACTTGGAATTATATTTTTGTGGATTTCTTTATTTATCGGAGTGCAACTTCGCGTACGTTGGCCAAACCAACAGAAAAGCAAGTGCCCAGAGAGAGCAACACAGAAATGCAGTAAAACAAAAAACAGCGACGTCTGCATTTTCATAATACCATCTAAATACCGGTCATCAAATAGATTTCGACCAGATGAAGATATTAGCAAAACGTGAAAATTACAGAACCATGCTGGTTAGGAAATCTATTGAAATAGAAAAACGTAAAACAAACCTTAATAAACGGGGTCCTCCTCTCACCCATATGGGGAGCCGCACTAACAGACTGCTACATTAGCATTAAAATGAAATCTCCAGAAAATAGAAAACAACGTAACATCAAACCGGCTGAAATAATAAAAAGGTTTAACACAAGGTCGATTGGAAATTTCGACAAGGTTCCTGAAAAACGCTCCGACAACAGAGAAACAACTCCCGGGTATATTCCACGCTAATTATAAAAGATCGTACAAGTTGGGAGTTACTTGGTTGAGTTTATGTTGGTAGTGGTAGTATTAGTGGTTACTTGTAAACAGTGAATTATTTGTTTATTTTATTTAAAAATAAAAACATTGAAAGTGACTGTGAACATTTGTGAATTGAACCCACGAGACCTGCAATATATATATATATATATATATATATATATATATATATATATATATATATATTCACTTTGATTCAATTCACTTTTTAAAAAAATATATTTATTTAGAAACATACAATATTAAAAGTGAACAATTAAAATAGTTAAAGTACTTGAATAACTTAATGCTATAAATGATATTATTTGAATGACAACACGAGAACGTTTCCAGTTGCATTTATAACATTGACAAAAGTGCTGATGCAAGTCAGCGTTTTTACTGGGTAAACGGACTCGTGTAGGTTTCCGGGAAGTTGTTTGCATATAATTCAAGATGAAATTTGAGATCCCTGAGAAGTCACGTACGCTTTAAATTCCGTTGACTTCTCGACTGTGTGAACTAAGTGCTGATATATTTTGCATATAACAACTCCCCTTACATATCAAAAGTTGATGCTATAACATCAACTTTTAGGAACAGAACATAAAATAATATAAAATGATGTTTGAATGGTATGAATAATAAGTAATAAGTGTATAAAATATGAATAAAATAAAGTAATAGGTAAAAATCAAATTGATATTTGTAAAATAAAATCAAAATATGTTAAAATAAATGAGCAATAAAATAATACGAGTAATAATTAAATGCTTAACCTAAACATATCAAAATAAAATATAAAGTAAAAGGAAATGTAAATAAAAATAATGTGTAGAAAAATAAAAAGGTTAATGATATAAATCAATATTAAAAATGATGTTTTTAGAGAACATAAAGTGTATACCTAAACTTGCGTCTCTAAGCTTTGTTCTGTTTTCAAAACAGGCCTAGGCTTGGGGAAGAACTTGAGTCTTGGCTGAGGCACTGAACTCTGGTCAGGATTGCAGTCCTTTGGAGGTTTTACCATCCTCTTTTTGACAGCTTGGAAGGTGATGAGTGCTGCTATGATCATGAGAGCAGCTATGGTTGTATAGGTAAACCAAGAGATATTTTTGGTTACAAACTGCTGGTTTATGAGACCATCGAGGTCTCTGGAATATTGTTCCAATTTGTGATTTGCTACGTCTAATTCTTCTACGTTAAGCGTGTTCAGCTTCAGGGGCTGAAGTTCAGGAATTATAATTTTTTCTGGCACTGCGTGGCAACAGTTGAACGGCACTGTTACTGGTTGGAAGGTTTCTAGAACATCGGTTTGTTTACCAGATTCGGCTTGAACTTTTGTAATTCCTATAAACGCACTACACTCTGATTGAAGAGTCAATATGGAGTTGAGGGAGATTGTAAGAGTTTTTGGGTTTGTTTGAGCGCAATTCACTGTAACACTTATGGGTTCAGAAGTAATTATGAGCCATGTATTGGGTTCTAGTTTTTGAACGTTGTATCCTTGAGTGAATATTAGTGAGCTTTTACAGTTGTCGGGTACCTTCTGGACATTCTTTAGAAGTTGAGCTTCACATAACGCGTTTGTGTCAATAGGATATGAGTAAAGTTCAGAACACAGTTTCTTACGAGTGGATAACAGGTTTACACGCACTTAAGTCTTTGATCGGAATAAACATTAAAGAATCATCATTCTTTGCAAGATATTTTTGAGTGAAGGATAGCATATGATGTAAACCTGTTCTTTCATCGTATATAGGGATAGGATATAAATGAAAGACTGTGTAAGGATGTTGTTCGACTAAAGGGATTCTTAACACAAATATAAGATCGGTATATGTTTGAAATGCCTCTAGTTCAATGATTTCCAGATATTGTGCGATGCTCGAGTACTTTACAGCCAATGGAAGGTTACTTTTGACTAAATTTTGCGATATTTCCTGTAATGAGGTAATAAGATGTTCTGGTGTTAAAATTGAAGAGTGAATTATTTTCAGACGCGCGAATGTGATAGAATTTAAAACATCATTTAAATTATCTTCTAAGTAGAGATAATTCTCCATAAGTTTTTCACACATTTCAAGTAGTGCGAGTTTTGATTCGACGTAGGCGACCTTATCATTAATTTTTCCGATAGTGTTTTCCAGCTTTATCATGTTATCGTTAAAAAGTTTCTCGTCAATTCTAAGATTTTGGATAGTTTCGTTGAAGTTTTTAATTACGGATGTGGTGACACTTATTTGGTTTTTTTGTAAGTTCTCAATTTGAAGTTGGCCTTGATTTAAGCGGTTTATGCTTTCGGTAAAGTATTTTCCGTCGGCGGCGTCTAAATTGCCGGTGATTGCCTTAAAAAGGGTACCTGCCCCATCAAGTATCCCTCGTTTGTGTCTTTTAGTGTCCATGTGAATGTCAGTAAATTTCTGTTTGATTGAGTTAGAAATTTGATTGAGAAGGTTAATGTGGGTTTGTACGTCTGCGCGAAAGTAGTTCATAGCAAAAGAATTGAAGTTAACAGTTTTTACAAGAGTTTGTAATATTCTGTTATTTGTTGTAAATACTTGTTCTAGTGTAGAAATGTTTCTGTGTACTAAAAGTGTCCATTTATCATTGGATACAGTTATTTCTGCTTCGTTATGGAAGTAGATACCTAAAGTATTGTTTATTGGTTGTATTTGAAATTGGGGTACTGCTGACCCGAACAGCAGGCAAAACCTGAAACAGAAATTAACTTTCTGAGAACGGTTTCATTCGGTCGAAATTAACTTTTGATTTTTGGTTAGTTTTAGGGTTTAGTACTGTTGCGGAGTTTCTGTGAATCTCCAGGATTTCGAAAGGACCATTGAATTTATTTTGGAGTTTGTCCTTGATCTGGGATTCTTTAATATAGACTTTATCGCCTATTTGATAGTTAGGGAGATTTTCAGAAACGTGTTCATCAAATCTGACTTTCGCTTTATGTTTTTGGATTTCCGTTCTTTCGCGAGCAATTTTATAATAGTGAGAGATACGATTATTGAGATCTCTGATGTACTTAGTTATCAGGGCTTGTTGGTTGTAGAGAGTTTCTGGAGTCCTACTCGAAGTATGTCCATAAACAAGTTCGTAAGGGGTGAATCCATGAGTTTTGTTTACAGAATTGTTATATGCAATGATTGCATAAGGGAGGATGTTAAAAGGGTGTTCGTCAGGATTTTCTAGTTTATGGATTCTAATCATCTCTAATAAGGTCGAGTGGAATCGTTCTAATGAACCATTTGACTGGGGATGTCCCACACTAGAATAAGATAGTTTGATGTCAAATAGTTTACACAAATCTCTCATTAGTGTGTTGTCGAATTCCCTGCCATAATCACAATGTATCCGTAATGGAGTACCGAAGTGTTGGAAATAGAGTAGTAAGGTACTAACAACGGTTTTTGCGGATTTGTCGGTTATGGGGTAGGCCTGAGAGAATTTTGTTAGTTCGTCCCGGATAGTTAATGCGTAGTTTTTTGTCGGGACTTCTAGAATATCGATGTTGACGCGTTCAAAGGGTGTCCGTGGGGTTTCAGTAATGACAAGTGGGCTGTCGAGATTTTTCCGGTAAACTTTTGCTCTCTGGCAAGATTGACAGTTTTTGATAAAATTGTCAACGTCCTTAGTCAGTCCTTGCCAATTGTATTTTTCTTTTATTCTGCGGATAGTTTCATTAATACCTAGGTGTATATTATTTTTGCCGTTATGGAATTGGTCAAGAATGATGGGTATTTGGTCTTTCTCAACCGTTTGGACGATATTTTGGCAAACTTTCCATTTGATATCGATTTCGGAAAAATAAACGAAAGCATTTCCAAAATGGGCAGTTCAATGTTATTCTCAACACAGAATACTTCATTTTCAGTAAACACATCTTTACTATTATACAGAGATGCGAAAAGAATCTCGTTGACTATTTCTGGGTCAGAAGGGAGAGGGACGATGTAATAGCGTCTTTTTCTGACAGTTTTGCTTGCAAAGACATTTACTCTAGGGGTACGGAAATCGGCATTTTCGTCAAAAATGTCTTCGATGATGTCATGGTGAAAATTTTTCATGAGAGAGCCTTGGGGAAATACTAAGATGTTTTTGTTTCCTCGGTCTAGGAGTTGGCAATTAGAAAATTGAATTTTGTCGTAATCTATGAGAGAGACGGTTTGATATCGCTCGACAAAAGTTTTAAATTCTTCGGAGATATGTTGGAGATTAATGGGACTTCTCGTCTGGGGTTCTTGTGAGTCATCGTCAGTTTCGTTTGTTGGGAGTACTGTAAATGGTGTTAGATGATTATTTGCTTGAAATGATATGTATTCATTAAAGTTGTTAACTTTAATGCGAGAGAGCGCGTCGGCGTTTTTATTTACTTTGCCCGTTTGTAAATTATTTGATAGTCGTACTCCTCGAGCTTAAGGCGCCATCTTGCAAGTCTACTTCCAGGATCCTTTATAGAAAACAGCCAAGTTAACGGGCGGTGATCGGTCAGAAGTAAAAACTTACGGCCAAAAATTATCGGACGAAAGTGTTTAACCGCCCACACTATTGCAAGGAGTTCTCGTTCTATGGTTGAATACTTAGTTTCAGCATTGCAGAGAGTTCTGGAGGCATAGGCTACGGGTAAATCTTTACCTACGGGGCCTTGAGAGAGCACTGCGCCGATAGCAAATGAACTGGCGTCGGTTGTAAGAATAAATGGCTCTTCAAAATTAGGGTATATGAGTATGGGAGTAGAAGTAAGGGCTCTTTTTAATTCGTCAAAAGATTTGACACATTCTGAATCAAACTGGAAAGGTGTGTCTTTTTGAAGTAATCTTGTCAAAGGTTTTGAAATCTTGGCGAAATTGGGGATGAATCGCCTGTAATAACCAGCTAACCCTAAGAAGGACTTGATATCTTTTGGGTTTTTTGGTTGGGGAAAATTTAAGATACAATCTACCTTTGAGGGGTTAGGCTTCACGCCTTCGGGAGTTATAAGGTGGCCAAGATACGCGACCTCTTTGCGAAGAAACTCGCATTTGTCGGGTTCGATTTTTAGATTGGCTTTTCGCAATCGTTTGAAAACTTCAGAAAGTCGGGCTATGTGCTCATGTATAGTCGGAGAATAAACGATAATGTCGTCCATATAGACTAAACATCTCTCGTTTTGAACACCTAAAAGAATATTATCCATTACCCTTTGGAAGGTGGATGGAGCGTTTTTAAGACCGAAGGGCATTCTAACAAATTCGAAATGGCCATTATCAACTGTGAATGCTGTTTTTTGGATGTCTTTAGTATCGATTTCGATTTGGTGAAACCCTGAAGCTAAGTCGAGGGTGGTGAAGTATTGGCATTTGCCAAGTTGGTCAAGTAAATCCGAAATGTTCGGTAGGGGATATTTGTCGTCAACAGTAAGTTCATTTAATTTACGATAATCGACGACGACACGCCATTTTTGGGTACCAGATGCGTCTAGTTTTTTGGGAACTACCCAAACCGGGGATGACCATGGCGAATTAGACGGACGTATAATGCCTTGGTCAAGCATCTTTGATATCTGACTTTTTTACCTCTTGTTTGTGTATTTGGGGGTACCGATATGACTTTGTGAAAGAGGGTTTTGCGTTATTAGTGTCTATCGAATGTTTGATTTCGTTTGTAAAGGTCAGTTGGTCACCTTCTAAATAGAATATGTCGGAATATTCGAGGCAAAGTTGAGAAATAAGTTCGGCTTCCTCCTCGTTCAGATGTTCTAACCGAAGTTGTTCCATAATTGTAGTTTGTCTATCAGGCTGGGTCAAGTTTTGAGAGCAATTTTCAGAAAGAATGTTTACGGAAAAATTGTTTATCGGTTCGAGTTCCAAATTGTCGAAATTAACAGTCTTGGGGATAGCATTTGCATTTAAAACTGAAGTAAGGAATTCGCCTTTTTCATTAATTTTAACAAGGGCACGGGAAGATAAACTTTTTCTATTTCGGCAGATGATAGGAAAGCATCAGTATTAGTGAGGTTACATTTTAATTTACATATTTGTTCTGTTCGGGGTTCTAAACAGATTGTATTAACCGGGATGCAGTTGTTGAAAGTTGAAGGGTTCTGAGTACGCATGACAGTATCATCCGTAACTTTGTAGAGAGGTAAAGTTTTAAAATTAGTGACAAGTTGTTTGCTGTTAAAGTCTATAACGCAGTTATAGTGTTCAAGGAAATCTGAACCTAGTAATCCGTCGAATTCAATGTCGATGTTGCAAATATATACCTTGTGTGGGTCGGCGACATTGAAAGGTACAAGGGTGGATTCGTTGATTAAGATTTTCTGATCGGTGATTCCTTGGATTACTACGTTTTCGGGAAATCGTTGTTTGAAGCGTTGGTAGGTTTCAGGTTTAAAAATTGAAAGTCCTGCACCCGTATCGATAAGAAGTTTATAGGTGTTTGTAGAGTCAGTAATATAATAAAGATTCTTTGAGTTGACGGAAAGAAGGGGTCTTACAGAAAGTTCTGTTCTGGGAAGTTGACATTGGGGCTGAAGTCGTCCAGATTCATTGTCTGAATTTGGGTTTGAATTTCTGAAATTTCTTGGTCTGGGGGTTCTGACTGAGTGGGGGTCAAATGAAAATTTACTTGAGAAGAATCAGGTTCGTCAGAATAAAATTCGTATAACTGTTCAGTATTGAAATATTCTGGTTCATTGTTTTGTTCGAAATCATTAGGGTGATAATCTTGTACGTTTCCGTACTCATCGGGTAAAGAGGTGTAATGATTTTCGTTTTGAGAGTAGTTATAGTCATTGTGATATGGTCCGAATGGCAGATTGTTCAAGTGATGAGTTTTTGGTTGGCGTTGTTGATGTTTAAAGAAACTCGGGTTCGGTCTGTAATTGCCAGACATTTGGGGTTGTCTACTGGTAGATGGACGAAATTGTTGCTGTGAAAATTGTTGACTGGGATTAACATTCGTAGATTGATTAGCAGGTTGATTGGAAAAATGCGGGCGGTAATTCGAATAGTTCTGATTAGAATTGGGGTTGTGTTGAAATTGTCTCATTCTCAATAAGCATTCGTTGCTTAAATGGCCCATGCGTTTACAAAAAGAGCATTGTTTTGGAGGTGGACCGTTATTTGGTTTACGAGGGGGTTGTTGGAAACTTCTATTACCTGAAAATTTCTGGGTTTCTAAATGTGATAGTTGTAGTTCTCGTTTAATTCTAGAAATGGCAGTGAGAATACTGCATGGGTCGCTGGCGCGAACGAGTTGACCAATTTTGGGCTCTAAACCCGTGAGGAGGCTATTAAGAGCCATTGACTCTATTAAGTCAATCTGCGCTTGCTTTTCTTTGATGGTTAAATTTTGTTTGTTTATAGCTGCTAGCATTTTCGCTTGGTGCGTCTGGAGTCTAGCAGAGAAAGTGAGGGGGGATTCATTAGGAGTTTGCCGCATTCGTTGCAAGTCCTGTATGAGAGCCGAGAGATCTCTAGGATCTCCAAAATGATTTTCTAGGAGGGTTTGAATTTCAGCTAATTGACTAGGGTTTCGCGAATTAATTAATTCAGCCGCTCTACCGCGTAACTTATTTTTGATATGGAGAATTAGCAGTACTTGCTGATTATCCGTTGCCATGCTGTAAGCAGTATTACAGGAGCATATGAAAGTGTTTAAAAATATCAGATTACCATCATACTCAGGAATTATGGCAAATATTTCCGATAGCTTATAGGGCTCTACAGTTGGTGTAGCTGCCTGTCTAGTCGTTGCCATTTTTAAAATTGTATAGATTCGCACAAGAATTCGAAATTAAATGTTGAATAAAAGTTTTAAATTGAAATGGTAGAAAATATACGGATTATTGATTCAGTATTGAGTAATGTTTCATATAGGAGTTGCAAAACAAAATGGGAATGTATAAATGGTAAAATAATAATAAACTTGAAATGATGTTTCAAATACTTCGAAATATGTAAGTCAAAGTAATGGAAAAAAAATAAAAATAAAATTATTTAGGAAGGTAAGGTTATGAGGAATAAAATATTATATAAATGAAAGAACTGGTGGTCATTCAAAATAAAAAATAGTTACTTTATGTGATTCTTACGTTATTATTCCTCGCATCGGACTGTTCTCCGCGTCACTTAGCACTGGTTAGCCTGGTTGCGTGTTCCCTTGCTAGTACTTGGTAGTTGTCGTCCTTTTCAAGTAGGTTTTGCCCACAATGATTTAGAAATCTCCACAGTTAGTTAGTATTCACGTGTTCTAACTGTGTTGGACAATCCTACTGACTGCGCCAATTTTATATTCACTTTGATTCAATTCACTTTTTAAAAAAAATATTTATTTAGAAACATACAATATTAAAAGTGAACAATTAAAATAGTTAAAGTACTTGAATAACTTAATGCTATAAATGATATTATTTGAATGACAACACGAGAACGTTTCCAGTTGCATTTATAACATTGACAAAAGTGCTGATGCAAGTCAGCGTTTTTACTGGGTAAACGGACTCGTGTAGGTTTCCGGGAAGTTGTTTGCATATAATTCAAGATGAAATTTGATATCCCTGAGAAGTCACGTACGCTTTAAATTCCGTTGTGTGAACTAAGTGCTGATATATTTTGCATATAATATATATATATATATATATATATATATATATATATATATATATATATGCTTACGACTATTGACCCAGATTATTACTATGAGATACGTATGTAGTCTTGGGATGTAGAGATCAGGTGTAACTTAAAACAATTTAATCATTAGATTACAACGTCTCGGGGTTTAATAATAATTAATAATTTACCCCTTCATCAGGTAATGTGATTATATGCCTTTTCACACCGTGGAGTTTACAGATTCTATTACTATTTGTCATTTAAACATCAAACTGCTCTAGAAATTCTTATCCTGGTTAAAATATAAAATATTATAAACTACAAAATACGTTAATTTTTTTTAACGTATTTCACTCTACGGTGTGAAAAGGCATATAATCACATTACCTGATGAAGGGGTAAATTATTAATTAATATTAAACCCCGAAACGTTGTAATCTAATGATTAAATTGTTTTAATTTACACCTGACCTCTACATCCCAAGACTACATACGTATCTCATATATATATATATATATATATATATATATATATATATATATATATATATATATATATGTGTGCCCGCGAAAACTTAAAAACATATATATATATATATATATATATATATATATACATATATAGGTCTCACTTGGTATTCTCACTGCGTTGTTACAGTGAACTGATCTGCATATAAAATTTTAGACATATAAATGTGTTCAAGAGGACATTCAATAGTGGGAAGCGCAACTGATGAAGGTTTCCTAACCAGAAACAATATATATTATATATATTATCATGCGTACAAAAGAATGACACCTCGAAGAGAGTATTAAATATCTCTGACAGGTGAAGTTAACCCGAAAATTCCATCGTGACATTCTAGCCTAGGAGTTACGGGTAACAGCAATTACATGGAACGGCTCCAGATTCGGAACCTCTGCTAGTTTCCCCGAAAATCATAGATGTCGGTCTTTACTTCTCGCGTCTTCAAAAATATAATAAATTTGTCTTTTGAAAAAGGAATGTTTCCAAGGTTGCTAAAACTAAGCAAAGTTTTACCACTATTTAAAAAAGGTGACAGAAATGTATATTCAAACTACAGAGTTATTAGCTTAACCTCCAGCTGCTGAAAAGTTATTGAAACTGCTTTTTATAATCAAATATGGAAATTTTTTCAAAAAAATAATCTTTTGTCATCTTTTCAGCATGGTTTTGTAAAGAACAAGAAATACAGCTCTCATTGAATTTTTCAACAATATTATAAATCCGGTAGACAAAAAGCTGTGTTCGATAGGCCTGTTTGTAGATTTTTCTCGTGCATTTGACTGCGTCAACCATGACATTCTGTTTATCAAATTAGAACGTTACGGGATACGTGGTATTCCGCTTAGTTTCATTTCTGACTACTTAAAAAATCGCTCACAAATTGTATGTGTTAAAAACTCATGTAGCAAAAAATTAGAGGTTACTTCTGGTGTTCCTCAAGGTTCGATTCTTGGACCATTTTTGTATGTAATCTTTGCCAATGACCTGCCCGCTTACATTCTTAAGAATTTAGATACTAATGTAACTTGTTACGCAGAATGAATATCAGTCAGCTCAACATACTGCAGAGCAGGTTTATAGAGATGTAATTAAGTGGTCGCATAAGAATACCTTACTCTTAAACGCAGATAAAAGTATAGGTGTAGCTTTTAAGAAAAAGAAAAATGTAATTGATATGGCCGATTTTCAGCTAAGCTCGGAAGTTAAATTACTGGGTGTCGTTATTGATGAAAATATGCGGTGGTCAGCACACAATGACAAACTTTGTGAAAAGTTAAGGGCAAACTGTTACGGCATTAGGCAGTCGAAAAATCACTGCAATAGGGCTGTTCTACTTTAGGTGTATTATGCCAATTTTCATTCCCATTTGCGTTACGGGATCTTGCTATGGAGTCAATGTTACCAAATAAATAGTTTTTTTGTTGCAAAAACAATTAGAACTATGTGTGGTCTATAATTTCGTGAAACATGTAAAGAAGTTTTTCTATCATTTCGTGAAATATGTAAAGAAGCTTTTAGACAATTAAAAGTTCTTACTCTTGTGGGTATTTACATTTATGAGGTCGCCTGTTTTGTTTATAAGCACAAACCCATATTTCTTGAAAATCAGAAGACTCATCTTTATTCTACTAGGTTTAAGGATCTTCTTGTGCCCGATCAGCATTCAACATCTTAATACCAAAGAAAGTGGTATCTTCAGTGGTTGCAAAATATACAATCTCTTACCAAGTGATATCAAGGAAGCCAAAAATTCTTTCACCTTTAAAAAACATTGAAAACATTTCTCTTGACAAAAAATTATTACAATATTGCTGAATTTTTTTGTTCATAACCTATGTTTCTTGTCTTTATATATTTATATTTTTATTATATTTGTTTGTCTTTGTACTGTACGTGAACTTCTGTTAGTCTGAAGTTGGTAGACAATGTAACTCGTTCCTCGAAGTTTCCTTGGACTTCCATCGTTTTGAAGTGATTGATCCCACAACTTTTCAATAGCTGTGTATCTGCTATCGTCATCGGGTGAATGATAGGAAATTCAGATTATCCGTCGTATTTATATTATACGCTTAACCGGTCATACGTCGGCGGTCATGGTCATTGGGTCTTACCCTGTCCAATCAGCGTCGTCGTACCTGGTGGTTGGTTGCCGGTAGCGGGAGAGGCCCATGAAGAGCTGGCCAAATATTTTTAATTTGGACACTGGGCTCGCTAATTATATTTTCGTTCGAGATTATATATGCTGTCTCTATAAATTTTCATTTGTACCAGTGTTCTTCCTTGTGAATTTCTCTGGCCTGGTCCCAGTTGATATTATGGTGTTCGGCCCATGCGTGATTAGCGTATAATATAAATACGACGGATAATCTGAATTTCCTATCATTCACCTGATGACTATAGCAGATACACAGCTATTGAAACGTTGTGAAATCAACCACTTCAAGACGATGGAAGTCCAAGGAAACTTCGAGGAATGTGACCTTCTATTTGCAATGCAATAGACATTTAATGTATAATGGACGCACTCATCATACAGCAATGGATATATTTTATAATTTTTAATTTCAATGTATCGTTTGTTTGTGAATAAAGCTATTGAATTGAATTATTATTTCCCGACTTGACCATACAATGTATGGCATCACACTCCCTCTAAGGCAAGAGTGCCTTTAGGGGAAAATTCACTAAACCCCAGATATCCTAGATATCAAAAGGGTTTAGCTCTATGGGAGCCCTTGCCAGGTTTTCAGGCCCGTGGTTGGAGTCGTGGCGGCAGTTTCCCATGAATTTCCTGACCGTCCGGGCCGTTCCTAACAGGACGACTTTTTGCATTTGTTTGTAAAGGTGTTCGTCCAGACCGAGGTATTTTAAATTGTTTAATATATGTTTTGGGATAGTCCTGTCGTTGACATAACAATTGGTACAGTTCATGTCCCACTGAGTCTTTATTTGAAATTCCAAATCTCTATATTTGATTATTTTCTCAGCTTGCTTGATATTTATATTATTGTTGTTAGGAATTGCTATGTCAATTAAAGTTGTTTTCCAAGAGACTTTATCTACCAAAACTATATCTGGTCTATTGTGAGCAACTGTCCGATCGGTCAGTATCGTGCGGTCCCAGTACAGCTTGTAGTTGTTATTTTCTAAAACAGATTCTGGTTTGTATTTATAGTATGGTAATCTTACCGACTGTGATAATTCAAGTTTCAGTGCTAGTTCCTGGTGCATTATTTTAGCCACAGCATCGTGTCGTTCTTTATATTCACTTGCAGCGAACGCTTGACAACCTCCTGTGATATGCTGGATAGACAGATGTTTGGCGATCGTACCTGCATCTGTCGTTGTTAATAGAAGGGACTTTAACGATATACTTTAGATAGTTCTTAGTTGGGATTACTTGATCTTGGATTGCCAATATAAAGCCTTCCGTTTCAGGAAACATATGACCAGAGATCAACTAGTAGTTCGACGCTGCATTGTCGACATAATCTTGGTTGAAGTCATTTATATGTCTTCCAGGAAGGGGCTTCTCTTTCCATTTCAGCAGTTTCTGATAAGTGGTCTGGTGGTGTAATTGGACGTGTTGTTGAGTCAGTCGCAGTGGTATTGAGTCATCAATTATTATCCTGACTTGACCATACAATGTATGGTATCACACTCCCTCTAAGGCAGGCTATGAGTGCCTTTAGGGGAAAATTCACTAAACCCCAGATATAATAATAATAATGTCTTTATTTCACACAAATGTTACAACATTTGATCCGGAAAGGCGAAGATTAGCTACGAGCTACTCTTTAACTCTTTACCTTTCCGGATTACAAAGGAACAGCTTTCAATATACATACACATACAAGAAAAAACAATTCAATCATTTACAAGCCAAAGTCTCTCAAAACATGGCGAAACCGCCCAACACTGGCAGTTGACATCGAAAAGAACGAGAAATATGTATTGTAGATTTTAACAATATTATATGTAAATGAACGTTCAAACATAGCAGAAGAATGGTGTGGCAATGTGAGTGTATTGTGACGAATGTCTCGATCATGGTTACCTCATCTAAAAATAATTTTCTAGAAAAGATATGCTGGAGTTTTATGCTTTAATAGGCGATATAAAAGAACAAGAAAATTTAATTGGCAGTTTATTTATTTTTAACCATCTGATCTGCTTTATATAAGATATACTATCATATTTTCTTCGACAACAAATATATCTGCAACATGTGTTTTGCACCAACTGCAGTTGTCTTTGCGAAATGGCGTCCAAACATGGATAATAAACAGTATTACAATAGCCTATTTGAGAAAGTATCAAAGCCTTGCATAATTTTTTTCGCATTTTGAAGTTCATAATGTGTCTATTAATGTAAAGTATACGCATTTTTATGTAACATTTTTGCAACAATGATTTCACGTGACTTTTGAATCTCAGTGAGTTATCAATTATCAGACCAAGATTTTTTGATTCATTGGACAAGTCTATTACCAAACCATTTAACTCGAGTCTTATTTGGTTTTCAACTGCAGCTCTTTTAGTTTTGCTACAAAAAATTACAGCTGTAGTCTTAGTTGGATTTAATGTTAGGTTATGCTCTTTAGACACGCGGGCGATGTTTTCCAGGTCTTGATTAATCAGGTAATTTGCATTTAATACTTTAGATGGATCAAAGTAATGAAGTAGTTGTGTATCATCCGCATATTGTTGAATTTCACTATTGATTATTTGTTCAGGTATATCTGAAGTATATATTAAGAACAGTAAAGGACCCAAAATGGATCCTTGTGGGACACCTGATACAATTCTTTTATAAGACGATAGTTCTGTTCCAATCCGTACACATTGCTGGCGATTCCACATGTAAGATTCAAAAAACGACAAAGCAATGTTGTCTGCCCCATAATATTTTAATTTTGCACCTAGTAGATCATGATCTATTAGATCAAAAGCCTTTGAGTAATCTAGAGATACTAAAACAGCAGCAAATTTTTTGTCAATCGCACGAATGATATTATCAGTTAAGTTTAAAAGGGCTGTAGTTGTACTAGGTTTATTTCGAAAACCTGATTGCTGTTGGGGTAGGATAGTATTTACAGTAACATAGTCATATAATTGAATGTAAGCTACACGTTCAAGAATTTTAGACATTACGGGCAGTAAACTAATTGGTCGTAAGTCGTGTGGGGTTAAGGGATTATCAACTTTTGGAATGGGACAGATTACTGAGTCTCTCCACGCTTTAGGAAAATACCCATATTGCAAACAACAGCTAATAATATGAGTGATTTGGTTTATGATTGCAGGCAAGCACAACTTTATCATATTCAACGAAAATCCATCGTTTCCGGCTGTATTAGATTTTATGGAGTTTATTGCATCGATTACGGTATTTTGACAGACAGGTTTTAAGGATAGTATGTTATTATTATGTTGATTGCTGACATAAAAAGCTACACGTTGCATACAATTATTGGTATTTTTGAAAACATTTACGAAATGATCATTGACTTCATCTGGCGTAAATATGTTGGTTGGAGTTTCTCTGTTGCTACCGCAAGATTTAATATTCGCGGCACGAAAACCTTTCCATAGATTTTTCTCTTCTCCATTTCTTTGCAGAGTAAGCAAATACGCAACTTTCTCCCTACGTATTGATGCTAAAGCATAATTCCTATATTCTTTATAATACTTCCAATTGGCTTGGCTTTTATTTAATTTACATTTTTGTAACGCTTTATGTCGTTCTTTTAATATTAACTTTAAATTGTTCGTTAACCACGGTGGTGGTGGTTTGCTGACTCTAATTGTCTTAATAGGAATATGTTTATTGACTGTGGTATTTAAATGATCAGTTAGCAATTTGACTTTATCATTAATGTTGTTTATAAAAAATATATCATCCCATGATATAGACAGTAAGTCTTGCATCATGTTATTAGTATTTAAGTCCTTAAAATTTCGGATTTTGATGAATTTCTGTGTTGTTTATTTTGTTCTATATTCAGAACAACGTACGGCACTATGTTATGATCACTAATATGACTCATAATAGTATCACTAGCCTGACATATTTGGCCACTGATAAATATAGGATCCAAAAGAGTAGCGGATTCTGACGTTATTCGGGTTGGCTCATGTACATGATTAACATATCCATAAGTATTAAAAGTATCAAGTAGCGGATTTGAGATATTCATATTTACGTTTAAATCACCTGTTACAACCGAGAAGTCATATTCAACAAGCATGTTTGGTAGTGTCTCATTCATAAATTGTAGCAGTTCGGCAAGATTTGTGTTCGGAGGACGATAAATAATTACCAATGCAACACTTAGACGTTTAAACTTAAATTTTAAAAAGAGATATTCGAAAGAAACTACTGTTTTTATCATCAGCTTGAAAGCCTCGCAACACAAGGACGTTTTAACGTAACAACCCACACCACCTCCTCTAGTTTGCCTATCTTTTCCAAAAAAATTATATCCATTTACAGAAACTGCACTGTCAGTAATGTTTTCATTTAGCCATGTTTCAGTCACACATATGATATCAAATTTATCTTGAAACTCATGCGAAAAATCACAGAAGTTAGCCATCAATGAACGTACATTTGTATTGCAAATTTTTAATTTTTTGTTACATGCACTATTCATAAATTATTCTATCTTTAAGGTTCTCAATATAACAGGACATTCATTATGATTGGAACGATGATCTGTAGGCATGGATTTTTTGTTAAATTTATTATAGTTTACACAATTTATACAAAGATGAGCACTAGATGTGCATTCCTTCAATTCATGATTCCTTGTACATTTTGGACATAAGTTCTGACCTACAATTTTTTGCTTTATGTCCAAATGAACAGCACTTAAAACATCGAACTACATGTATGTGATCAGAAACAAAAGATTTCTTCCATCCAATGAATAGAAACCTTTTCTGCAATATGACTTTTCGCAATGCAGGTGTAACTTCTATAACGATATTTGTGTAATTGAAACGTTTCACTTTTGTAACAAATTTAATATCTGTGGTTTGAAAATTATTTAAGTTATTTAATGACATTATGTTAGATATTATATCGACAGGTGTGTTGAGAGAATCTAAATTGACATTTCTTATAATTAAGCGAGGGTTCAGCTTCACAGATTCATTAATAGTATATTTCGACACCAGGTCCGAGTTTAATAAACTGCCCCTTAACTTTTGTAGTGATTGATCGTCATTACAGAGAACGGCCACCCCGTCACGCAGAGGCGGCGCAAGACGTAAACTTAATGTGGGCAAAATAATTTCGAGAGGCCCTCTGATGGTGCAAGAAGGGACTATAAAATCAAAAATCATTTGAAATTAAGATTCGAGGCCCTTTGCCCCGCGAGGTCGTGTGCGGTGCGAGACCCATTACCCCGCGAGGCCGTGGGCGGTGCGAGGCCCTTTGCCCCGCGAGGCCGTGGGCGGTGGCCCACATCACCTACGCCTTACGCCGCCTCTGCCGTCACGTACCCTCCTCGTAGAATTTATGCAGATATTTAGGCTTGCTGGATCAACAGAAGACATAAGATCAGCCAGTACACTCTTGTTATCTGTGTTTGTGTTACCAGGAGCGGCTTTAATAAGGAGAACAGATGATGTACTATCAGAAGACTTTTTGACAGCTTCGCTATACTTTATATTTATCTGATTATTCGCACTACTAGAATTACTATTTTGCAAAATGACATCAGTATGGTTCCGTGAAGATAAAAGATTTTTCTGTAATTCATTTGTATATTTCAGTTCAGCAATAAGTTGTTTTGTTATTTCTAATTTCTTGTTCAAACAATCAACTTCTTTCTTTAGCACCGTTACTTCCGACTTATTTTTATAGAAGGTGTTAACCATCGAATTTTTACAATCATCACACAGCCAAAAAAGGTTAGTACAGTCTGAGATCATTTTTACAAGGTTGTCTTTTATTGACAAACACGAAGTATGGAATTTTAAATCACATAAACGACATCTTAAAGACTTTGTGTTAACGATAAAATTGTCACTGCATATTTTGCAAACGTTAACATCGGGAGCCATAGCTGACTGGACTATTTATTGGTTTGTATGTATTTATTTTTTATGTTTATTCTACGATTATAGTCTTTATAATTAGTCTATATAAGAAAAGTGGCAGTATATTTACCAAAAATCACTTTTTTGATACACTGTAACATACACAAATATACAACACGCACTTTAAACTTTCGACTAGTCGAAAAATGAAAATTTTCGACTAATTAAAACCCAATTTTTAATCTATTTTTACGGCACCTATGGTAATGTATCTGTATCGTGGTTGGAGTCGTGGCGGCAGTTTCCCATGAATTTTCTGACCGTCCGGGCCGTTCCTAACAGGACGGCTTTTTGCATTTGTTTGTAAAGGTGTTCGTCCAGACCGCGTATTTTAAATTGTTTAATAGATGTTTTGGGATAGTCCTGTCGTTGACATAACAATTGGTACCGTTCGTGTGTTGTTCATGTCCCACTGAGTCCTTATTTGAAATTCCAAATCTCTATATTTGGTTATTTTCTCAGCTTGCTTGATATTTATATAATTGTTGTTAGGAATTGCTATGTCAATTAAAGTTGTTTTCCGAGAGACTGTATCTACCAAAACTATATCTGGTCTATTGTGAGCAACTGTCCGATCGGTCAGTATGGTGCGGTCCCAGTACAGCTTGTAGTAATTTTCTAAAACAGATTCTGGTTTGTATTTATAGTATGGTAATCTGACCGACTGTGATAATTCAAGTTTCAGTGCTAGTTCCTGGTGAAGTATTTTTGCCACAGCATCGTGTCGTTCTTTGTATTCAGTTGCAGCGAACGCTTGACAACCTGTGATATGCTGGATAGATTCAGATGTTTGGCAACCGTACCTGCATCTGTCGTTGTTAATAGAAGAATCTTTAACGATGTACTTTAGGTAGTTCTTAGTTGGAATTACTTGATCTTGGATTGCCTTCCGTTTCAGGAAACATATGATCAGAGATCAACCAGTAGTTCGACGCTGCACTGTCGACATAATCTTGGTTGACGTCATTTATATGTCTTCCATGAAGGGGCTTCTCTTTCCATTTCAGCAGTTTCTGATCTGTGGTCTGGTGGTGTAATTGGACATGTTGTTGTGTCAGTCGCAGTGGTGTTGAGTCATCAACCAGGCACATGACTCTGTGTAGATCAGAAAATTCTGCGAGTTTCTGCAAATGACTACGCAAAATGGAAATTTGTTGATCAAATAGTTTGCTTAGATCTGTCAATCCTCTTCCTCCTTCATTCCGTGGCAAAGTTGTACGTTCGACAGAGCTCTTTGGGTGGTGATTTTGAGCTTTTGTTAGTAAAACTCGAACTTTTCGTTGGAATTGTTCAATGTCAGTCTTGCACCAATTAACTAAACTAAATTCACTAAACCCCAGATATCCTAGATATCAAAAGAGTTTAGCTCTGTGGGAGCCCTTGCCAGGTTTTCAGGGCCGTGGTTGGAGTCGTGGCGGCAGTTTCCCATGAATTTCCTGACCGTCCGGGCCGTTCCTAACAGGACGGCTTTTTGCATTTGTTTGTAAAGGTGTTCGTCCAGACCGAGGTATTTTAAATTGTTTAATATATGTTTTGGGATAGCCCTGTCGTTGACATAACAATTGGTACAGTTCATGTCCCACTGAGTCTTTATTTGAAATTCCAATTCTCTATATTTGGTTATTTTCTCAGCTTGCTTGATATTTATATTATTAAGTAATTTCGAAAAGATTGTTGAGGAGGTCTTGAATTATTTTGTCTATTCATGGGTTTTCTCTCCTCCAAATTTTTTCCTGTAACAGATAAGTATTTAAAAATTGTATATGTAGAACAAAGTGTAGTAAGGCAATTTCGTAAAATTGCCCGGATTACTGGCTGTCTGTACAGAGATTCTTCCTCACAGTTTTTCTGAGAGAAAGAGATGTCTATAAAATGATCAACCAGTATTCCTGTATATAAGTAATGTATTGTATATTGTGTAATACTTATCTGTGTATGGAGACGTTTCAACTCCGAGTCTGGAGTCGTTGTCAATCGTTTAGTGTTGTTTTCGAGGTTTTTTTCTTCTAAAAAATTTTCGCTTTGATTTTGAATTTGTTGTTTGACATTTTATAGACATCTCTTTCTCTCAGAAAAACTGTGAGGAAGAATCTCTGTACAGACAGCCAGTAATCCGGGCAATTTTACGAAATTGCCTTACTACACTTTGTTCTACATATACAATTTTTAAATACTTATCTGTTACAGGAAAAAATTTGGAGGAGAGAAAACCCATGAATAGACAAAATAATTTATATTATTGTTGTTAGGAATTGCTACGTCAATTAAAGTTGTTTTCCGAGAGACTTTATCTACCAAAACTGTATCTGGTCTATTGTGAGCAACTGTCCGATCGGTCAGTATCGTGCCGTCCCAGTACAGCTTGTAGTTGTTATTTTCTAAAACAGATTCTGGTTTGTATTTATAGTATGGTAATCTTACCGACTGTGATAATTCAAGTTTCAGTGCTAGTTCCTGGTGAAGTATTTTTGCCAGAGCATCGTGTCGTTCTTTGTATTCAGTTGCAGCCAACTGTTGACAACCTCCTGTGATATGCTGGATAGATTCAGATGTTTGGCAACCGTACCTGCATCTGTCGTTGTTAATAGAAGGGACACGTCCAACATAATGAAACACCTCCATAACTAGAAAGCACCAGGACCAGATGGTGTGCAGAATTACTGGATAATGAAACTTGACCCCACCCACAAGAAATTAACAGTACTCATTAATGACATAATTATCCATCCACACAAGATGCCTAGTTTCCTTACGCATGGTGCTACATACCTCTTCATCATCATCATCGCCTTTTCATACATTGTGAGCTAAACAACATAATTACCGAACAACAAAAGGGATGCGCGAAAAACTCGATAGGGTGCAAAGAACAACTAATAATTGATTCCGTTGTTCTGCAATCAAGCCCACGCCAAACGACGAAATCTCTACATGGCATATGTGGACTACAAAAAGGCCTTTGATTCAGTTCCACATGATTGGCTCATCCAGGTGCTGAAACTTTATAAAGTAAATAATCGTATTGTTAAAATTTTTCTGAATGAAGCAGACTGTTCGATACAAACCGACTCAATCCCAATCAGAAGGGGATATTCCAGGAAGACTCTCTTAGCCTGCTGTGGTTCTGCCTTGCCATGAACCCACTCTCACACAAACTGAACGCGATCAACTTTGGGTTCAGTCTCAAACACAACAACGTACAAGCACTAAAGATAAACCATTTGTTATACATGGACGACTTAAAGTTGATGGCTGCTACGAAACAACAGCTGCATGATATGCTTAAAATAGTAGAAGGGTTCTCTAGTGACATCCATATGCAATTTGGCCTAGACAAATGCGTGTCTTAGAGGGAGTGTGCTGCCATACATTGTATTGTCCAGCCGGGAAATAGGGGGCCAAAGTTATGTATGTTTCCTGAAACGAAAGGCTTAAGAACTATTTAAAGTACATCGTCAAAGACCTTTCTATCAACAAGGACAGATGCAGATATGGTTACCAAACATCTGAATCTATCCAGCATATTACAGGAGGTTGCCAAGCGTTCGCTGCAACTGAATACAAAGAACGACACGATGCTGTGGCAAAAATACAACACCAGGAACTTGAGCTATCACAGTCGGTAAGAACACCCTACTATATATACAAACTACAATCTAAATTAAGAAAATAACAACTACAAGCTGTAACGGGACCGCACGATACTGACCAATCGGACTGTTACTCACAATAGATTAGATATAGTTTTAGTAGATAAAATCTCTAGGAAAACAACCTTAATTGACAAAGCAATCCCTAACAACAATAAATAACATAAATATTCAGCAGGCTGAAAAAATAGCCAAATACAGGGACTTGGAATTTCAAATAAAGACACAGTGGGACATGAACAACACACGAACTGTACCAATTGTTATGCCAACAACAGGAGTAGTCTCAAAACTTCTACTATTTAGTAGAAGTTTTGGGACTTAATTTAAAATACCTCGGTCTGGACGAACATCTTTACCAACTAATGCAAAAAGCCGTTCTGTTAGGAACAGCTCGGACGGTCAGAAAATTCATGGGAAGCTGCCATGACTCCAAGCACGGGCCTGATAACCTGGCAAGCGCTCCCACAGAGCTAAACTATTTTGTTTGTTTGTCTCGGTTTTGACTTTAGGGTTGTTTGAATATTTCGGTCTGTAAATCCGTTTTGTCTCAGAGCTGTTTTTAAACTGTCCATTTCCTGTTTGATGTTGTCCTGGTCAGCTAGTCTTTGTGATCTGGTTACTAAGGTCTTGACGACGGCTTGTAGTTGGGCTGGGTGGTAATGAGAATTAGCATGGAGGTGAGTTGCTTTCCTATATACTGTATGGCCAAGGGTTCCATCTTCCTTCCTATTTATGAGAACATCAAGGAATGGCAGTTGATTGTTGGCTTCAACCTCCATGGTAAATTTTATTTTGTAATGGATGCCATTAAGGTGGTCTAAAAATGTGTTGAGGTGTTCCCTCCCATGAGGCCAAATCACAAATGTAGCATCCACATATCGCAACCATAAACTGGGTTTAAGAGTTGCTGTGCTTAGAGCCAACTCCTCAAATATAGAACACCCGAAAGGCCTCACAGTCTAAACGCACGCAATAAAATCCAGAACTTATCGAATTGTTGGAAAATCCTATTAAACACCGCGCCGGCCCGGACCCGTCCTATAACAACTCAACCGGATATAACCAATCAACAAGCGGGAGGCGGGGCCACTGAGCGCTAAGGGCCAATCACACGCAGACAGTTTAAAAACAGCTCTGAGACAAAACGGATTTACAGACCGAAATATTGAAAGAGACCTAAAGTCAAAACCGAAACAAACAGACGAGGAGCGTGAGACACCAATAATCAAGGCTTTTTTACCGTATTTCAAGGGTACCACGGACAGTATTGCAAGAATTCCACGGAGACACAATATCGATACTATTTTCAATACAGGCAGAAGAATAAGCACGGTGTTGAGGACTCTGAAGGATCCCCTTAGAACTACAGGGAGTGTACGAGATTTGTGCAGGCTGTCATAAAACCTATGTGGGGCAAACTAACAGAAGAATTCAAGTTAGACGTGATGAACACCAGAACGCTATAAGAAAACAGGAAAAAAACAACATCCATTGCGGAACACGCCACCACGACGTCACACCGAATAGACTTTGAGAACACCAGAGTACTGGCAAATATAGAAAACCCGAAATCAAGACTCGTAAGAGAGGCAATTGAAATAGCGAAGAGGCTTCACAGTGTAAACGCACGCAATGAAATCCAGAACATATCGAATTGTTGGAAAATTCTATTAAACACTGTACTGGCCCGGACCCGTCCTATAACAACTCAACCGGATATAACCAATCAGCAAGCGGGAGGCGGGGCTACTGAGCGCCAAGGGCCAATCACACGCAGCCGTTCACGGTGCCAACCGAGAGGCGCCGAGGCGCGACTATATAACACCGCGCGCGCTCCTGAAAATCTTAGTATCCGAGTAACTAGAAGCGAAAGCAGAAGGCTACGATAATTATGCGAACCTACCTGAAGAGAGCAGATGTGACTCTGCCGAAACGTCGTCATTTTGCCATCGATCCCGGCAGGGATCAGTTATCAATTACGCGGATGAATTCCCGGAAACCACCTAACACTTTTAGTGCCCGCGAAAACTTAAAAACAAATATATATATCGACTTTTGTCGATGTTATAAAAGCAACTGGAAACGATCTCGTGTTGTCATTAAAATATTATCACTTACAGTATTAAGTATTTCAAGTAATTAATTGTTAAATTTTGAATTTCTAAGTTTTAAATAAATAACCTTTTTTAAAAAGTGATTTGAATCAAAGTGAATATAAAATCGGCGCAGTCAGTAGGATATTCCAGACACAGCTAGAACACGAAGATTTCTAACTAGTTGTGGTGGTTTCAAAGCCTTTGCAGAATAGAACCTACTTGAAAAGGACAACAACTACCAAGTACTAGCAAGGGAACACGCAACCAGGCTAACCAGTGCTAAGTGAGGCGGAGAACAGTCCGATGCGAGTATTAATAACGTAAGAATCACATAAAGTAACTATTTTATTTCGAAGTATTTGAAACATTATTTCAAGTTTATTATTAATTTACCATTTATACATTCCTATTTCAAATTCGTTATTACTCTATTAAACATTGCTCGATATTGGATTTTGATAAACTAGATATTTACCATTTATATTTAACACCTCAACATTTAATTTTTATGTATTGTGCGACTTTATAAATTATAAATATATATAATTATAAAAATGGCCACCACTAGACAAGCAGCTACACCAACCGTAGAACCCTATAAGCTATCGGAAATATTTGCCATAATTCCTGAGTATGATGGTAATCCGATATTTTTGAATACTTTCATATGCTCCTGTAATACTGCTTACAGCATGGCAACGGCTAATCAGCAAGTATTGATAATTCTCCATATCAAAAATAAGTTACGCGGTAGAGCGGCTGAGTTAATTAATTCGCGAAACCCTAGTCAACTAGCTGAAATTCAAACCCTCCTAGAAAATCATTTTGGAGATCCTAGGATCTCTCGGCTCTTATGCAGGACTTGCAAAGAATGCGGCAAACTCCTAATGAATCCCCTCTTACATTTTCTGCTATTTCAGACGCATCAGGCGAAAATGCTAGCAGCCATAAACAAACAAAACCTAACTGTTAAAAAAACAAGCACAGATTGACTTGATAGAGTCAATGGCTCTTAATAGCCTCCTCACGGGTTTAGAGCCTAAAATTGGTCAACTCGTTCGCGCTAGCGACCCATGCAGTATTCTCACTGCCATTTCCAGAATTAAACGAGAACTACAACTATCACATTTAGAAACCCAGAAATTTTCAGGTAATAGAAGTTTCCAACAACCCTCTCGTAAACCAAATAACGTCCCACCTCCAAAACAATGCACATTTTGTAAACGAATGGGCCATCTAAGCAATTAATCCTTATTGAGGTTGAGACAATTTCAACACAACCCAAATTCCAATCAGAATTATTCCAATTATCGCCCTCATTTTTCCAATCAACCTGCTAATCAATCTGCAAATGTTAATGTTAATCCCAGTCAAAATTTTCACAGCAACAATTTCGTCCATCTACCAGTAGACAACCCCAAATGTCTGGCAATTACAGACCGAACCCTAGTTTCTTTAAACATCAACAACGTCAACAACCAAAGACTCATCACTTGAATAATCTGCAATTCGGACCATATCACAATGACTATAACTATTCTCAAAGCGAAAATCAATACCACCCTTTACCCAATGAGTACGGAAACGTACAACAATATTACCCTAATGATTTCGAACAAAACGATGAACCAGAATATTTCAACACTGAACAGTTTAAAGAATATTATTCTGACGAACCCGATTCTTCTCAACTAAATTTTCATTTGACCCCCACTCAGTCAGAACCCCCAGACGAAGAAATTTCAGAAATTCTAACCCAAATTCAGACAATGAATCTGGACAACTTCAGCCCGAATGTCAACTTCCCAGAACAGAACTTTCTGTAAGACCCCTTCTTTCCGTCAACTCCAAGAATCTTTATTATATTACTGATTCTTTAAACACCTATAAACTTCTTATCGATACGGGTGCAGGGCTTTCAATTTTTAAACCTGAAACCTGCCAACGCTTCAAACAACGATTTCCCGAAAACGTAGTCATCCAAGGAATCACTGATCAGAAAATCTTAATCAACGAATCCACCCTTGTACCTTTCAATGTCGCCGACCCACATAAGGTGTATATATGCAACATCGACATTGAATTCGACGGATTACTGGGTTCAGATTTCCTTGAACACTATAACTGCGTTATAGACTTTAATAGCAAACAACTTGTCACTAATTTTAAAACTTTACCACTCTACAAAGTTACGGATGATACTGTCATGCGTACTCAGAACCCTTCAACTTTCAATAACTGCATCCCAATCTCTTTAGAACGTTCTGTTCGGGGTTCTAAAATATGTAAATTAAAATGTAACCTCACTAACACTGAGGCTTTCCTATCATCTGCCGAAATAGAAAAGGTTTATCTCCCCTTGCCCTTGTTAAGATTAATGAAAAAGGCAAATTTCTTACTTCAATTTTAAATGCAAATGCTATCCCCAAAACTGTTAATTTCGACAATTTGGAACTCGAACCGATAAACAATTTTTCCGTAAACATTCTTTCTGAAAATTACTCACTAAACTTAACCCAGCCTGATAGACAAACTACAATCATGGAACAACTTCGGTTAGAACATCTGAATGATGAGGAAGCCGAACTTATTTCTCAACTTTGCCTCGCATATTCCGATATATTCTATTTAGAAGGTGACCAACTGACCTTTACGAACGAAATCAAACACTCAATAGACACTAATAACACGAAACCCTCTTTCACAAAGTCATATCGGTACCCCCAAATACACAAACAAGAGGTAAAAAGTCAGATATCAAAGATGCTTGACCAAGGCATTATACGTCCGTCTAATTCACCATGGTCTTCCCCGGTTTGGGTAGTTCCCAAAAAACTAGACGCATCTGGTACCCAAAAATGAAATTACTGTTGACGACAAATACCCCCTACCGAACATTTCGGATTTACTTGACCAACTTGGCAAATGCCAATACTTCACCACTCTCGACTTAGCTTCAGGATTTCACCAAATCGAAATCCATACAAAAGACATCATTTTGAATTCGTTAGAATGCCCTTCGGTCTTAAAAACGCTTCATCCACCTTTAGTCTATATGGACGACGTTAACGTTTATTCTCCGACTATACATGAGCACATAGCCCGACTTTCTGAAGTTTTCAAACGATTGCGAAAAGCCAATCTAAAAATCCAACCCGACAAATGCGAGTTTCTTCGCAAAGAGGTCGCCTATCTTGGCCACCTTATAACTCCCGAAGGCGTGAAGCCCAACCCCACAAAGGTAGATTGTATCTTAAATTTTCCCCAACTAAAAAAACCCAAAAGATATCAAGTCCTTCTTAGGGTTAGCTGGTTATTACAGGCGATTCATCCCCAATTTTGCCAAGATTTCGAAACCTTTGATTACTTCAAAAAGACATACCTTTCCAGTTCGATTCAGAATGCGTCAAATCTTTTGAAGAATTAAAAAGAGCCCTTACTTCTACCCCCATACTCATATACCCTAATTTTGAAGAGCCATTAATTCTTACAACCGACGCCAGTTCATTTTCTATCGGCGCAGTGCTCTCTCAAGGCCTCGTAGGTAAAGATTTACCCGTAGCCTATGCCTCCAGAACTCTCTGCAATGCTGAAACTAAGTATTCAACCATAGAACGAGAACTCCTTGCAATAGTGTGGGCGGTTAAACACTTTCGTCCAATAATATTTGGCCGTAAGTTTTTACTTCTAACCGATCACCGCCCGTTAACTTAGCTGTTTTCTATAAAGGATCCTGGAAGTAGACTTGCAAGATGGCGCCTTAAGCTCGAGGAGTACGACTATCAAATAATTTAAAAACCCGGCAAAGTAAATAAAAACGCCGACGCTCTCTCTCGCATTAAAGTTAACAACTTTAATGAATACATATCATTTCAAGCAAACAATCATCTAACGCCATTTACAGTACTCTCAACAAACGAAACTGACGATGACTCACAAGAACCCCAGACAAGAAGTCCCATTCATCTCCAACAAATCTCTGAAGAATTTAGAACTTTTGTCGAGCGATATCAAACCATCTCACTCACAGATTACGACAAAATTCAATTTTCTAATTGCCAACTCTTAGACCGAGGAAACAAAAACATCCTAGTATTTCCCCAAGGTTCTCTCATGAAAGATTTTCACCATGACATCATCGAAGACATTTTTGAGGAAAATGCTGATTTCCGTACCCCTAGAGTAAATGTCTTTGCAAGCAAAAGTGTCAGAAAAAGACGCTATTACATCGTCCCTCTCCCTTCTGACCCATAAGTAGTCAACGAGATTTTTTTCGCATCTTTGTATAATAGTAGAGATGTGTTCACTGAAAATGAAGTATTCTGTGTTGAGAATAACATTGAACTGCCCATTTTGGAAATGCTTTCGTTTATCTTTTCCGAAATCGATATCAAATGGAAAGTTTGCCAAAATATCGTTCAAACGGTTGAGAAAGACCAAATACCTATCATTCTCGACCAATTCCATAACGGCAAAAATAATATACATCGAGGCATCAATGAAACTATCAGCAGAATAAAAGAAAAATACAATTGGCAAGGACTGACTAAGGACGTTGACAATTTTTGTCAAAATCTGTCAAACTTGCCAGAGAGCAAAGGTCTACCGGAAAAATCTCGACAGCCCACTTGTCATTAATGAAACCCCACGGACACCCTTTGAACGCGTCAACATCGATATTCTAGAAGTCCTGACAAAAAACTACGCATTAACTATCCGGGACGAACTAACAAAATTCTCTCAGGCCTACCCCATAACCGACAAATCCGCAAAAACCGTTGTTAGTACTTACTACTCTATTTCCAACACTTCGGTACCCCATTACGGATACATTGTGATTATAGCAGGGAATTCGACAACGCACTAATGAGAGACTTGTGTAAACTATTTGACATCAAACTATCCTATTCTAGTGTGGGACATCCCCAGTCAAATGGTTCATTAGAACGATTCCACTCGAGCTTATTAGAGATGATTAGAATCCATAAACTAGAAAATCCTGACGAACACCCTTTTAACATCCTCCCTTTTGCAATCATTGCATATAACAATTCTCTAAACAAAACTCATGGATTCACCCCTTACGAACTTGTTTACGGACATACTTCGAGTAGGACTCCAGAAACTCTCTACAACCAACAAGCCCTGATAACTAAGTACATCAGAGATCTCAATAATCGTATCTCTCACTATTATAAAATTGCTCGCGAAAGAACGGAAATCCAAAAACATAAAGCAAAAGTCAGATTTGAAGAACACGTTTCTGAAAATCTCCCTAACTATCAAATAGGCGATAAAGTCAATATTAAAGAATCCCAGATCAAGGACAAACTCCAAAATAAATTCAATGGTCCTTTCGAAATCCTGGAGCTTCACAGAAACTCCGCAACAGTACTAAACCCTAAAACCAACCAAAATTCAAAAGTAAATTTCTACCGAATGAAACTGTTCTCAGAAAGTTAATTTCTGTTTTAGGTTTTGCCTGCTGTTCGGGTCAGCAGTAGCCCAATTTCAAATACAACCAATAAACAATACTTTAGGTATCTACTTCCATAACGAAGCAGAAATAACTGTATCCAATGATAAATGGACACTTTTAGAACACAGAAACATTTCTACACTAGAACAAGTATTTACAACAAATTATTTTTGTGTTTCTTTGGGGAATAACACCACAATAGAAATAAAACTACGTATATTGCAGGAATACCAAACGTTTCAAAGTCTATTCTGACTTCGTTGTCAATGGCTTTATATTTATTGATGTAAATTGCAAAATGAAAATAGACTTTGAAACGTTTGGTATTCCTGCAATATACGTAGTTTTATTTCTATTGTGGTGTTATTCCCCAAAGAAACACAAAAATAATCAAGAACATGCCACAAACAACGTTTAGAAGACAAAATAACAGAATATTACAAACTCTTGTAAAAATTGTTAACTTCAATTCTTTTGCTATGAACTATTTTCGCGCAGACATACAAACCTACATTAACTTTCTCAATCAAATTTCTAACTCAATCAAACAGAAATTTACTGACATTCAAATGGACACTAAAAGACACAAACGAGGGATACTTGATGGGACAGGTACCCTTTTTAAGGCAATTACCGGCAATTTAGACGCCGCCGACGGAAAATACTTTCAAATTGAGAACTTACAAAAAAAAACACATAAGTGTCACCACATCTATAATTAAAAACTTCAACGAAACTATCCAAAATCTTAGAATCGACGAAAAACTATTTAACGATAACATGAAAAAGCTGGAAAACACTATCGGAAAAATTAATGATAAGGTCGCCTACGTCGAATCAAAACTCGCATTACATGAAATTTGTGAAAAACTTGGAGAACTATCTATACTTAGAAGATAATCTAAATGATGTTTTAATTTCTATCACATTCGCGCGTTTGAAAATAATTCACTCTTCAATTTTAACACCAGAACATCTTATTACCTCATTACAGGAAATATCACAAAATTTAGTCAAAAGTAACCTTCCATTGGCTGTAAAGTACTCGAGCATCGCACAATATCTGGAAATCATTGAACTAGAGGCATTTCAAACATATACCGATCTTATATTTGTGTTAAGAATCCCTTTAGTCGAACAACATCCTTACACAGTCTTTCATTTATATCCTATCCCTATATACGATGAAAGAACAGGTTTACATCATATGCTATCCTTCACTCAAAAATATCGTGCAAAGAATGATGATTCTTTAATGTTTATTCCGATCAAAGACTTAAGTGCATGTAACCCGTTAGCCACTCGTAAGAAACTGTGTTCTGAACTTTACTCAACTTCTAAAGAACGTCCAGAAAGTACCCGACAGTGAATTGCGCTCAAACAAACCCAAAAACTCTTACAATCTCCCTCAACTCCATATTGACTCTTCAATCAGAGTGTAGTGCGTTTATAGGAATTACAAAAGTTCAAGCCGAATCTGGTAAACAAACCAATGTTCTAGAAACATTTCAACCAGTAACAGTCCCATTCAACTGTTGCGAGGCAGTGCCAGAAAAAATTATAATTCCCGAACTTCAGCCCCTAAAGCTGATTACACTTAATGTAGAAGAATTAGACGTAGCAAATCACAAATTGGAACAATATTCCAGAGACCTCGATGGTCTCATAAACCGTGTTTGTAGGTTCACTTCATCTAACAAATCTGGTAGCGTGTTGTTCAAAAAATAAAGGTAATTCTCACCTGTCAAACGTGCAGGCAGTATAAATGGCCCAACCAAGTATTCACCAACTATTCCAGCCCACACGTTAACTGAGAATTGGTGTTGAAATACTGACTGGCGTATTTCGTGCGGATTTACCTCAGACCATGAATGCGTATTATGAAAATTTATTATACCATTCCTATTAAAACTTGCTTCATCTGTTGTTAAAATATTGTTCACAAAATTAGGAAATTGTCGATGTTTTCTGAGGAACCAACGACAGAAATTGAGTCTTGGTTGAAAATCATCAATTGAGAGCCCTTGAACCCGCTGCATGTGATATGGATAGAGCAATTGTTCCCGTAATGTTCTATGAACAACAGTGTGAGAAATTTGCACACTTCCAATACTCCGTGTGCTACGATATGGGTTGATTTCGATAAGGTCTAGTAATTGATCCTCAGCAGCTAAGATACGATTATGTCGCTGTGGTCCGCGATTGTTTATTTGTGGTATTACACACTACCTGTTTCCAGAAGCCTCTGCGAAACAGCTACGAATGTCCTAGCGTCTGTTTGGAAACCTTTCCCTGTATAACATTCTTGCTATTCTGCAATTACGTCTGCTTTCCCCATAAATTAAGAGCATGTCATGTCTTTCCCTAATTGTATAATCGGCCATTATTTATCACAAATAAATACTGTCGGCACTATTCTTAATTTTCGAACTTACACACTAATCACAACCGATTTTATTTATTTAAAAAATATATTAAATGGAAAGCAAACCACGAAGTCTACATCAAATAGATATCATTCAAATCACTTTACCGTTTATCTATTCTTATTTACAAGAATCGAAATCGCAGAAAACAATCGTAACTCTCAGTCGTCGTTAAAGTAAAAAATGTAGTAAATAAGTTGGTCTGTATGTCACGTTGCCATATCTATTCGGAGAAACTTACACTAAATTATAAAAGCATATTTCGAGTTTAAATAATCAATTTTCATTTTTAATGTGGCTATTAAAGATGTATAAGCTATTGAGTATTTACATATTTAGATTTACCGACATTTTGAAATCGAAATTATTGTATTATTCACTGTAGCAAGGGCTACATAAAATCTAACTTTATGTGTTCTTTTTGGCAAAACTATAGTTTATTTTAGAAAATGTTATAAAGCTTTTTGATTTGTTTTTGCCTGAAGTATTGTTCTTCCAAATCTTTGCACTCAAACCGTTTACACCCTGTATATATATATATATATATATATATATATATATATATATATATATATATAGTATTGTATGCTGTTTTCTTCGACCTTATTTATATTATATAAATTAGTTGAGTATATATTTTCTTGATTTGAGGTCGTTAAAAATGAAAGGATTGTATTCATATCATGTGTTTTAATGATAACGTTTCGGCCATGTTTTTGGCCTTTTTCAAATCTATTCTAAAATTGTTAAAATTATTTGTACATTTAAGAATTTATAAGATTATAATTTTGACTTACCTACAGCGTTAGTATTTGTAGAATCACATTTTTTTTTAAGTTAATTATTTTACTACTTGACACAAACTAAAAACTAACATTGTGTGTCCTTTCGGAGACAACGATATATCGACAAACAGGTCAGTTTGGGATTAGTATATATCGTTGTCTCCGAAAGGACACACAATGTTAGTTTTTAGTTTGTGTCAAGTAGTAAAATAATTAACTTAAAAAAAATGTGATTCTACAAATACTAACGCTGTAGGTAAGTCAAAATTATAATCTTATAAATTCTTAAATGTACAAATAATTTTAACAATTTTAGAATAGATTTGAAAAAGGCCAAAAACATGGCCGAAACGTTATCATTAAAACACATGATATGAATACAATCCTTTCATTTTTAACGACCTCAAATCAAGAAAATATACACTCAACTAATTTATATATATATATATATATATATATATATATATATATATATATGTATATTACGGCACTATAACAAAAAATCAAGATATACGAAGTGAGGTTTCAAAATATATTTTATAAATCGGTATCGAACTATCGTGGTTAATATGATACGTTCTGCAAAATGTTTCTAAAAATTATTTAAATTGCAATTCTGCAAGATTTACTGAACGGGAATTTCGATCTTCAGCCCTATTAATCTCTATTTTATAAGCTATCATTAGGAGGCAGATTAAGGTTCCAGCTGTTATTACAACCAAGTTATGGATTTTCTAAAAACATACACTTTAAATCGGTTTTTCCAGCTTTTCTTTATGAAAACTGATACGATCAAAATTTATAAGCACTCATTTTGAAAATATTAGGTTTCTCTACAATTTTTCTATATAAAATAAATCTTTCAACATTGGAACATAAGACTTCACAATCAACTTTAAAGTACCCATTCTTCAAAATTATAATAACTTTTTTCTTTTAGGTATCCCAATGACAGAACTTCAGAATTTTTTAAACATTTTTTATTTTAGATATCTCATTTGGTTATGACCTAAAATCTTTTACATCTGGGTAGTGCGCGAGCTTAAAAAAATGCTGATCTGTGTTTTGGAATTCTGAATTCCCTGCTTACCTTGTCTGCATATGCATTTCTCTAGTATTAAACAGAAATTTTTTTAAACCAATTAAACTAGCTGCAGAAAATACAGAGGGGGTACTGTTAATAATTCCTGTTCTTTAAAATGCAGCCGACATGAAGTATTATGTTTCAATCGCAGCATACACGAATTAATCTTTTTTTGTCAGGCAAACATTTTAATTGCAGTGGAACTTGAAACCCAAGCAGTAACACCGTATGTAATTATACTCTAGACATGAGCAAAATAATAAGATCTCAATGATGCCACAACATTTGTTTTCTCAGGTAGTTCAAAAGACAACAGATAGAAGACAGTTTTGAAGCCAATTTATTAATAGATTTTGTGGTTCAAAATTCACAAATATTCACTTTCATTTCCAACGTCTATATTTTTATCAAAATAAACTATTACAAAAACACATTGAGTAATACTATTAGCTGGTATCGTACAGGCTGCTTCAAAACCAAACTGCCTCGCATAAGGTAGCATCCTTATATATCAAATTCAATCGTCCAAAAAATTTTCCAGTCTTTTCGGGTGACAGTCTAGTTGGTAGTTGATTTCGGAATCACGTCAACCTCAGCGTTTTTACAGTCATTGAAATTTCGGAACTACCGTTGTTGGTAGCTTTTATATACAGCCGATTTTATTTCCTTCTCGCAATGTTCTTATCGGAACGATTAATTTAGAATGTTTCGTTATTTTTTTGGCGGGATTAAATGAATTTTATAACGCTTCCCCCCTTTAATTCTGATCGTCCCGATCGGAATCATTCTCTCTATGGTAAAGAGCGAGTCGATCCAAAAAAAAACACCTTCATCTTAGCTTTTGGATTCAGGCGAATATGATAGACAACGTCTTTGATCCTCTTGACCACCTCGTATGGACCATCCCAAGCTGGTGTGAGCTTTGGCGATTTACCTTTGCTCCTGTGGGGGTTGTATAGCCAGACCTTGTCTTTCTCTTGGAACCAGACTGAATTTCCCTTGAGGGCATAGCGTGTCTTCATCCGATTGCTGGTGGCCAACAACTGTATTCGGGCTAGTTCGTGTAATGGCAGCAAGTACTGTCTCATTTCTCTTCTGAATAGTACCCTGGCTGGAGTCAGTCCTGTTCTGTTATGTACGGCTGAGCAATAGGCCAACTTGAATAGGGGAATTTACTCATCCTAATCAAGCTGGTTGTTGCTGATGACTTTGGATACATGTTGATTCAAGGTCCTGTTGAGTCTTTCCTCCACTCCATCTGACTCTGGATGCAAAGGTGTGGTGCTCGTTTTCTTGACTCCCAACATCGTACAGACCTTCGGGAACACATTGGATTCAAAGTTACGTCCTTGGTCTGAACATAACTCCAACGGAAAACCAAACCTGCTGAATAGCTGTTCTACCAGCACCGTCGCCACCGTGGTTGCCTCTTGATTGGGTATTGCATATGCCTCAAACCATTTGCTGAAATAATCAATTGCGACTAGAATGTATTTGTTCCCCCTCTCAGACTGGAGAAATGGACCGGCGACATCAATGGTAATTCTCTGAAAAGGGACGCTCACATTGTATTGTTGCATTCTGATCTTGGTCTGGGTCTTCCGGCACTTACTGGCTGCTCAGGTGTCACATTTCCGATACCAAGCTGTGACGTCTTCAAAGTAAATTAACCAGTAGTACCATTGGTGAATTTTATCCAATGTTTTATTAATGCCCAGATATCTTCCTGTAATCCCAGTATGTACTTCGGTCAGGGTGGCGGGTATCTTTTTCTTTGGGACTACCAGTTGGGATTTGGTTTGTTCGCCCTCAGTGCTTTCCCAAATCCTCTTTAACATTCCTTTCTCTAGTCTTAGCGAATACCATTGGGCCCACAATGATTTCAGGACGATCGAGTATCTAGATTCTCGTCCCATCGTGGTTTGGGAGCCCTAGTCTTCTTGACTGACAGATTGGTTCTATTATATATTCTCCCGCAGTTCTGTCTTCAGACAATGTCCGCATTCTGCTCTACAGGATCTTCTTGACAAGGTATCGGCATTATTATGCAAACAACTGGCACGGTGTTCAACCTTTAAATCGTATTGCTGTATTTATCCATCCACCTGGCCAGTTGTCCTTTCGGTGCCTTCATGTTCGAACAGCCATTTGAGGGCGGCATGATCTGGTCTGATTAGGAAATGACTACCATAGAAATATTTGTGGTAATGGTCAACAGCTCTGATTATTGCAAGAAGTTCTTTTCTGGTTTTTCCGGTTTCGAGAATCCTCTTTCCACCATTTTGCACTTGGAATAGAATGGCCCCCAAACCTATGTTGCTGGCGTCGGTGTCTAAGATGAACTTTCCGGACTGTGTAGGAAAAGCTAGGATTGGGCTAGAAGAATGTTGCCTTTACTTGCTGAATGAGGTTTCACAATCCTGATTCCAACAGAAGGACTCTTTTTCAGTGGTCTGCCGATGTACAGGTGTGGCAATGGTAGCAAATCCCTCAACAAATCGCCTATAGTACAAACAGAGCCCCAAAAAGGTTCGAAGTTCAAGCTTGTCTCTCGGGATCGGCCCATACCGAATGGCTTCTATTTTTTCTTCATTTGTGAGGCTTCCTGACTCAGAAACAGGGTGGCCCAAAAACTTCTTTTTGGAACATGGAACCCTTATTTGGGTTTAGTCTCAGGTTGGCATTCTTAATTCTGGAAAATACGTCGCCGAGATTCTTCAAATAGTCGTGCAAGGTGAGAATGTCGTCTAGGTATACTAAGCATGTCTTCCATGTCAACCTGCTCACTACATACTCCATTAACCTCTCAAATCTAGCGGGAGCATTACATAACCCAAAGGGAATGACCGTGAACTGAAACAGTCTTTTATTGGTGGAGAACGCTGTCTTTTGTCTGTCGTTTCCATGAAGTCCAACCTGCCAATATTCACTCTTTAGGTCTAAGGTGGAGTACCAACGGGACCGTGCTAGTGTGGTCAGTGTGTCATCGATTTGGGGTAGTGGATAGCTGGCTTTCTTCGTAATATCGTTCAATTTTCTGTAATCAACGTAAAATTGGTTGATTCCAACCTTCTTTTTCACTAAAACAACGGGAGCAATTCATGGGGTGATGAAACGCTCAATAACTCCATGTAGTAATATAGACTGCCTGCTGTTGCCCCAATAGTTATGGGTTGAGCCTTCCCAGTATCTATTCTGTGCTGGTTTGTACGACCGGTAGTACCATCCTGATTATTAAACAATTGCCAATGATTTGCGATAAATTATTGTTTAGCTTTCTACTGTTCCTCTCGTGTAAGGTGGGTCGATTGGTCTGCAAACGGTTTCAGGAATCCTTTACTGGGAGGTGTCTTATTTGTAGATGTCTAGTAAGCCTCTTCACAATTGATGAGGGTGTCTACTGACTCAAAACAAACTATTTCTTGATCATTGGCAATTCGAATATCGTTGTAGGACGTATCCAGGACTATACTTGGTATGTCTCGTCCGGTTTTAACTATAACCCGTCCAACCAAGTAGTCATGAGCTAAATGTACGGGCTCCATCATTCCAATGAATAATTTGTTCCCGTTCGACCGGGAATTCTGGTTGATTTTGCTACAATTTTTATGGAAGTCGCTGAGCCGTGTCAATACAAATTCCTTATTTAGGAATCGAAAACCATGGTCCCTTGGGTCGAACATGTACACATGCTGCTTTGTTGGGTCCATACCCAGTATAAATTCGTACTCGATTTCCGTTACTAGTACCATATGCTTTATTCTGTTGTACCCTACCTGTAGCACTACATCTACATCACCCTGTATTGACATGGACTCATCTGTGATTGTTCTTAGCTGGATTTTGTTGTTAATCGGCCGGATTTCCGATGTTCCTAAAATCCTGGATCTGGCAATGGACACAGCGGCGCCGGTATCAAAAGTGATGGTGATTGCTAGGCCATTGATGACTAGGTTGCTGCTATCTCAGTCAGTCAGCATTCGGCCCTTTGTGCTGACTAGCTGACTGTTCCTGGAGGTCGTATATTTCTGTTAGCCGACTGGTCTGTCTGGCTGACTGGCCGTCTGGTAATCTGTACGGTAATCTTACTCTGTCTGTCCACAACGGTAACATGCTCCTCTAGCGTCAGTTCCTTCTGACAGTTCCAGTAATTTGTGTATTTTTGTCAACACTGCGCGAATGAATGGTTCTGATTCTTCTTGGCTGAAGGAAACTGCTCATACCCTCGGCTTGGGCATGTTTATGGCGGTCTTTACATGCAAAGCTCGGAGTAATGCTTAATGGCTCTTCTTAATGCCACTAAGTCTTAACTTTCTTTGAACTTCAACATATCTGATACCATTTACAAAGCTCTATGTGGCCAATTAATCTGTAGTTTCCTCGGGTAGATCTCGGTAGGTCATGTGTACTAATTGTCAAATCTCTGCTTCAAATTCTTGTAGACTCTTTCCAGATTTTTGCATTGTTTAACTTAGTTGCATCTGGTATACTAGGCTCAAGGATTGATTGTTGTATCTCTTGTCTAGGATTGTGATGATCTTGTTGAAATTACTTTGTTCATCTACAGCAATGCTCTGAAGGAGTTCTAATGCTGGACCTCATAAAGAAATTACGGCTTCAAATTGATGTTTGTACATAGGCTAAAATGAAATACTATCAAATATGGGGGTTTGTTAAAAAAGCCTTTGATAATTAGTGTTCTAGTAATTCCCTCTCTGTAAATCTTGTATTTTTTAAATGTCAACTACTTTGGTTTCAAGAGTATCAACAGCAATTTTTAGAACCTTTATCTCATTATTTATCTCTCTTGTGTGTGATTACATTTGTTTCCAGTTTGATCATTTTTCTTCAATTTTTTAAATTCATGTTGTCTCTGTTCTTCTAATATTTTAAGTTAATGTTCTCTCTTTAATTCAAATATTTTTAATTCATCTTGTTTCCTTAATGCAAATTTCTAAAATAACCCTTCAATTAAATTTTGTTGTTCATTTTACATTATAGATGCAAGATTTGCGAATTCTATTTTATTTTTTTTATCAAAACATTTTAGTATTTGCATTTCATCTTGATTTTATTTCTCCTTTTTGTCACATTTTTCCAGAATCAGATTTATTTTTTCGTCCAGTTTATCGGTAACTTGTTTGAATATTTTTTGCTGTTTCCATCTATTTCTGCCATACTTCTGGTTGTAGCCATAAATCAATCTAATAAATGATATCTTCACTTAATTCCACATTTAAAACACCAATAGCAATAGATACTGTGTGTCCAATTTCACAATATTCACACTCCTTTAACCATCTTTATTTTACCAAAATAAAATCTGTTATTTACAAAACACTGACTAATACAATTAGCTGGTGTCCTTCACGCTGTTTCCAGTTCTAACTGATCGCCTATAAAACAGACACTGTTTTATATATACCTATTTCAATCATTCAAAGATTTTTCCAGTAGTTCTGCTGGCCAGTCTAGCAGGTATTTGAATTCACTATCATGTCTTGTCAACCTTAATTTTTTTTATTCCTCGAATTTTCTGGGACTGCCGTGCGCCGTTGTAATGCTCTTTTTTATGTTTTTTATTTCAGCCAGTATTTATGTTTTCGTGTTCACAACGTTTTCATAAGAATGATTAACTTCTGGAAAGTTTCTTAGTTTTTGGCGGCATAAATTGAATGTTATAACAATATATTTAGTTATTTTATTAATAAAAAGAGAGCCTAAAAGACAAACTTGTTAGGATATTCGGGGACGACGAAGAAAGCAAGAAAGGCAGAGAAGTGCACAAAACAAACCACAACGTGACTCAAACCAGGAGAAATCAGGTAAAAGGAAAAGAAGTTCAAGTCTCCAGCAAAGAAAAATGTCGTCAAAATTACCTAAACTTGTTGTTGGAGGTACCTTAGAAGAATGTGACCCACAGAAACAGGTCCAAGATCACATTCAGAAGTCACCATATATGCAACTTCTCAATGAATACTACGAAGGTGCCAAAGAAAAATTTAGATCTACACAGAAGCAATCCTATAAGGTGGAATCAGATATTCTTCTATATGTGTTGAACGAATTAATAGAACTTGAGCACCAGAGATGAAGAAATCCCTCTAATGTAAAAAGACCATGTGAATCCTGAATTATCACATTAACTATTTGACAAGTAAGAATTTGGTTCTACAGTCGCAAAATAATACGGATGCTTACATAGCCTACAGTGGTGCAATAGACAAGTTGGTCAAGGTAAATAAACTGATGATCCAATAAAAGATTTTAAAATGAATTTATGTGAAAAAAGTACTACCACTGGATACATTGACGAACAATATTAACGTTATATTTGTTAATTAAAAGACTAAAATATTTTATATTGATGTATTGTTATTTAAATGACTAAAATATTGTAAATAGCTTAAGAAAATGTTGGTTATAAGTCAAATGTGATGTCAATTGGTAGACAGACAGTGTACAACTGGACTTGATGGTGTTATGACACAAAGTTATGTTACATGTCTAGACACACTTTTTTATTAATCTGTTGAGAAATTTCTCATCTTTAGTATACCTATTATATAGGTACCATACACAATTTACTTTAAACTTTACAAATAATAATTTGCATCTCATTAAAAGAACCAATCTCCAAATTAGTTTATTTTAAATTTACAAAATAACATACTCACTTTAGTCCTTCCATTTATATTAAATTGCCCTAATTTTCCATTATTTGGTATTCTATTTGCTTTCATGATTACTGAGTCAACTTGGCTAATCAAATACCCAATATTAGGAAACTCTGCCTCTTTTCCATGAACCCAACAAATTTGATCACTTCGTATTGTTTTCAGTTCTTCCTTATTCTTGCCCTTAGTAGAAACTAATTGGCCATCTCTAAAGAGACCTTGTTTTTCTATTTCAAATACTTCCTCCAGAACTTTATTACCCATCTGATCACCAAGAAAATTGTCCAAGACACAAAGTCCATAATCTGTTAAGTCCTGAATTACATTTTGGCACATTTCTTCTAAGTAATCATCTTTAAAATTACTTGTTGATTGCAAGCTTATTTGAGAGAAATTTTTAATACACTCCTGTTTTTGTAAATTTATATTTTCTCCACTTACTGGCATTTTAGAATCACTTGTTTTGAGTGTTTCAATAGCATTTGATGCTTGGTTTTTGTAATTATTATTTGTAGGTGACAAATGTACACCAAGGGAACTTAAAATCTCATCTTCTGAGCTACCTTCCTTTGGAATTAGACTACAACTTTGGTTATCAATTATATGTCCATACTTTTGTTCCACATTATTGGATGCTGCAGGTTTTTTGCACACCACTTTATGCATTTTCCAATCCTGCTTTTGATGTTCTTTACTACAATAAAACACTATCTTGCATTGGCCGCATCGTAATAAATTTTCATTAACGCCACATATATTGCAAATATTCCTTTTAACAATTGTACCTTCAGCCGACAAACTCATTTTTCTGTGAAATTAAAAAACATTCAAATTCTGATCCATTGAATTCTTTCAAAAACCATATTCCCATATTCACAGTTTTCATATTCGAACTCAAACCTCAATCTCTATTTTTTTCATTTAAGAAGTCAGAAGTGACAGTGACAGACATCATAGAATACGTTAGAAACATGTAAACGATATTCAACCTCGAGGCGTCACCTGACCGTTGATGTAAGAAATACACTTGTGCCTAAAAAGTATATATTTATATGAACCTTTATCTCTAAGATATGCAGTGAACTAAATAGAGTATGTACTTCAGGATTTCAGTGTCTGTTTCATAACCAACTTGTAACTTATAATTATAGTATTGTAACTTGTAGAATTTGGTTTCGTAATTCAACAAAATTATTCTACAACTTGTAAAATCCAAAATATTCGACGTGCACATACTACTAATATTTTGGATTTTACAAATCGTAACTTGAAGAAGAAATTTGATTAATTACGAAACGAAATTCTACAAGTTACAAGTTGAAAGCAAAAGACTATTTCAATCGATTGAGAGCTGCTTCCAATGAACTACGTCCAGCATGTAGTTCAATGGTTGTTTCCACCCACCAAGTGAAATAGCCTCTTACTCTCTCTATTGCCCTCTCTTTCTAGGGTTGCCACGATTTTATGCATGACAGGCTATATCTAGATGGTACATGATCTAAGGTGAAAACAAATCCTTAAACGTTCCTAACTTCAATACAAATTTCTTGAAACACAGATCATACAATATAACACAAAACAAAATTTACAATTCACTTTGGCATATACTTTACTACTTATTATCACTGAACTTATGAATTAGATTGACTCTAATGCTCACAGAACATCTATTTATATACATTCGAGTTTACTCTATGGCACTAATATCGAACTATGTAGATTTCTCCCGAACTGACAGTGACACTTGGTAGGTCTATATACAGGGTCCTCCCTCGGCCGAAGTTATAACTTTCCGTAACACTGCCCCCCCCCTTTAGTTCTGATCGTCCCGATTAGATGCATCACCTCGATACGGGATAAGACGATAGATGAATAACCTTCATCTTTGTCCTTGGGTTGCGTTGGATGCGGGAACCACGTCATTTATCCTCTTGATAACCTCGTAAGGTCCATCCCATGTAGGTGACAACTTCGGCGATTTGCCCTTCGTCCTTTGTGGATTGTACAACCAGACCTTATCACCTTGCTGAAATCTGGTTGAATTTGCTTTTAAGTCATACCGGGTTTTCATCCTGGCACTTGTTGCTAACATGCGCTTCCTTGCCAATTCATAGGTAGCCAGTAGTCTTTCCCCTAATTGATCTGCATAATCATTAACTTTCATAGGGGTTTCATATGGCGTCCCAAAAGCCAGGTCACATGGAAGCCTTATGTTCTTTCCAAGCAAAACCTTAGCTGGTGTTAACCCGGTGCTGTCATATACAGCGGATCTGTATGCGAGCAGGAACAGAGGTATGTGCTCTCTACCATGCCGTCTGATTGTGGGTGTAACGGCGTAGTTCTGGTTTTGTTAATGCCCATCAAGTTGCACACCTTCCGGAACACATTTGATTCAAAATTCCTACCTTGGTCGGAATGAAGTTCCATTGGTACCCCAAACCGGCTAAACAGCTGCTCCACTAAAAACGTTGCTACTGTGGTTGCTTCTTGATTGGGAATAGCAAAAACTTCGGGCCACTTGCTGAAGTAATCAACAGCAACAAGGATGTATCTGTTACCCCTCTTGGTTACTGGGAATGGTCCGGCTATGTCGATGGAATTCTTTCAAAACGAAAGCCCAATCGGGGTCTGTCCGCTCCTTCATTCTTCTTTATCAAAATCAGTTCGATGTCTGAATCTTGTAATTGGTCTGTTCGACATTGCTCAGTAGTCCAATCGTCATTTACAGTGGCTCCAATCTGTCTGATGGGGCTATCTTTCCTGGCTTTAATTTCTCCACCGCACTGGTAGCCCTGGTATCAGTTTTTAGAGTGGTATATCTCAACAACTGCTTCATTTCGGTTAGAAACGTATTATACATGCCTTCCATGTTACTTATGCATTTTTGGTCGTCTTTCTCAAGAGAGACTGCTCTTACTTTTGGCTTTGACATATTCATAATTGCCTTAATTTCCAAAGCACGCAGTAGAGCTTCATTGCACTTTTTAATGCCACTTAGTCGCAGGCTTCTCTGGATTTCGATATCCCTAATACCTTCAATAAAGCATTAGGTTGCAAATTGTTCTCGAAACTATGGATATACTAGGTTCACCAACCGTCTAATGTCTGCTTCAAACTCTTTTAAGTTTTCCCCAGATTTCTGGTATAGTGCCCTAAGTTGCACTTGATATACTTAAGTTAGACTTTGGTTACCATACCTGCGTTCAAGGACTGATATTAATTTCTAAAAATCTGTTTGCTGCTCTTCTGGAATGCTTTGAAGCAATTCCAGTGCAGACCCTCTCAAGGAAATCACAAGTGCTGTAGCTTTTTCATGATTATTCCATGCATTGCTGGTTGCAACTGCATCAAACTGTCTTTTGTGCATAATCCAGGACGAATTTCCATCATATGTGGCTGGTTTAACGTCGTACTTTGTTAAATTCAATTTGTCCTTTGTCCTCAACTAATCCTGGTACTTTTTGCATTTCATTCTGGACTTTCAATGTACTCGACTCAACATTATCAACAGAATTTTTTACCATCTGAATTTCCTTATTTACCTCATCAACTTCGGATTTTATTTGTTATTTTACTATCAACTACTTCGTTTGCATTTTTAATTAAAAACATCAATTGCTGGAATTGTTGTTGCTGAAATTGCATTTCTTGTTGCCTTTTCTCTTTAAGTACTTACTGTCCTATGGAAGACATATTTTTTTGAAAGGCCATATTACCTCACCGGATGACCCTATCATTATGAAGAAACCAACGACGGAAAGAAGAAGAGTTGATATCGAGACCTCTCATCTCACTTTTTCAAAATAAAGTATAAATACATTTAAATACTGACAATATTTGGCCATACCCTATAATTTTTGTGGACGAGCCCATTCGAAAAATTGCTAAGGGTTGGTACATCTGTAACCACATCCTTATAATAAATAATCTTGTTGCAAATTTTTAATTTTAAGCAGACACATATTTATATTTGTAGCATAATATGGATTTATGTAATAAATTTAGCAAAATGGACTACCTAAACCCCATTTAGATAGATTATTGCGTCCCAGAACTTGTTTGTTTTTAGTTTTTAAGGTTGATTGAATTATTCAATTGATTTTTAAACTTTTGCACCTTTTTCGCAAGGTCTCCGTCGCGCCAATTCTAATTTATGTTTGTACATTTTTTTGTCTCTAAAACAGAGAGAACTTTGAGTTCGTGTTTTGACTTCCGACCAGTTCGGACGCTGCTTTTGATTCCGCCTTAAGACCGCCGCTTTTTGTTATTATTGTGTTACTTTTTCGCGAGTTATTAGTTCCGCTGGTAAAAACCGCGGTTTACCACTTTCATTTGTTTCTGTTGTGCTTACAAAAGCGCAACATTTGTTTGTTAAACCCGCATTTTGTGTAACGTGTCGTCCCGATTACTTTAAGAACAGACGAAGCTCTAAAACAGTTCCTGCTGCTGCGGGGCTAGCCTCTGAAGAAAGAATAACCAAGAAAACACCACCTGCAGGTCTTCGACTTAAAAGGTCAGTGATTAACTTTTACTTGGTGATTTCATTTACGCGACGGTACATTGTTTTATTGTTTGCTCCGCTAAAGGTCCTTCGTCAATTACAATTGCATTGATCTAGCATTGAACTAAAACCGCAACATCTAATTCATACACTTTTTTTAGATATTATATGGAATGTGCCATCGTAGACTTTACATAATTTGGTCCAACTTCGAGCCGGATGCAACTTGAGTTAATTCCGTGCAAGGTTTATCGTTAAACCATTGATTTTTCATTCACATTGGAAATAAATTTCGCATATTTTTTGCCGATTTAAAAAACTTACAAGAGATTGTTTCGTTTGTTTGGTTATTTGCTAAATCGTGTTGAATTTATTTGACATTGGGTGAGATAATTCCTACTTTCTACTTCAACAGTAAAACATTTTAGATTTTTGGAATAGTATTTTGTTTCGTTCTATCGTGTTAGATTTGATCAGTGGCGTTACAATGAGTTTAATTTATTGTTAAGATGTCAAAAACCGCTGAAAATTTACGCAAATTTAAAAATCATCGACAGTCGGAGTTTAAAAGATTAGAAGATATTTATTTTGCTGCCGAGAAAGCCTTAAGAGGTGACGACGTTGAATTGTTTTTTTGTATGATTGATATAGTTGATTCAGTTCATTCAGAAATTTTTAAACATCACAATTCGATTGTAGGTTTGATCTCAGATGCGAACGATGATTTTGATTTTGAGGATGACATTCGTAATAAATTTGAAAAATTGTTTTATTCAATTAGGTCTATTTTTGCTAAACTGAAATCTGTTCAGAATTCTACGCCACAAAATATAGCTCGGGAACAGGAAAGTGTTGCTTTGCCGCGAATTGATTTGCCTTCATTTAGTGGAGACATATTGGAATTTGGTACTTTTAATGATTTGTTCTCAGTACTAGGCAGAACTTTAAATATTTGCAGTTAGCTTTAAAAGGGCCTGCTTTTGAGGCTATTATTATTAAACTAAGACAAAACAATTACATGAGTGCTTATGAAACACTTTTCAAAAAAATCAAGCGAACTTGTTTAATCGCGGAGTCTCATTGGTCAGCTTTAGAACAATCCCCCCAACTAATTTCGGAAGTTATTGGATGACTTCAGTGATAATTTGGAAGCACTGCTGAATTTGGGTTTACCAGTAAATCAGTGGGATTTTTGTATCGTTCAGATGATGTTGACACGAGTTCCAAAGAATTTAGCCGCTAAATTTGAACTTTACCATGGTACTATGACCGCTCAAGATGCGCATTGCGATGCCTTTGAACATGTTGAAGGCAAAGCGAGGTATTGACAAAAAGTTGTCACTAAAAATAGAAATTGTATAGTTTGTAAATCTGATCATGCGATTTAAAAATGTTCTGAATTGTTGAACAAATCAATAACCGCCCGGTTTAAGTTTGTTAAAGATTTTAGACTTTGTTTTAATTGCTTGGGCGATTCTCATAAGTCGAATCGCTGTAAATCTTTATCCACTTGCCGCGACTGCGAACAGCGCCATAACACATTGCTTCATTTTGTAAATTATGGTGATTCAGGCATTCGGTCTGAATCTAAAGCTTCCCCCGCAAAACCTGGCTTCCACATCTGGTGGGTCCAGTACCATTAATGCTGTTGAAAGTTCCGAAACTTCTCTACTGCAGACTTCTTGTCATAGTTCACTTTTGTCATACAATTCAAATGTGTTGTTGTCTACCGCTTTAGTTGAGGTATTAGATAAGCATGGTTCTTATCAAACTTTGCGATGTCTGGTAGCATGACATCATTCATTGCAAGCAAGGCTGTGAAACACCTTGGCTTTCGACCTATGCCCGTTTCGATTCAACTCAATGGACTATGTTCTATGCAGAGTACCTCTACCGAGGGCTCTCTTACCCTTTCTCTTCGCTCTATAGTAAAGGGCGAGTGCAATTTTGTTGTTGATACTATTGTTTTACCCCGCATTTGCAATGATATGCCTGTTGCGCCCATTAATATAACCAATTTGAAACTTGCTGTTCCTGGTTTCAATAGCCCAGGCGCTATTGACCTTTTGTTAGGTGCCGTTATATTCTCTCAAATTTTGTTGGATGGATGCTTTCTGAGAAAGGAAGGTGTTCCTGATGCTATTAACACTGTGTTTGGTTACATCCTAATGGGTAGAGTGTCTTCGTGTTCTGTTAACTCTCACTCTCAGTCAGTCGTAAACCCAACTTCGGTTTTTTGTAAAATTGAAGATGTAGTATCATTAGATATTTCACTCCAAAGGTTCTGGACAATTGAAGATGTTCCGCACTGGTTCAGTCCCCTGATGATCTTATCTGTGAAAAAATACTTCCGAGGGATGCATGAGATTTGATTCAGGTAGATTCGTTGTGCCCCTTTAGAAAGACCTCTTCTAAAGCAACCAGATCTCTACAAACAATATTCAATATTGTGATTTTCTCAAAGAATATTTAGAGCTTGATCATATGGAGTTGGTTCCCCACCCATCTACTTCTTCTGATTCTTACTACATACCTCATCACTGTGTTTTGAAATCTGATAGTAGCACAACCAAACTTCGTGTAGTGTTTAATGCATCCGTTAAGATACGTCATCGGTTATCTTTGAATGATTGTTTGTTTATCGGTCCCAAATTGCAGCAAGACATTATCGCTATTTTGTTGACCTTGCAGAATTTAGTTTTGCCTCGCCTGCTTGCTGTAGAAAACTTTTCTAGTTGTGAACTCACGCGTTTCATGATGCTTCTGAGAAAGGTTTATTTTGTGTTCGAGACCGCGTCTGTATTTCGTTTTTTGTGTTAGTTAAATCGAAAGTTGCCCCTTTGTAAAGTTTGTCACTTCCCTGATTGGAACTGTGTGCTTCAGTTTTTACCGCTAAGCTGGCTCATTATGTTTATGAGCAATTCAATAGTCGTTTGTTGTTCAAGGTGATTCGTTGCTGGTCAGATTCCACGGTAGTACTTTCATGGTTAGTTGTTCCCCGCACCGTTGGAAGACATTTGTCAGTAATCGAGTTGCTTACATTCAGGAAAAATTTCCTTCTTCGCATTGGTGTCACATTCAATCTTGTGACAACCCCGCTGACTTGGGTTCCCGCGGCACTTTTCCATCAGAGTTTTTAAGTAATACACTTTGGTGGAAAGGCTCACAATTGTTAGTTACCACTTGTTTGCCACATGCTTGCTCAGACTCAAGCATGTCACCGCTAGTTATGACTGAACCCCGTATAGTGGCGCTTCAAGTAACCGCTTCACCAAATTTATTTGATACTTTGTTAGAAGGACATTCTTCTATTAATCGCATTACCCGCATTACAGCTCATATTTGTCGCTTTGTTGATAACGCTCGCAATCCAGACCGTAAGGGCTCTGGATCATTTTTGGCTGTTGAGTTGTATCAGGCTCAGCTTCGCATTGTTCGATATGTTCAAGATCAATATTTTTCCTTCCCTTCTTCGAGAACGAAAACTTTCGCCCAAATCGCTTCGTAAACTTTCGCCGTTTCTTGATGAACAGGGAACTCTTAGAGTTGGTAGTAGATTGGCTAATGCTCCGTTGACGATTGATACTATCCCGCACTGTTACCAAGTAAAAGTCGTTTGACTAGTCTAATTGTCGAAGATTGTCATGTCACCAATCTTCACGCAGGAATCCAAACTTCAATTTCTTTTGCAGCAACGATTTTGGATTCTATCCGCAAAAGTAATTCGTAGTGTATCAAATACATAAAGAAGTGTTCGAGAGGACATTCTATTGTTGGAAGCGGAACTGATGAAGGTTCCCTAACCAGAAACAATATATATTATATATCTTGTCTTGCGTACAAAGGAATGACACCTCGAAGAGAGTCCTCCTTTTCTCATGTTGGAGTAGATTTTGCTGGTCCCTTCAACCATGGCTAAAAGTAGAGAGGTCAAAAACTTTAAAGGCTTATCTGTGCTTGTATAAGTGCTTTGCAACGAAAGCTGTTCATCTAGAATTTGTGTCAGATTTGTCTGCTGATGCGTTCTTGGCAGCTTTGCGACGATTGATTGCACGTCGTGGTCGATATCTATAGTGATTGTGGTACTAATTTTGTATGTGCTCATAAGCAGACCTTGAAAGCTTTTTGAGCTATTGCTGCACGAGAAACTATTTCTTGGCATTTCAATCCCCCTTCGGCTCCTCACTTTGAACGACTCTGGGAGAGCGGAATTAAATCCGTTAAAGCTCACTTAAGACGTGTCATTGGGGATCAAATCCTAACATACGAAGAACTTTCTACTGTATTTGCGCAGGTCAAAGCAGTTTTAAACTCGCGACCTATAACCCCTTGTAGCAACGATCCATCGGATCTTACCGCCTTGAGTCCTGGAATGTTTCTTACAATGGAACCTCTAACAGCACCTCTTGAATCTGATTTCTTATCTGTCCCATCAAATCGTCTCAACAGATGGCAGTTACTGCGTCGTTTGCATCAGGTATTCTGGAAACTTTGGTCGCAAGAATATTTACATACTCTTCATCAACGGAGCAAATGTACTGATCCCTCGGAGGTTGTTAAGCCAGGTACTCTTGTTATTTTGAAGCAAGACACTTCCCTTCCTTTGAATTTGTCATTAGGGCTAATTATTGACGTACATCCTGGAGGTGATGGTGTTGTACGCGTTGCTACAGTGAGAACTGCAAGTGGTACTTTGAAGTGACCTCTTGTAAAGCTCTGGACCCTTAGTTTTGAAATTAGTAATTCAAGGCCTGCGGGATGTAGCGTCCCCGCAACTTGTTTGCTTGTTTGTTCTTAGTTTTTAAGGTTGATTGAATTATTCAATTGATTTTTAAACTTTTGCACTTTTTACGAACACTCTCCGTCGTGCCAATGCTAATTTATATTTGTACATTTTTTGTCTTTAAAACAGAGAGAACTGTGAGCTTTCATTTGTTTCTTTTGTGTTTACAAAAGCGCATCATTTGTTTGTTAAACCCGCATTTTTTGTTTGCTCAATCAATGAACATTACGTCGATATTTTTGTGTAACTTGTCGTCCAGATTACTTTAAGAACAGACGAAGCTCTAAAACAGTTCCTGCTGCTGCGGGGCTAGCCTCCGAAGAAAGAAGAACCAAGAAAACACCACCTGCAGGGCTTCGACTTAAAAGGTCAGTGATTAACTTTTACTTGGTGAGTTCATTTACGCGACGGTACATTGTTTTATTGAGTGTTCCGCTAAAGGTCCTTGCATTGAACCAGCATTGAACTAAAACCGCAAAATCTAATTCATACATTTTTTTTATATTATATGTAATGTGCCATTGAAGACATTTCATACACACTGATGATGAAGAATGATGGAGCAATAATTTTTTATATGCAAAAGACATACTTATTTTAAATTTAAATAAAAAACGGAAATTTGCCTTCTCTATTCACTGATTTTTTAAAACAAGTAAATAATAGTAGGTTCCTTTGTTTACACTTTCAATACATTTTATGTTTTATTATTATATAGAAATGAAACGCTGATACAAATTGATAATCGTTAATAATAGGAAAAAAATGGTATTCTTCAATTAGTTAACAACGAAATTTTTATGTTGTTCAATTCAGATTTCTGTTAAGAAATTTTTATTAATAAAATACTAATTAATGACAAGCCAAATTACCTTAGATATATATGTTTTGATCTTTTATTGAAACATATACACATGGAAAAAATCGCTTGCAACAACCTTCGCATTTTGCATATTATGATTGCTCCGTCATTATCATTTGTGGCTAAATGGAGTTAGGTACTCTATTTTGCTAAATTTATTACGTAAATCCATATTATCCAAGAACTATAAATCTGTGTCTGCTTAAAATTAAAAATTTGCATCAAGATTATTTATTATAAGGATGTAGTTACACAGGTACCACCCATTAGCAATTTTTCGAATGGACTCATCCAGAAAATTTATAGAGAATGGTCAGATATTGTCAGTTTTTATATGTATTTATACTTTAAATTTTGAAAAAAGAGATGAGAGGTCTCGAGATCAACTCTTCTACTTTCCATCGGTGGTTTCTTCATAATGACAGGGTCATCCGGTGAGGTAAAATGGCCTCTTAAAAAAATATGTCTTCCATAGGATTGACTGAAATGTTGCAAAAACTACCGGCGCTACAGTATTTATTTTCGAACATGAATTGGTTATGAGAAGATCTATCGCTTCAGTTAATAAGAATGTTTTGGCTATAAAATAAAAAATATATATAAGGGATTATTTGTTTTTTCGAATTTTGGATAAAGATTCCGTTATCTAAGAAGCCAATTAACGAAGTTGAGCTTAAAGTATCTCATTTTGTAGGTTTTTCATTTCTCTTTAACATTGCCCATAGTAGCAAACACGGTTTCATAGGTGGATTTTGTATAAAAGGTAAAAAACTAAATTGTTAAGAATTTTTTGATAAGAAATGTTGAATTTTATATCAATTAGTCATGTTTTATCATTACAACGAATTGTTGTCGGTTTTGTTCTACTATTAATTTTGTCACATATTTTCGTAAATGACCTGGGCTAATACTAAGTCAGTTTAATAATGTTAAAGCTGCAAGGCGTTCTACGACCTCAAGTTTGCTACTCGCCTATTATGGACTTTGGCGAAGTAACAAGTTGATGTTGTGTATACTGACTTCTTCAATAAAATTGCTTTCACGTTAACGTCTCTCAGGGAGTGCATTTAGCTCTAATATTATTTAATATTGTTATAAACTCCGTGGGTTAAATTAACTAAAATTTAAAAAAACTAATATTCACTCTCACTTTCTAGAAACTTTTATATACATCAAATATATACAACAGCTGACCCGAATATCACAATAATAACACAACATAAGCTCTTCGCCGTCGAACTAACTCTTGCGATGATGGGCCGCTCCTTTTAAAAACAGCATCGAATTCTCTCGTACAATCCAGTGTTAATTATACAGTTATCGAATTATTTCGAGAATAATTTTTTTTGTCCTCTCAGCGATTGATTTATTGGAATGAAACCAGGGCCGGCTTAGGTAAATTTCGTATCACTGCCCCCCCCCCTTTAATTCTGATCGTTCCGGTCAGAAACATCCTCTGCATAGTAGGGAGCGAGTCTAATTAACCACCATCAACCCTGTGGTTTCGACGGATACGGTAGACGACGTCATCAAGCATCTTGACCACCTCGTATGGACTTCCCAGGCGGGTGTAAGTTTTGGAGATTTACCCATGCACCGTTGGGGGTTGTACAGCTAGACTTTGTCTCTCTCTTAGAACCCGACTGAATTGCCCTTGAGGTCGTATCGCGTCTTCATCCGATCACTGGTGGTCAACATCTGCGTTCGGGTAATTCGTGTATTGCCAGCATGTTATGTCGGAGCTGGTCGGAATAATCATTGTTTTGGGAAGGTTTTTCGGGGGAGCCAAAAGCCAAATCACAGGGTAATCGCAGCTCTTTTCCGAATAGGACCCTGGCTGGAGTCAGGCCTGTACCATTATGTATGGCTGAGCGATATGCCAACAAGAATAGGGGAATATGCTCATCCCAATCACACTGGTTATTGCTGACGATCTTGGGTAGGTGTTGTTCCAAGGTCGTGCTGAATCTTTCCACCAGTTCGTCTGACTGTGGGTGCAATGGTGTTGTTCTCGTTTTCCTGATCCCCAACATCGTGCAGACCTTTTGGAATACATTCGATTCGAAGTTACGCCCCTGGTCTGAATGAAGTTCCATTGGGAAGCCAAACCTGCTGAATAGCTGTTCTACTAGCACCGTCGGTACCGTGCTTGCCTCTTGGTTAGGTATCGCAAATGCCTCAGGCCATTTGCTGAAGTAATCCATTGCGACCAAAATGTATTTGTTCCCCCTCTCAGACTCGGGAAACGGACCGGCGACATCGATGGCAATTCTCTCAAATGGGACGCGTCGGTAATCCCATCATGTATTTTGGTCAGGATGGCTGGTACCTTTTTCATAGGAACTATCAGTTGGGACTTGGTTTCTCGGCCATCAGCGCTTTCCCAAATTCGCTTGAGCAACCATTGTCTACTCTTAGAGAGTCCCATTGGGCCCATAACGATTTCAGCACGCCCGAGTATCTAGCTACCTCGTCCCATCCTGGCCTGGGTGCCCCTCTCGTTTTGAATGACAAGATTGGTTTGATGTCTGGATCAGCCATTTGGTCCTGGATGCACCGTTCCGTTGTCCAGTCTTCATTGGACTGCACTCGGATTTGTCTCATAGAGATACCCTCTCGCTGTTCCGTCTTCAGACAATGTTCGCATTCTGCTCTACAGGGTCTTCTGGATAGGGAATCGGCATTATTGTGCAAACGGCCGGCAATGTGTTCCACCTTGAAATCGTATTGCTGTAATTTCTCCATCCACCTGTCCAGTTGTCCTTACGGTGTCTTCATGTCCAGCAGCCATTTGAGGGCGGCATGATCTGTTCGGGTTAAGAAATGACGACCATAGAGGTAATTGTGGAAATGGTCTACAGCCCTTATTATTGCAAGAAGTTCTCTTCTGGTGACGCAATAATTTCTTTACGGTTTCGAGAATTCACGGCTGTAGTACTCTCTTCACCATCTTGCACCTGGGATAGGACGGCCCCAAACCTGTGTTGCTGGCGTCGGTGTCTAAAATGAATCTGTCGGACCGTGTTGGGAAAGGCTAGGATTGGGCTCTACAGGTTCTTCTTGACAAGGTATCGGCATTATTATGCAAACAACTGGCACAGTGTTCAACCTTTAAATCGTATTGCTGTATTTATCCATCCACCTGGCCAGTTGTCCTTCCGGTGCCTTCATGTTCGAACAGCCATTTGAGGGCGGCATGATCTAGTCTGATTAGGAAGTGACTACCATAGAGATATTTGTGGTAATAGTCAACAGTCCTGATTATTGCAAGAAGTTCTTTTCTGGTTTTTCCGGTTTCGAGAATCCTCTTTTCACCATTTTGCACCTGGAATAGAATGGCCCCCAAACCTATGTTGCTGGCGTCGGTGTCTAAGATGAACTTTCCAAACTGTGTAGGAAAAACTAGGATTGGGCTAGAAGAATGTTGTCTTCAGTCGTCTGAATGATGTTTCGTAATCCTAATTCCAACGGAAGGTCTCGTTCTCAGTGGTCTGTCGATGTAGAGGCGCGGCAATGGTGGCAAATCCCTCAACAAATCGTTTGTAGTAGGAACAGAGGCCCAAGAAGCTTCGGAGTTCATGCTTGTCTCTTGGGACTGGCCAATCACGGATGGCTTCTATCTTTTCCTCGTTGGTGCGGATTCCTGACTCGGAAACGACGTGGCCCAAAAACTTTACTTTGTTTGGAACATGGATACTTCTTCGGGTTGAGTCTCAGGTTGGCATTATTAATTCTGGAGAATACTTCGTCCAGGTTCTTCAGGTGGTCGTCGAATGTCTGACCCATGACCAGAATGTCGTAGAGGTATACTACGCACGTCCTTCATGTTAACCCGCTCAGGACATACTCCGTTAACCCCTCGAATGTTGCGGGAGCATTACATAACCCAAAGGGCATGACCGTGAACTGAAACAACCCTTTACTAGTGGAGAACGCTGTCTTCTCTCTGTTGTTTTCGTGTAGACCAACCTGCTAATATCTACTCTTTAGGTCTAGTGTGGAGAACCAACGGGGACCTGCTAGTGTGGTCAGAGTGTCATCAATTCGGGGTAGTGGATAGCTGTGTTTCTTGGTGACGTCATTCAGCTTTCTGTAATCCACGCAAAATCGGGTGGTTCCATCCTTCTTTTTAACTAGCACGACGGGAGCGGACCGTGGGCTGATGGATGGCTCAATAACTCCATTTTGTAACATGGACTCGATATTTTCCTCGACTACCTGTTGTTGCCCCAATGGTAGTCGCCTAGGTGGTATTTTGATGAGTTGAGCATTTCCGATATCTATTCGGTGCTGGATGATGTTGGTGCGACCGGTGGTTCCATCTTGACTGTTAAAAATTTGCCAGTGCTTTGTGATGAATTGCTTGACTTTCTTCTGTTCCTCTGGTGTCAGGTATATCAAATGGTCAGCAAACTGTTGTAGGAACTCTTTACCGGGCCCTGTCTCTTTCACCGATGTCTGGTACCGTTCTTCGCAATTGATGATGGTCTCGACTGGCTCGAAACAAGCTATCTCTTGACCATTGGCAATTCTGTTGTCGTTGTTGAACAAATTCAGGACTCTAATTGGTATATCTTGTCAGATTTTAACTATAGCCCGTCCAACTAAATAGTCATGAGCTGAGTGTACGGGCTCCACCATTCCAACACTGCTCCCAGGATTGCTTTCTAGCTGCCCATGAATAATCCGTTCCATTCGACCGGGAATTCTTACTGAGGATTTTGCCGCAATTTCTATGGAGGTGTCTGAACCGTTGACGGGTCGTGTCAATACAAATTCCTCATTTAGGAACCGAAGAACATTATATCTTGGGTCTAACATAAATCCATGCTGGCTGATTAGGTCCATACCCAGTATGAAATCGTCCTCAATATTCGCTACCAGGACCCTATACCGGATTCGGTTGTCCCCTATCTGCAGTACTATAATATCTGCTTCACCTTGACTCTCTTATTCTCTCTCTCTCTCTCTCTCTCTCTCTTCTATTGCTATCAATATAGTAACTCTATGATCTCAAGACAATAGTAGGCACGGAATCACAAAACAATTAATAACTTTGCATTCTAAGAATTTTACACCATGGAATGTCAATTCCGTTTCATTCGAAATAGATCTTTTCACCCCTTTTAATGCGTAGGCGCGTTTGGCATGATAAAAAGGCGGGAATATGAAAGTTTCGTGCACTTTTCACAAATATGCATAGGGAACTAGTATTAATGCTCTTATTATCAATGAAGTTAACTGAAATATTAATCATTGGAGCTTTATTTGTATATCTTTCAATTAAAGCAAATAACGACATTAAATTATAATGGTGATTAAAGTGATATTTTAGTCCACAAGGTGAAAATAAGGCTGATGTATTTGACAGGTTAGGACAAAAATGATACTCATATTAGATTCAAAGTAATAAATATACTGATAATTAATAAATTTCATTTATTTTATTTTATTTTTAATAAATTTAATTAATTTATCATTACTATGGTTTTATCAGTCATTGTCTTTTTTACTACAATTTGTGATTTAAATTATGTTGGCTATTCATCTTTCGACTGACCGATATATGAAAGTTAATTTATAAGATTTTCACGAAATCTGTTCAAAAATTGCATGTAATATTACTGAAGGCTTTACAGATGGTACAAATAAAATATAAAATTCAGTATAAAAATATTTATTTAAACTCAATTTGGACCTATATGTCTGGTCACGGTACATTATGTACAACTCAGTATGAAAAAGTTTAAACTCGTTTTATTTAATGTTATATCTTTTAGCAAGTTATTGTCTTAAAAATACATACACATAAACACATATAGGTATCTTTATTCACATCTCTAATAAGCTTTCGACGAGATTCGATACAAGACTTTGGAAAACTAATAAAGTCTGGAGAGTTCTCCAAAAATTATTTACTGTACATATGGCTCCCACATATTCCATGACATTAATGTTTTTTGCTTCATTCTTTATTGATAAAATGTTATACATGTTAATTAAAATTGTTATACTGATAGTTCACTTTAAGTTTATAACTATTAAAACTTTACTAATAATAGTAAATTAGTAAATTACATTGAAACTATTGTATTCACGTTATAAACAAATATGAAGTGCACGAAAAAAAATTGACGGGCGTTGATGCATACGCATACATTTTTTTCAATTATGTAAAGGACTATAATAACGATGACCAAGGATAATTTACAAAGGATTGCTCGATAGATGTAAATTTTTCCAAAAGCATACGTCACAAAGTGGCTGCTATATATACCTATATTACATTAAACAGCTGAAATTAAACCAGAAATCCTCCTTCAACTGTTAACAGACAAAGTGCCACAACATCTCGAGAGCGGGCCCAACACACGTCACAAGGTGGCTGGTTTTGTTTCGAACATTTTTAACATTGATGCTCAAGCAATCCTTTGTAAAATATCCTTGAACGATGACGTCGTTTGCGTATCGATAAAACATTCGATATGTTTTAAATTTGCACAACATACTTGTCAAACTGGACTACTTATCGCGAATTGGGCGATTTTGTCTACAAATAACAGTTAAGCTTCTTTTTATTGACAGTCTTCGCAATTAATTTGAAGTCTTTTTTTATTATATTTATACATAATTTGAATTTAATTCAAATTCGATTTACTAAGATTATTTAGAAAACTCAAAGGATAATCATTATTCGGGGGTATAGTTGAGTAGTATTTGTTACCATCTCACTAGAGTTGAATTAAAAAAAATTAGGAACGGGATATTCTCAACTTTTTATCTACAAATTTTTAATGTTGCGCCACATGGTAGGCATATCCGAAAATTTTCAAGTTCTCACAACTTATTATTTTATTATTTTAAATGTTGTCTGACATTATACATTCGATAATCAGTCATATCCAAATTTAAAATAAATGATAATATATGTTCATAATAAGAAAGAAGTGTGCTTATTTGGTACTTTAGGGCATATATGGGACTTGGACGAAAATATTCTGGCAACCCTGTCGTACATAACAACTGTCGATATTCATATCGAAACGTTACGAACATAACGAGAATGGAGGGTTGAATAAAGGAGTGTCTTATCGTTTTAACAAAAATTTAAACATTAAAAGGTGCTCATTCTATACAAATTAATTACCTACCTATTTAGTATATTTTTTATTTACGTTAAACCAGTCAACAACTTATTTGAAGTTACTTAACTTGCAGCAAATCATAAAAGATTATAATACATTTCAATGATTTAATTTTGGGTATCAATTCTGCCAATTAATTTGAAAATTGATTATTTTTGTATTTATTTTGACACTTCTAGTACCTATATTATATACTTCTAAAAATCCATCAGTCCTCATCACTAAAGAAACTGTAGTCCAATATCTTTGTTAATTAAGAATATTATTTATAAAAAAATAATATTTTAAGTTCTAACAGGAATAAGTAATAAAATTGGAACAATTTTATTTCTTCTATATTAAATTAAAAATAATTTACACAAGGAATTTTGGCTATTTCCACTTATCTCCAACTGCTAAATTCAAATCCAAACGAAAGCTGAACTAATCATACTTCGACAGACTTCTGACAGCCGAGTGGGTTACAATTCAGGTCGAAACGCATACTTCTTCGATATTTTACTTATATATGCTCTAAGGTATGATCGAACTAAAAATCCTTGCTTCAGAGCAAGAACCATTTGAATCGATTCAGAACCCATAACTGCTTAGCGCGAACACCGAACTCAATACTACTGTAACCCAGATCACCAATAGATTTGGTTCACAATACAATTCTAGGTTGCTATTGTTACCGGGTGTTATCGTCTATAGGACGTTGTTTCATTTGGGATTCGTTCACTTAGTTCTATATCGGTTCATTTTCAGTCATTTTGTTCCGCGAATGGCATTTTCAGAAAATTACGGTAATATTACCGTTGAACCGATTCAGAACTGCTTCCGCGAAAACCCCTATTATTTTTAAATCTTGTCTTCACACAACCTAATGTGAAAAATGAGCATAGATTTGAAGGACTTCTTAGTGTCTTATAAAAAAGAATTAGAGCCTCAAAATCGAAACAGATAAAATAAAGTGTTTTCATGTACTTTATTGCATTGAAAGTATTATAAAGTAGAGGTGCCAACCCTAATTGCAATATATGCATTGAATAAAAATTATAGAAATGGTGTGGAAGTAGTAGAGTAGGTCCCAAAACCCACAAATCTTTAAAATGGTTTTATACAGTAAGGTTGTCAACAACAAAAACCTTTTTTGAGAATAAAACCATTTTAAAGTTTGAGTTTTGGGACCTACTCTACTACTTCCACACCATTCCAAATGGACCAATACTTCATAGTAAAAATTATACAGTGATGGGCAAATGTGTGGAACCAAGTAAATATCTCTGGAATTATTAGAGATATCAAAATGAAATTTGGAAAGTGGATACTGCAGTAGATTGCCTATTTGTTTCCAATTTTGAACTTCCTGTTTTACCGGAAGTAATGTCGATTTTAAAATTTGCAATGAGACACCCTGTATAGTATTTTAGTTTCTAATTAAACATTTTATTGCGAATACAAAAATATCCGGTTTGATATTGTTTACTTCAATACCTACCGAGATATTAACAGAAAAGTAACCAAGGAAAGGAAAAATTCGATGGTAGCTAAACTCGGTTCAGATTTCATTTACGCCCGATATAAACAAACCGCTCGGTAAGGATTTGTATTTCTATTGGCCAATCGGTGGCATTATACTGTCACAGCCAAGAGCACTGCTTGTTTCATAGTCGAATACACGTGCGTTTGTTTAAATCAGGCGCAAATTAAATCTGAATCAAGTTTAGTAGTCCATGAAATTCATTGCAGAAGTGACAGTAGTGGTCAAAATAAGTTATTAGTTTTTTTAAATTTGAACGTAAAAAGATTATATTGTTTTAATTTGATCGTAAAATGGCCGAACTAAATGAAAGAGAAAGAATAGAAATATTAATGATGAATGGGTATGGGGAGAGGAAAAGGACGCATCAAGAAGTTTGTGACCTTTTTAACATTGTTTATCGGAATGCACAAATATCCCGTTCAGTAGTGACGAAAACTTTGCGACGGTACGACATAAGTGGAACAGTTAGCAATTTACCAACAAGTAGACGGGTAAAAAGTGCAAGTATTGAAGGTGTAGCTCAAAATCTTTGGAAGAAAATCCTCCTTATCCACTACCGACCTCGCCAATATGCATGGAATTAGCCGTCGTTCAGTAGGAAGGATAGTAAGGCGAGAAAAATATCATCCATACAAAATTCGCCTCGTGCAAGAACTCTCCGAAGACGATTTCGGCAGACGTTTGCAATTTTGTGAAACGATGATAGAATTTGTAACCGTGATAATAATTTTATAAGAAATTTCAGACAAGACTACATTTTATTTAAATGGTACGGTTAATCGACATAACTGCCGCTACTGGTCGCAAAGTAATCCTAATTGGGTACAAGAGGCTCATACACCATATCCCCAAAAACTCAACGTTTGGGCCGGCATTTATAACAACAGAATGCTGGGACCCTTCTTCCTACAAGAAATTTTAAATGGAGATAGGTATTTACACTCTTGGAGGTAATGGACAATTACTAAATAATATCTGGTTTCAGCAGGATGGAGCACCACCCCATTACGCTCGCATTGTTCGAGATCATTTAGATAGGACATTTCATCATAGATGGATTGGAAGAAGAGGTGCTTATGAATGGCCTGCACAAAGTCCCGACCTTAATCCACTGGACTATTTTCTGTGGGGTTACTTAAAGTCTAAGGTTTATGTTGATAGACCCAATAATTTGCAAGAATTAGCTGCAAAAATAACTCAAGACATCCAGAGAATTACACCAAAAGTAATAGCTAATGTTACTAGAGAATTTAAAAAGCGACTTGCTTATTGTCAAGAAGTAAACGGTGCTCAGTTTGAACATCTAATACATTAAGTTTAGTTAAGTTTCAATGTTTTGAAAATCACTTTGATTTAGTTAATAATTATGATTATGTATTTCTTTAATGGAAATTAGATTTTTCCTTTCCTTAATTACTTTTCTGTTAATATCTCGGTAGGTATTGAAGTAAACAATATTAAACCCGATATTTTTGTAATTGCAATAAAATGTTTCATCAGAAACTAAAATACTATACAGGGTATTTCAGTGTAAATTTTAAAATCAACATTACTTCCGGTAAAACAGGAAGTTCAAAATTGTAAAAAAATTTGGAAACAAATAGACAATCTACTGCAGTATCCACCTTCCAAATTTCATTTTGATATCTCTAATAATTCCCCAGAGATATTTGCTTGGTTCCACACATTTGCCCATCACTGTATATTTATATTCTAACTGCATTTACAAATCTGTCATAAAATCAAATACTTTTCTATTCATTTAGAATTAAAAAGTTTTGCCAGTAATTTGTTGAGTGAGTTTGTTCATTATCACTCTAGTTCTCACACTGTGGACTTCAAATGTTTCTCAAAAAGTTGTGTAAAACAGCAGCTGGACTGCATCAATTGACAAATATTCCAAATTGAATTTCTATAACCTTTCATGCTCCTTTTATCCTACAGTTATAAAATCTTGTTTGTCAGTTGTATTACTCAATGGATATGGTTTTAGTATCCTCTCTGGAATGTAGAAAGACTCCATGTACCATGAGATATAGTATTATATTTCCACCAGGTAAGCGCTTACCTTCTGGTATATCTAATGGATTTGTTAGGCTGTAAATAATGTCTGATGCAATGAACTTTAGCAAATACTCGACCACTTGATGTACTTTTAATGTTAAAATAAAGTGATTGTGCTGATTTAGGAGCATCAAAAACAAAATGCTTTCCATCTAATGCCCAAATTATATATTCAGAGTCAACAGTTGTTCTAACAATTTTAAAAATCTTGAGCAATGGTTGTTACCTAAAATCAACAAAAAAAAACACGTATTTACTACACATATATGTGATAAAACTATGGACTGCACCTTCAAGAAGTGTTCTTTTGCTGGGCACATTTGGAATCAAGAAATGATTTATTCAGCTACAATAAATGAATATATTATACCTTAGTATCCCTCTCCAGTTGCCAAAAATCATGTTATTTACAATTTCACTGTAGCAGATACTGAAGAAAATGTTCTAATGGAGAATTAAATGTGGGCTCCCCCATTTTTAAGAACTCGCATTTGGTAAGATTCAAATGTAAATTCTTTTCTACCATCTGCCTAAACGCACCCTCTTCGCTACTCTTAAATTTCTTAACATATACATCAATTACTACTTTTATTAATTAGGTACAAGTTTGGCCTCATTTCAATAGACAAATAACGTAACCAAATATATATGCTAAAGCTAAATGCCAAAATGAGGTTATAAACACAGATCATACAAAGAGGTAGGTAAAGGTAGTACTCAAACATGATGATAGAATTTTCATGAATTATTCTAGAATATCTGTAAAATGATATAGATAGGTTTTTAGAAAAGAGCGAGAGAATTTAATAAGTGTTATTCCGAGAAAACGAAAATATGGTTATTTTCCTATCTAGATTATTATTGCAACGATAGATTCGTCTGGAATTTTCTTGGAATATTCCAGAATGTGTTTAAAATCAAATAGATAGCTAGTTATAAAGGAGCGAAAGTATTTAATAATTGTTACTTGGAGAAAACTCCGAAAACATCGTTATTTTCCTATGTAGATTTTTATTACAATGATAGAATAGTCTAGAATTCTCTTGTATTATTCTATAATATCTTTACAATCAAATAGATAGCTATCTATAAGGGAGAGAGAGTATTTAATAGTTGTTATTTGGAGAAAACTCCGAAAATATGGTTATTTTCCTAAGTAAATTTTTATTGCAACGATAGAATCATCTAGAATTCTCTTGGAATATTCTAGAATATCTTTAAATTCTAATGGATAGTTATTTATAAGGGAGCGAGAGTATTTAATAATTGTTATTTGGAGAACACTCCGAAAATATGGTTATTTTCCTATGTAGATTTTTATTGCAACGATAGAATCATCTAGAATTTGTTTAGGGATATTCTAGAATATTTTTAAAATCAAATAGATAGCTATTTATAAGGGAGCGGGTATTTATTAATTGTTATTAAAAAAAAACTCAGAAAAAGTGGATATTTGTCTATGTGGTATTTTCCCCTATAGAAACCCATTTTACCCCTCAAATTTTACTTCGCTTTAGTTTACTTCAACACAAGTGTTGAATAATGGCGTGTATCTCATGTTTATTTCCATTTAAAGTTGGCTTCAAATAAATATATTTTTTTCATCATTGCTTATTCTAACTTGCTGCTCAGAATTTGCTGCTAATTTCAGCCTCGTTCTCGTATGAGGCAACGGCAGTTATAGCCGGTATCCCTTCGATCCATCTGTCGGTAGAAGAACTTAGAGAAAATTACAAAAATAAAAAATATAGAGAAAACAGGAATAATACGCTAAAAGAATGGGATGCGCTAACGGGAAAAGCGGAATGGACAAAGAAACTAATACCAGACCTTACAAAATGGGCGAGCAGTAAATATAGAAGTACGGGTTACTTGATGACACAATTTTAGTCAGGGCATGGTAGTGCCAGAGTATACCTGAAAAGGATAGGGAAAATGAGGGAGAGTAACTGTGATATATGCCAAATTGAGGAGACAATGGAGCACGTGGTTTTTGACTGCGAATGATATGCAAGGAATAAAACAAGAACAGAAATAACGATTGGTGAGAGGATAACACCATCTAACGTGATAAAACTAATGGTATAAAGTAAAGAGAACAAGGAAATATATATATAAATGGTTAAGGGAAATTATAGAGGAAAAGAAGAAAGAAGATTTAAACAGAATGGGGCTATGAAAGCAAAGAAAGGCAGGAAGGTGGCTATGCAAGTTAGAAATAACAGTACCACCACCTTCGGAAACTGCAGAAACAACAAGGTGGTTTTAGTGGGTGTGAGTCCCACACTAATTTGAGTGATAGACTCTATGCTCAAAATGTCCATAATGTATTTCCACCTTAAAAAAAGACCATACAAAGAGAAGTTATAAATTCTGTCTATATGATCTGTGGTTATAAAGTTATTTTCACAAATCATACAATTGTGTGGTTTCACGATGAAAAATATTAAATGTTTTGAGAATTTTACCAGAGAAGCGAAGTAAATTTTGTTATTTTGTTGAATTTGTTGACTGAATTTCATGGATAATTTTTACGGATACCAATGAAGGAAGCAAAACAATTATATATGTTAATTCTTATTAATTGAACTTTTAAACAATACTGAAATTAATTATTAAAGTAAATTGTAGTCGAACACTCTGCCTGTATTGCATTTCTTTTAATTTCGGAATAAAAGATCATATCGACAACGCTGTCAAATTTGGGCCTCTGACGTCATCGTCTTGCTTAATTAACCGAGCATAACTGTCAATAAAAAACTAATGGTTTGGAGGGATTTTTGCGCTCGCATTAAAAGACTACCAACTTGCAACTATTAAATATTTCATATGATCTTTTTGTCAATATTAACGGAATATGTTAATGCAAATAATGAAGATGGTACATAAAATTGATACATCAAATTAATTAATAACGACATATACTTAAAAAACAAAAAATATATCTGTTCCTGGGTCTTGAACCCGGGAACATAGGATTAGTGGCCGGGCGCTATAAGTGCTCGGCTACAGCTTCAACTGTGTGGTATTTCAATAATATTGTATATACATGACAATAACTGAAATACCGGCGCCTCTAGCGAGTGGGTAACATACCTTGATGTAAACAAAGGACATTCTCCCTATAAGACGTGCGCTTCTATGAGGAAGATTCACGGAACGTCAACCGCATGGTGGCGCCACTGCATATAAGGGTACAATGGCCATCACATATATCTTATCTTAGAACATAAAATATTCAAAGATTCTTATGTATGGCGGCCATGCGGTTGATGTTCCGTGAATCTTCCTCATAAGAGTCTATATACTATATATACTTAATACTGATATACTGCTATCGCACGTAAGCGGAAGGGTCACCGACTAAGAGGGACAGCAAATTATACCTTGCTACTGTACTTAAACCGTTTGGCGCAAGCGTTGCCAAGAATCAAACAGAGAGAAAACATAACCCACAACAGAACAGTCAATTGGGGCATTTTCGAACATGCGCATAAGACCCGAAGTACAGTAAAACGTGATAGGCATATATACTCCTGGACTGTGATGTTTGCGCCTACCTCTAGACTTTGCTAGCAGTATATCAGTATTAAGTATATGGGCAAAAAGCCAATGCATGTCATATTTTTACCAAAATTGATAATTTGTGAGTATGTTAAGTGACTTAAAAGTTTTGTAATATATTGCATATTAATTATGGAATCATTTAATAATTTACGCTTGCATAAGGCATTATAATTTTATTGATCATGTTGGTTTGACTTTTGTACATATTTATATGTATTTGTTGAAGCTAACTAATAAATAGATAAGTAGTTCATGAACTAAACAAAATGTGTAAACTTTTCATCGAAACTTATTAATTCATATATTTTATTCTTTTTATATTTATTATAAATAAAGATTAAAAAGTTTCCTCCAAACAGAACTTTAAGTTCATTTTAATTAAAAAATCAAATTTAAGCAGTCGGTATATAAACTATAGCTAGATCTTAAAACAGTCATCATTATATGACAATTTGATTACACATTACAATTCTTTTTTACAGGTACTTGAATTTTAGTTGTGTTGTTAACATGCAAATATTTTTATAGGTGCTCGAGAAAAATTGTTATTGGGTAACCAACATCCAATGGAGGAAGCAATTACAAGTTTTATTAGAAGTGGTGAAAGATAGATGGCAACAGAAAATAAAACATAAAACTGAAATTAAACTGATTTTACAGACTTATACCATCAACTACAAATTGCTCTCTTATACACAGGCACGTCTTATGCATTCCAGGTTCCATATAGTTGATAACCGATCATCATCATTCTGGGTTATTTGTAAAATAACTATGTATTGGCTGAGTACCAGTATTGCCCTCTTTTGGAACGGTTCACATGGTCTCTCTTTCTGCCTGTCCCAGTTCTAGTTACGTGAAATAAGTATAAGTTGTTTGATATGAGGATAATGTAAACCAACCTGAAGAGGGCATATGCGACCAAAACATCATTTTACCTACGTTACCAGGAGGATTCATTTGTCAACTAGGGATGAAAACCAAAACCACATGATACCTTTATTTTGTTACAAATGTTAAGATTGTGTTTATTTCATATGTTTTAGTGATGACATTTCGACCATGTTTTTGGCCTTTTTACTTGACACAAAACTAAAAACTAACATTGTGTGATTGTGTGTTTTTTGAAATACACCGATAGAAAAAGTTTCTATCGTGTCAAGTAAAAAAATGTAAAATGTTTAGCAGAAAAAATTGTGACTTCATAAGTACTAATGCTGTAGTTTTAGAATAAATTTGAAAAAGGCCAAAACGTCATCATTAAAACATATGCAATAAACACAATCTTATCATTTGTAACGACCTAATTAAATCAAGAAAATATACAGTTACCTAATTTATATATATATATATATATATATATATATATATATATATATATATATATATATATATATGTAGCTCTCTTGATGGTCCGGGTGTTCGCCCATTGAAAGTTTTGTCCCTGTAAAGGAACGGTCGCCTGACGTTTCGCCAAAATCTCACTTGGCATTTTCATAAGGCTCTTCTTCCAACATGAAGGGTGGCTGCAGGTTCGGACCTTTCCGGACTACTTCGTATCCGAGATCGTCGGCTAGGTCGTTCTCCGCTTGGTCGGCTCTCCGTGGCGTCTGAAGTGGAAGTGAGCTCTGATATGAGCGCGCCGCTATTTATGCTATCTTCCGAGTCTAGTCCTATTTCATTGCCCAGCCTCCGATTGTGTTAAGGGGGCGGTGCCGTTTGTTTTGATTGGGTGACACCATTGCGTTGTCGCAAATTGTACCGATGACGTGGTTCGATGACGTGGACTATCAGGACGCCCACCCTTCTAACGAACATCTGCGGCCGCCATCGGTACAAACAGAACCACGTCATCGGTACAATTTGCGACAACGCAATGGTGTCACCCAATCAAAACAAACGGTACCGCCCCCTCAACACAATCGGAGGCGGGGCAAAGAAATAGGAGGGGACTCGGGAGATAGCATAAATAGAGGCGCGCACATATCGGAGCTCACTTCCACTTCAGACGCCACGGAGAGAAGACCAAGCGGAGAACGACCTAGCCGCCGATCTCGGATACGAAGTAGTCCGGAAAGGTCCGAACCTGCAGCCACCCTTCGTATTGGAAGAAGAGGAAAAGCCTTATGAAAATGCCAAGTGAGATTTTGGCGAAACTTCAGGCGACCGTTCCTTTACAGGGATAAAACTTTCAACGGACGAACACCCGGACCATCAAGAGAGCTACACATAGTTCCGTCCGTGCCAACTTGTTTTCAAATATATATATATATTATATTACATTCTATTTTTTTAAACACAAGTCGCTTAAAAAAAATTGATTTAATTAATACACAAAACAATTGTAAAAAAATACAAAATATAAAAGTTACTTGGATGAAATGAACTATCTTAATGAACATCGTGGGATGGCAAGTCTCGCATTTATAACATTTACTTTACTGAATTGCATTCCCACGGTTTCAACGAATTCAACGGATCCGAAGGAAGCTGTCAGCGAAATACGATACTTGATAACGTACAGGTGCATAATATTCTCATCTAACAGCTCCCCTTTACAAAGAAAAGTTGAAGGTGTAACTTCAACTTTTGGTTTAAACCGGACAATTATTTTCGGTTTCGTCGGCGGGGTCTTCTATTACTGGTCGGAGTTTGGGAATCCATCTGGATAGGGTTTTCTGGAAAATCTGGGGGTTTTCTGGGCTGGAATTCGCTCCCTTAGATCTCTTAATTCTTTTCGCTGTAGAAGTTAAATGCAGCTGCTGCTGCTACGATGGTGGTTACGGTTGCATATGTAAACCAGGATATATTTTTGGTGACGAAGGGTTGGTTGATGAGGTCGTCTAGATCTCTAGAATATTGATTCAGCTTGTTGTTGGCTATGCTGAGTTCTTCTAAGTTGAGATTATCTAATTTAAGGGGTTTAAGTACTGGTATTGCTGGTTTTTGGGGGTGAGCATTGCGGCAGTTGTATGGAACTAAAACTGGGTGTGAATTGTCTGTAACTTTACTCATTTTCATGGGTTCGGCTTGAATTTTAGTAATTCCCACAAAAGCACTACAGTCTGTTTGTAGCCGAATGACTGAATTGGTTTTTAGCACGATAGTTTTGAATCGATTCCCGCACAACTAATAGTTACATGTATAGGTTCGGAAACGATCACTAACCACGAGTTCGATTCTAGTCTTTGGACGTTGTACCCTTCGGAAAACACTACGGCACTCTGGCAGTTTTCCGGGACACTATGGATGTTCTTAAGGAGTTGAGCCTCACAGGGTGATCGGTATGTACATTAGAGAGTCGTCGTTCCGCGCAATATATTTTTGTGTAAATGATAGAATATGGTGAAAACCAGTTCTATCGTCTAAAATTGGGATTGGTTATAGGTGGTAAGCGGTATATAGTTGCTGCTCAACGAGAGGGATTTTTAATATGAATACTAAATCAGAGTGAGTTTGAAAAGCCTCTAATTCTATTATTTCCAGATATTGGGCGACGCTTGAAAGGCGACTTGGCAACGGCAGATTATTCTTAACAAGATTCTTTGAAATTTCCTGTAAGGATGTTATTAAATGATCGGGTGAAATGATTGATGCATGAATTATTTTTAGTTTAGCAAAAGTTATTGAGTTTAAAATGTCGTTAAGGTTATCTTCGAGAAATATATAACTTGCCATTAGGTTTTCGCAGATCTCGAGAAACGATTGTTTGGCTTCGATAACAGAGACGCTATCGTTAAGGATGTGAATGGTTAAATCGATAGTATTTATATCTTCGTTAAATGTTTTCTCGTCAAGTTGTAATTTCTGAATGGTCTCATTGAAATTTTTGATGATTGAAGTTGTTACGCTCATTTGGTTCTTTAGAAGATTTTCTATCTGTAGTTGTCCCTGGTTAAGTCTATTAATGCTGTTGGTGAAGAATTCACCGTCGGCTGCATCTAAATTTCCGGTAATTGCCTTAAATATTGTTTCTGCACCATCAATTATTCCTCGTTTAGTCCTCTTAGTGTCTATAAGTACTTCGGAAAACTTAGTTAGTCGGAGATTTGGGTTATAAGACTGATGTGGGTTTGTACATCAATGCGAAAAGCACCGGTATCGTGAAATTTATAATTCTCGTAGCCTTCTGGAGGGATCAGTTATCAACTACGCGGATGAATTCCTGGAAACCACCTAAAACATATATATATATATATATATATATATATATATATATATATATATAAATTAGAGTATTTTCAATCATAAGTATAGATTTTCCATTTATACATTTTCGAATCGTTTATTTACAAACCCATACCTAATTTCACTTTAGTTTTCATTGCTCCCTGCAATGTTTATAGATGCGCCTTTAGAATGAAATCTCTGAAGAGCTTCTTCACTTAATCTTATCTGCCTTATGACGTAACTTTGTATTACTTTCACTTTCATATAATGTACCATGTCTCAAATAGTTAGCATCTAGCGGATTTATAGGTAGACTTGACATCGTTTGAGTTTTGTTCCAGGCAGCAGTAATTATAACCTATATACACCTAAAACGGCAAACTATTTATAGCTGAATTTAATAAAGCTTTACTTGAAAATTACTTTATGATTCGATAGATGTAGCCGTTAATTTGTGCTAAGCAGTCATGATCAAACACAAAAAACTTACTGTGTTTTCTATCACACATTTGATTAGATACGTATAAACGTGACTATAGTTTCGTCATTGCTCATCATATAAGTAGAGATATGTCCTTTGATCTGTTTAAAAGCTTATGTATAATGTGTTGGTATAGAACATATGGGTTTTTAAGGTATCTCTAAAGATAGCAACATCAATTAGAGATGTTACAGAAGAGGTTTTTGATCACTATATATGTTTCGAATAAAATAACTAATTTATTATCAGACGCTGATTAAACCAGATCAATAGCTGATTATAGTAGATCAAAAGCAGATTGAAAGCGAGCCGAAACTTGATGGCAACCAGATTTTAACTGTCTAATGATCAAAATGAATCTATCAGAGAAAGAACTAAAAAAATACAATATGAAGACTTGAAACAAATTATGCATGTGAAACACATATCGATTTTATATCTAAGCTATTCCGATGTGTGAAGTCTGTTAGCAGTCGATCCCATTATATTGAGGAAAGTAACATCTTTGGATAAATTGAATTTTTGTAAGTTTTATCATGATTTATTATGTAAAATTTTCACATGGATATGTATACTACGTAAATAACCTATTGAAAAAATTAAGAGAGCATGTTGTCTAGACTAGAATCGCCTGTGGTCGAAATTCGACCAATTGTCTCAATAGGTAACGAAATTCCTTTTTTAGGGTTCCGTATATACAATATACGGATACCCTTATAATATCACTACGGAATTCTCCCTCTTTCACACCACAGCAATTTTCTCCTAAACTACTGGGCGGAAAAGGTTGAAATTTGGTATCTGTGTATAGTTTGGTGACACAATGAGGAGTACATATCGTAAATGAAGAAATTTTTTATTTTAGGGGTACTTCTGGGGGAAAAACTAAAAAATCGACCGTTCCTCCCCCTTATCTCCAAAACTATAAGAAGTAAAATTTTGAAAAAATTAGGGATAGAGAGCGTCACCTGAATTTTACCGGAAAAGTAAGGAGAAACCTCTACTATTAATTTTGGGGGGCAAATTACAGAATTAAATGGAAAATATAAAGTTAAAATTATTTTTGGCACATCATATAATATATCAAATAAAATGGTTTATTATGGCGAAAACAAATATATTTTTTTTTATATTTTTAAAATAAATTATTTAAAAATATTAACAAAAACATAAAAAAATTACCCATTCTCCATACCTTATCTCCTAAACTATAAGCAGTAAAAATTAACAAAAAATAGGTATATAGGACCTCACCTGAACTTTACCGAAAAAATAAAGGGAAAACCCCTAATATTAATTTTAGAAGTTAAATTAAGACTAAGTGGCGTCAAGAAAAGTAATGAAGCTCTACTTCGGGCTTTGGAAGTAGAGACCGTCATGAACATGTCCAAGCTGAGGGTCCGAGCAGTTTCCTTTAACCAGGAAGAGTCAGAGTCACCATTTGAAGCGTTGCTGGCTGGTCTGAACAAAATATTAGAACGGTCACAAAGAACTGGCACCAGAGGGGCATGTTACCGCTGCGGACAGGACACTTCCAACGTGATTGTCGAGTGAGGCCACCTAAACGATCACCGACCAGGGGTAACCAACAGAACAGCCACATGTCCAGGGACCGTCAGCCAGTCAGTATAAGGGGGCGAATGATGACTGACCCTCCACCAGCCCCCAAAACGTCTCCTCTGTTGCATTTTGTTCTAACGTTTTCTAAACCACACTGTATAACTATAATTCTACTCCAGCACATATTTCCACCAAACTGTATATGCATCCCTATATAATATTTTTTCCACCACTCTGTATAACTATAATTCTACTGCGTCATCTATTCCAAGTAGCCTGTACTACTGAACTACCCTATATAATTATTTTTTCTAACCGCTCTGTATAACTATAATTGCACTCCACTCTATATTTTACAGACTCTGTATATGCAACTACCTATGGGCCACTGTAGTATCTCTTTGTTTCTCAATTTTTAAACTAACGTCTGTAACTATATTATTTCTACTCCGCCCTATATTTCAATCATCATATATATAAAACTCATTTCTTTTTCTAACATTTTTTATAATCATCCTGTATAACTATAATTCGTCGTACCCTATATTGCATATATCCTATACATGCAACTGGTTATGGACTACGAAATGATGCATTGTTGTTTTAACATTTTATATATATATGTATATATATATATATATATATATATATATATATATATATATATTTTAACTGCACTGCATAACTATAATTATACTCCAGCGCATATTTCCAACATCTTTTATATGCATTCCTATATAATATTTTTTGCACCACTCTGTATACTTACAATTCTACTGCGCCCTCTATTCTTGTAAATGCAACTGCTAATAGGCTACCTTATATTATTCCTTTTTAAACACCCTATATATGCAACTGATTATGGACCACCCAATAAAGCATTTAGTTTCTAACATACAGGGAATCACCCTATATAATTATAATTTACAGCGCCTCATATCTGAGTGATATTATGTATGCAAATGTAAGGACTGTCAAGACAACTTCATTGTGTGCCTCAAATTAAAATAAGAACACATAACTTTTTACCCATCCAAAAATCGCCTAACCAGCACTTTTTACTTAACAATCTTGAAGGGTTTAGCTGTAAATATGCAATGCTAGAAAAATATTAAATAGTGATATAATTGTTATAAGATCCTACACATCAATTTTATTGAAATAATTTTTCAAGAGCAATTTCATTCTCAAGTAGGTCACCAAATCACCCTGTATTGAACGCCCTGGAATTGCAAAGCAGCTGTCATAATTGTCACATTCTCGTTCATTCTCGGTAATACGATTTTTCCCGAGCAATCGATTTGTAGACTCAAACACTCCGAAATTTACTGCCATTTGCGAGAATTATGTTGCGAGAATTACATATAAATAAGATGTGTACAAATTTACAAACATTATATGCATTATATTATTAGATAAATAAGTATATTTGCAACATATTGCATCTCGATAAAAGAACATTAAACATTTTTTGATTAACTGCTAATATTTCAGATGACATGTTAAAATTAATTCAAAAGATTACCCTTATATCAAATAAAACTGCAATATATTACTAATACTTATTCAAGTTTCATTGGACGCTTTAATGGGTACACATAGTTTTTCCAAAATATTAGTGAAATGTCATTATATTTGTGAAATACTAATGAACGGAGGAGTGTACATACTCAACTCAACTTACGTAAAAGTTTTCAGACTGTAATAATAATATTTCCTGTTGTCAACGGCTAACAATGTTCCGAAATGTCTAATTGAAATCAAAATTCGCTCAAAGCCGTTGGCTTGGAATTATTGGCATGATCTAACTATTTATCTTAAATCTCACTATTTGTATTCATATCATGGTTATATTGTATGAAACTATTAGCATTTTAAATAGAAACAATACAAATTAAAAGTATTATGTTACAATAATAAAATATTATCGGAAACACATTGATCAGTTGCCTTACAATACACAATTCTAATTTTAGTTGACAAACCATATTTAGGAAGAAAGGAAAGTTTCCAACTTGAGAGTATCCAATAAATGGTCATTATCATATAATATAAATATTTGTGCGTGAGATCTCAATAGATAGATGTGTTTTTCGTTTAATTTAGTTTATTATTTTCCTCATTCGATTCAATCCGTCTTACGATTTTCTCTCCTAGCAATCTGGCGGCACTGTTTGGCATTGAGAGTCTGGAGTAGTCTGGACGTAAATTATGATTTTTTTATTTTATTTTATTTAATGAATGAACCAGTATTATAAATATCTTTCAGCATTCTGCAATTGAGGTCGTCAGCAGCTACTAAACACAACAAAAATAAAGTAAATTGGTTGAACGACAGAGGAGAAAATGGTACCGAAGCGTTTTGTCTTTGTCTATTTATATATAGAAGATACTAGCTGATCCGTCCAATATTTGACTTATTTTGTACTTACCGCTACAACGGGTTCTAAAAATACATATTTGATTAGTTTGAGATTTTTGATACTTGATATTGCGGTTTTCCCCTTTTCCATTTTTGAAGTAAAAGCTTCTTTTGGCACGTTAGGCAATTTTTGGGATGGGGAAAATCATTGAGTTCGGGTAACGTAATGTAAGGTAACCGCAAAAGACATAACATATAGTCAATGTGCGTGCATATACATATATATATATATATATATATATATATATATATATATATATATATATATATCAGCAATATTTCTACTTTTAAAGGAATTTTGTAGGGAAGTGTGCTTGGATTTTCTTCAAATTTTAGTATGTTACTGAACCTATTGAAAAAACCTTATCCTGAGAGTTACAGCCGGCTAGAGGTCTTAGGGCTCTAGACAGGGCCCGTCAAAGACCCAAAAAAGGCCGTTTTTACCCTATATTTGACGACCTGTATCTCCGAGCCCAGTTAACCGATTTCAACTCACCAAACTTTTTTTTTTTGAAATTTTAATTGTTTTTTTTTCAGTAAAAATTTCATGTCGCTAGTTAATAACGCTGATTTTTGGAAGCATTTTAAGTACCTTTAAAAATTTCAAAAAATTGCCATTTTCAAATATTCCTCAAAAATCGAATTTTAATCCGATTTTAGTTTTCTGGACGGTATTTGAAAGCTTTCAAAAAACACCTTCAAAATGAGATGAGGTGGTTTCAAATCCGTTCAGTAGATTCGGAGATACAGCAGATTGAAAATGGTCATTTTTGTAAATATCGCGTATTTACGCATTTTCAAAGTGCTCTGGTATTTGGTCTGGTAAACTTTAAATAGCACACAAAAAATTTGGAAGTAGTTTTTTATAAAAGTAATAACGTCCCATTGGAGATTTTCTTGGCCCGAGCCATCTACTTTATTTAACACTCTAAAAATGGCTATTTTGCTACTCAAGTAAGCCAATTTAATAAAAACTATATATATATATATATATATATATATATATATATATATATATATGGCAGATTATAAGAGTACAGATTAAAACCTTTATTTTCAGCGTTCCTACAAACTTCTGGGTAGCCTAGAAGTACGTTTATGATAATTCAAAGGCTTAACTAAAATCAAAAGTATCCATTCTGTGAACGCTAATTTTACCTAATTGTGAAGTTACTTCTGAAAATCTTCTATCTCCGTTCTAGACAACCTAGAACTTTGTTTAACATTTTGAAATTACAAGTATTTTTATGTAGGTAGTATGTAGTGTACGGTGTTGAAAGTTGGAAGGTATTGTGCCATGTTTTATTTTAAATACTTCTTTATCCTGTGAATTTTATTTTATTGACTTGTGTCTTTGTAAAAATTTATAAATATAAACTACTACTGTATCGTGAGAAATTATCGATCGTTTTAAGAATTAAAAGTGAAATAATTTTAAATCTTAATTTGGTTATATATCTGTATGTGACTTATTAGTTTATGTGGTTTATGAATATTTAATTCACATTCAGTACTATGGGCGATGAACGTGATAAAGTAAGCGCTGTCGCGATAAGTTGCAAACATTTCAAAAAAAGTATTGAAAAATCTCATGTCTCGTGCGTAAAATGTGGAGGGTCGTTTCATCCTTCATGTGCTCTAAGAGTAAAAGGTCTCCTGGTTATAGGGGGGCGAAAAAGTGAGGTGAACTGTTGCTCTCACCAATCTGAACCTGAAAGTAGGGCCAATATTATTGACGAAAAATCTAGAGCTTCAGAGCTTGTTTCGGTCGATAAAGATATTTTTAACGAACTTTTGAGAAGTAAAGACAACATTATTGAAGAATTAAAGGACAAAGAACTCATTCTACAGAAAATAATTAGGCTATTGGAGGACAAAGTACATAAATTGACCATTTCATCAGCTAAACAAACAAACGGCGTGGCAACCCCGTTTCTATCCTCCCCATCGTCATCTTCGACACTAAGACACTCAAAAGAGGCCGTAGATCAAATGCAGCCCTTTCAGAGTACGGAATCTACCTCCAAAATTGACGAAAGTAACACAAATCGCCTTGAGTCAACAAGTAGGCGTAGCAACAAGCAGATCCAGCGAGCTTCCATTGAAAATGACAACTTTACTTTACAAGAAGATGATGTAAATAAATTAATCCAAAATAACCTAATAAAGCAAATTTATCTCCATCCAAATCTGATCTGGTTGATGAAGATAACTGGCAGCAGGTAAGGGCAAAGGGACGGAGAAACCGCTCTCTTCGTCATACCTCAGCAACGACCCAACGGCCCGCTCCATTAGGGGCATGAATGAAAATGAAACTGGACTAGAAATTGCTCAGAAATTCCACTGGATTTTTGTTACTGGACTATCCAGGAAAACCGATGAAAAAGCCATTCTCAGTTATCTAGAATCCAAATCGCAAAACAAAAACATCATTACTTGTGAAAAAATGCGGACAACAAGTAAGCTCATTCAAACTCGGGGTACCACAAAACTTAAAAGAAGATTTTCTTGACCCTAACTTCTGACCAAATGGGGTTATTATGAACCATTTCTTGAATCTTCAATGCCTGCAGAAACCATCCAATCACCAAATAAGGAACGGAGTGGCAAGGGTCTAATTATCAATAAAAACTTTAAATTATTTTATGCCAATGTACAGGGTATTAGGGACAAAATATCTGACTTTGAATTGCTTCTCAATGAATCAAAGGTAGATTGCTTTTGCTCCAATGAGCACTGGCTTCAATCAGATGAATTCTTTGAGTTAAAAATAAAGAGTTTTACAGCTATAACTAGCTTTTGTAGATCGGATAAAGTGCATGGGGGTGTGAGTATTTATATACGAGAGAACTTAGAATGTCAAGAACTTAACCTGTCAAAACTTTGTTGAGTTGCAGTGTGAGGTGGCTGGGATCTATATTTCCTCTATATACACCCAAATAGTAACAGTATATAGATCTCCTAAAGGCGATCTGGATAGATATCTAGAAGTCATATCTCTGGTTCTGGAAAAAATTGATCATACAGAGAACATTATAGTCATTGGCGACTCAATGTGCATTATGAACGGCGGAACTGCAAGGAGGTTGACTATCTCAACTTCTTTTTTAATTCCTATGATTTGTTTCTAACAGTTAACTTCAAAACGAGAGGTGAATCAACTTTGGATAATATCTATGTTAACTTCAGCAAGTCAAATCTAGACATCATTCCCGTTGCTCTAGAGGGCATCTCTGATCATTCCGGATTACTATTCAATACACCACTCAAACTCTCATATACTCATAGCACTAGAATTACTTTCAGACCAATCACTGATGAAGGTCTTTCTTCTCTGTATAATCAACTACAACTATATAACTGGAAATCAATCACGGAAGGTACCAAAAGTGTGGAGGATCAGTTCTGCAGTTTTTTTAAAGTCGTAACTAACGCTTTAGATAAAAGTCTGCCACAAAAGACGAAAATGGTTCGGAAAGTCAAACAAGGCCGTAAAATTAACTGGTTTAATGACAACCTTAGAGACATGAGGGGGAGACTTCAAACTCTCAGTCTCCTTCATAAGCGAAATCCAATTTTGGTACCCAAAAACATGGTCAGTTATTACAAAAAACTGTATCGGACAGAGATAGCAAATTCTAAAAAAGCTACCCATGACAATTTCATTGCTAATGCATCAAACAAGGTGTCAGCCATGTGGAGTATAATAAAATCTCATAGGAACTCCGCTCCAGCACCGAAAGTCAGTCACCTCAATGCCCAGGTTTTCAATGATTTCTTTGTGTCAATTGCAGACGAGCTGATTAAAAATCTTTCTTCTTCTAATAGCTCCTTCAATGAGTATTTATCAAATCAATACATTGGAGATAGCTTCAAATTTTACCCAGTATCAGAAAAAATGGTTTCAGATAAAATTTCCGACATTAAAAATAGTGGTAGCAGAGACTGTTATGACATCAACTCTAGAATCCTTAATCTCACAGATATAGTTAGCAAACCCCTGACTCACTTGTTTAATCTCTGCATCCGAGAAAGCATATTTCCTTCTGTTCTCAAACTGGCAAAAGTTATACCTGTTTTTAAAAATAAAGGAGATCCTGAAGATGTAACTAATTACAGGCCTATATCTCTATAGCCACTTATCTCAAAAATTCTTGAATCTTTATTGAAAGACCAAATGATTAACTACTTTGAAGTGAATCATATCTTTACACCAAATCAATTTGGTTTTCGTAACAACAAGAGCACAACTCTGGCAATTAATCGGCTAAGTGAGTTTGTGGCAGAGGGCTTTGAAAATAAGCATAATACATATGGTACATTCCTGGACTTAACGAAGGCATTCGATTGTATAAGTTTTGAAATTCTTTACAAAAAACTATCTCACTACAACTTTGATTCGAGCAGTATTACCCTTATACAGTCCTATTTAGAAGCCAGAGAACAGTATATTCTTTTTGAGACTCAGCAGTCCGCGAATCGCAGGATTCAGCATGGCGTACCTCAGGGCTCTGTGTTGGGTCCGCCGTTATTTCTCATATACATAAATGACTTGCCAAACTTTAACAATCTATGTAATCACCTGATAATTCTGTTTGCTAATGATACCACAACATTGCTGCGCTATCAACCTTCAGACCCAATATTGCAGTGGACTCAAATCAAACAGCGTGAAATAGAGAATTGGTTTTTAGCCAATAGGCTTAGTCTCAACATTAGTAAGACCCAGAACATTAATTTTACATTACAATCTTCACCATCGACTCTAGAGAGTGATGGACCAGTGAAGTTCTTAGGGGTCTACCTTGATCCTGGATTGACCTGGGAAGCCCATCTTAATTTCCTTAGCTCCAAATTATGTAAAATAACTTTCCTTATAAGGAGCCTGTCAAAAAATGTATCTAGGGGCACATTACAGACAGCGTATCATGGATACTTTAGCTCCAATATGTCCTACGCGATTCTAAATTGGGGGCATTCACTGTGCTCTGCTCAAATTTTTAAGTTACAACGCCGTTGTGTTAGAATTATTGCAGGTTTAAAATACCGCGAGTGTTGTAGAGATAGCTTTGTGGGGCTAAAACTACTTACCCTACCTTGCACTTTTATCCTTCAGTGTCTTGTCTATATGAAACAGAACCAAAACAGCTACAGAACACAGAACGATATTCACTTCTATTCAACAAGAAAAGGTGGAGAATTAGTTCTCAGCTACCACAGATTGCAACGAACGAGAATGGGTACTGACTATTATGGCATTAAATTTTTCAATGCACTGCCAGCAGAAATAAAAAATTTAAACGTACATCATTTTAAAACAAGAGTAAAAAATTATCTTTTAAAACACGCCTTTTATTCTTCTGAGGAGTACTTAGGAAGTGATTTCAATGTATAAATTTTTAATGTGTTTGCCTCTATAATGTACAATGTTGTCTATATATTAGTAAATAGGACATTTTATTTTCTTACCATTTTAATAACTTTTTATATAGGCTTTTGTATACATATTTAATACATTTCATGTTTGTGTACCTTTGACTTGTAAAAACACACAGTTGTAATACTTTACCAATAAATAAACTAAACTAAACTAAACTAAACTAAACTAAACTAAACTAAACTA